>OY720024.1:15027645-15609076 GCA_963082485.1 Eudonia mercurella
TCTCATAGATACCGGATGACCCGGCAAACGTTGTTTTGCCATAAAAAATTTAAAAAAAATTTAGGGGTGGACTACCCCTAACATTTAGGGGGATGAAAAATAGATGTTGGCCGATTCTCATAGATACCGGATAAGCACAAAAAATTTCATCAAAATCGGTCAAGCCGTTTCGGAGGAGTATGGCAACGAAAACTGTGACGCGAGAATTTTATATATTAGATAGTGGTGGTTTCGCTGGAAGGATACTCCGCAGCGCAACCACTTTCAATAACAAAATACGACGAAACCGGAGACATAGATTTTTTTTAAATAGGACTAGAATTTTATAGACATTTCATAGATTTTTTTGAGTAACTTATACAAGTTAAATCGAAAGTGGTTCCGCCGGGAAGCATGACGTATGATTTGTTATAAATATATACAGTGTTCACTTAAGAAATGTGTGTGTTTTGTTCATCTATGAAGGAAGACCAGCTGTAAGACGCGTATAGCCTGATGACGATAAGATTGTAACACCTTTGTTTTAGAATGTCCATAGGTATATTTTAATGTATTTTTTACCCTTTTTTTTTAACTAATGAGGCTAGGAACCTCCTACGATCACACTCTCGACCTCTCCCTCTCACCGTCATACCACGTGCCTGCGTATGCTTAATTAAAATTTCAGTGTGATTTTTATTTTTATTTTACTTGACAATCGTTACTCTGTTTCAGTGATAGGACTTGTTTTAAGCCCACCTGTCTAACTACTACCTTCTTATCGCAGCATGTGGTAGTAATATTTTCTGTTATATTACGGGTAAGACACGCTTATACTAATCTTTAGCCTTTTTTATCATATCTTAAAACAGCTTTGAAAAACAACTAGTTCAAGTTTTATTTGCACAAAACAGAACAAAGATACAATAAAAAAAACATTTCATCAATATAAAATCATTTATTTCTTATTCCAAACTAAAACTTGCACGACATAACACAAAGTAGGCTGGTAGCAGCCATCGCTTCCTTCCGAATGGCGCTAAGATGTATTTTTCTCAGCTCCGTCTCACCAAAGTCATAATCCGCATATTGCTGCAGTATCTGGGACGCGTCGAAGGTCAGCCTCTTCTGTTGTCTAAAGTCGCTCGTATGACTCGTATCATCACCACCCGTCGCTGAACTACTCCTGTACTTGGAGTTAATCAAGGTGACGTGCAATTTGACGTTGTCGCGACCGTATTCTTTCTTCATGTAGCCTGTTGAAATTAATTTGTTTAAAACGAACTGTGTAAATGACGAAGAAAGTGGTGAAACCAAGATTGTGAAAGCGCCATAGAAAATAAAAGACGATATAAGATCCTGGCAGAGCAACATAGTAAATGGAGTTTCAAATACAATGAATGTAAACTGGAAGTCAAGAGAGCAATAAAACGAGCTCGCAACATCAATGTTTGTAGCATTGTTGTGTTCCGGCAGCTAGAGATAAGACAGCCAGTGCATCACTAGTTGAGGATCTCGGGTGAAGTGCGCTTCCACCAAATGGCCTTATCATCACTTAACATCAGGTGAGATCAAGGCACTGTGCTTACCCGTAAATATAAAAAAAAGACAAAACCTTGAAAACTGATTCGGTCGCACACTAATTCGATCAAATGAATCGAGAAAGTTCTACCAGAAAGTACAAAAAAAAAAGGATACCAACCAACCCAAATTTTGGAGGACGAAACCGGGACTCGTTACCGATACAGCTGAAATCAAGGCTATTGGCATGACTACTTTAAAACTTGCTGAAATGCCCACCTCTCCAAAAAGTGAAACCTGAACTCAGGAGGACAATAATGCCGCGGTACAACTCACCTTCGAGGAAGTTCAACAGGCTATCATGAAGCTAAATAACAAAAAGCATCAGGTATTGACGGCATTCATCTGAGCTTTGGAAATACGGCGGTGGTGCAGTCCATTTTAGGCTATACGAACTTATGCTGAACATATGGAAAACTGGAAAACAGCCGACTGAGTGGTGTACCGGAGTAATCTGTCCTGTCTACAATAAAGAGTAAAAAGAAGTGCACAAATTATCGAGGAATAGGAATACCTACAGCGTACAAAGTCCTTTCATACGTGCTTCTAAAACGGTTGGGGCCATATGCGGAACAAATCATCAGCGATTATCAGTGTGGGTTCCGCCGAAACCGTAGTACCATTGACCAAATCTTCCTCCTAAAGCAACTGATGGAGAAGAAATGGGAGTATATACTATACACGCACTGTTTATTAATTATAGACAGCATAGATCGATGCCTTGTACACCATTTTGAGGGAGTTCCAAGTTCCACTAAAGCTCATATCGGTATGATAGCCGTGGCCACTAGCGAAAGTAAGATGAGAGTGAGAATAGAAGGCGAACTTACTGAGGACTTCGCCATAATTACCGGTCTTAAACAGGTGATGCCTTTTCGCCAATGCTTTTCAACTTGGTCCTGGAAAATATATACCTACTCAGAAAAGTGCTTGCACTGGATACAGGCCTGACGGTGAATGGAAAGCATAAGTTCGTTATCGGGTACGCTGACGATTTTGCTCTGCTTGGGGAAAATGAGTCATCCTTAGGTTAGGAACTGCCCCCCAACCGCGTAACACTCTCGCTTTCGATCGCTTTGTAGGCGAAGCCCTCGCCTCGCTTTCTAATATAATATCGAAATATAATACCGAATAATATCGAAAGCTGTAGCCTATAGCTTTCGATATTGCTTTCATATTGCTTTCGAAATGACAAGATGACGCCTCCTCCTCGCCTCGCCTTCAAAGCGATCGAAAGCGAGAGTGTTAGGCGGTCGACCCCCTGGTTGTAACACCCAGATACGGGGCTGTTAAGTCACCCTTAGGGATTTGTTTATAGCACCGATGTATCCAGTACAGAGAATAATGTTACATACCAAAGGGCGGAGTAATGCCTGTAACGATTAAAGCGCCAGTGCAAGTTACATCAAGAAAGGTGACGAAAGGCCTGAAACGCTAGAGGCACCCGTTACCTCAAGAAGGACAGTCCCAAGTTCCGTAACTAAGGGAGCCCGCACAGTGACGGCTGTTGAGCCTGAACGTTTGGCTGCTAGTACAGTGACGGCAGTGGTGCCTGAACGCTTTGGCCAGTTGGTCGGTACAATGAGCAGGCTAAAGATACCTGAGGCGTGATATGGGGGAATGCGGCGGTTAGCTCGTCGTAGTCCTTGCATTGGTTAGGCAGTTACGACATAAGCGTCGAAAGTGTGTAATAATTCAAACTTAATATTATAGAGAAAGATCAATGTTACATGTACACACACTATCGCCTTTCAGATAGCAATCTTTAAGGGATAAAAGCTAGTTTAGTGAATGAAAGTGAAAGAAGTTTAGTTGTTATTATTGATCTGATATTTAAATCCGGTTGAGTTATACTAATTGATAAATAAGAGATGATACTATAACAAAACTAATAAGTCTCATCATTATAATACCTACAGTCTATTCACTTTACTGTCTAACCTCACGATGCTAACAAAATCGGTTAGATTCTGAGTGTTAGTGAAAAGTGTTTGGTTTCATTGTTTGTTATAAAATTATGCTTCAGATTCATCATAAGAAGTAAAAAGTTCTACTATCATCATTCGAGTGTGAGATCAAGGTACAAGAGGTCCGAATTAAGAAAGGAGCGCCAAGTTTCAGCTGCGGTGAGTTAAAGCAGATTATTATGCACTCAGATGTTAATTTCGCCAAGTCATCTGAGGTGCTTTCCTTAGTTACAAAACACCCCTAAACAGCCGTGGCGACATGGTGAAGATGAGAGGGATCTATGTGGAACCAAAGCAGCTCGAATGGGAAGAAACCCTTCCTTCAAAACAGAAAATGATGATGAAAAATCATTCATGTTTGGAATCACGTAAGAGGAAAAAATGCGAGTAACATCACACAGATGGCACTGCTTGTCACGAGCGGAGCGAAAAAAAATTAAAAGGCGAAAATCACTATTTAAGGAGAATATCTTTGTTGGAAGATGCATTTCATTGTAGAGATCATTCTTAAATACATACTGGTATAAAATAAAGCAAAAAACATAGGTGAAAGTGATGGACAAAGTCATTGTTTCAAAATGGTACTTAGTGCCCGTTTCGAAAGTACTACAGAGATCAATTATCGAATACTTTAAATATGAAAACATTTTAAAATATATGTTATTTTACGATTTCGTCACGAAAAATCTTACTTGTATTTAATTTAACAAAAACAAGTGAATAAACACATTTTTTTATTAAAATTAATAAAAGATTGTTAAATCTTCTTGGTTTTGACAATGAGAACACCTGGCCACAGCGTTCGTAATTTAAACATTAATATGTTATTACACCCTAAATGTGTCAAACATCTCTGCTTTATGTACCCTATGTGAATACATGAAATATTCCCAAGTTACTCGTTTTACTTGTTAAATCCACATTAAAAACAAGAACCACCATCATACTGTACAGACAATCAGTACTCGTACCAAAAAATTTGGCAAGTCGTTCCTCTGTAAGACCGGTAATTCGGCTTTGGAATTCTTTGCCGGCGCATGTGTTTCCCAGCTCCTATAGTCCCGGGTCTTTTAAGCGGGGCGTGAAACGGCATTTATGCAGGCCGTCATGAATGGGTGCGCTTGTTAACGTGCGTGTTCCACGGTGAGGAGCGCTCTCATTATTTTGGACTGCATCGGCTGCTTACCATCAGGCAGTATGTGGTCACTATGACGTGTCAATATAAAAAAAAAAAAAAAAAAAAAGATCACGCAAGATTTCTGATTATGTCTCAGTGTTACCGTTTAGGAGTTGTGTTTAGCAGAAAAGGGATAAAATAATTAGGATGGGAATTTGACAAACAAACAATTTCACGAGAAAAGTGAGATCGTTTTGTCGAAAACACTTACTGATAGTACATGCTCCGATTGAAAGAGGTATACGATAGGGTGAATGTTAAGGGTACCGTGAAAACGACACACTGCAGTGGATGGCGATAATTGTGTAACGATTCTTCGTGTAGATTAGAAACAGAATGATTACTGCTTAATCTGTTTATAGAAAACCTTTATATTATCATTTCCATGAAACAAGAGTATAAAATAACTGTGACTCACAGAGCGAGCATTGGCAGTACCACCACCACCACAGTTGCCACCGGAATACTAAATAACGTCAAAATGGAGAACGTTATGTTTTCTCGTCTTAGAGATATTATTACAAAAATACAGCCTCTCACAGTTGAATGTGTCGATCTCAATACCGATACACTCACATCTGACATGACAATTAAAGCAGACATAGTCTGCAAAAAAATTTGCATACGAGATTCTCTATTGAATTGAACGAATATTTCCGACTCAGTACGCAACCGTTAGCTGATGAAATTTCTATGTTCAATACTTCACAACTACAATCAAAAGAAATCCTCATGGAATTAACTGTTAAATTACAAAACTTAAGAAAATTCGACAAACAACAAGAAAATATTCCTTTGACAAGTAAACTACCTAATCTCAACTTACCTGAATTTAATGGCGATATACTGCAGTGGCAACAATTTTACGACCACTTCAGTTCAAATATCGAAATTTGCCAGAAGTAGATAAATTACGTTATCTCAAATCATCATTAACCGGAGATGCATTGAAAACTATTGAAGGGCTAGAGATAACTCATAAAAATTATCAAATTGCAATGACCAACGTTCCAAGGACGCTATGGTAAACCTAGTCAAGTAATCGATGCGCATTACGCTTCTTTGTACAAAATAAATGTAGCTGATGCTACGCCATCAGATTGCCGCAGAACGCTTAATGAGATAGAAAGACATATCCGAGTATTGTGTTCACTGGGAGAGACTAATCATAGTCATCTTCGTTTCATCATTATCGAAAAATTTTATAAAATTAATAGAGCAATCACGTCGGACTCTATCGAAGGAATGAGAAGACACCTTGAAATAATCATAGCTGCAAAAGAAGACGCTTATAAAATTACAACGGAAAAGAATCAAAAGGAAACTCCACATTACACCGTAGAAACACTTCTGAGTAAAAATAATAACTTCAGTAAAAATCGAAAATTTCTGAATAGACAACCTAATAAGGAATTCAAAAGAAAGTATTCTGATAATCGTAACCGTAGAAAAAATCAATTTAACACGAAGTTGCGATTTAATTCAAACCAGAATAGAGAAAAAATATGCAATACATCTTCACATTCTAACTTTAATAATACACTTCTCATCAGAAAAATCGAAACACTTCTCCGTTTTTATGGTTTCTGTCCTAATTTTACCCAAAAGAGTTTTCATTCCATGAAAAAAATTACATGATTGTATAGCTGGCAGTTTGGCCATTACATGACAAGCGAAAATTCTAATCGATGAAGAATCGTGTGGAAGCATTACTGCTTACTGTACTGCTTACTGTAATAAGAGTGTGTTGTTTTATCAATTTCTTTCATACTCCATACAGGGTTAAAAAAATTCTTTTTTTAAATATAAGGAGGCAGACGAGCAGGCGAGTCACCTGATGGAGAGTAATCACCGCCGCCCATGGACACCCACAAAACCATAGGAATCGCAGACGCGTTGCCGGCCTTTGACTTGTTGAACAAAATACGAAACTTATGAAAATTTAATTTGAATTTAGAACATTAACATTAGGATTTGAAAACCTTATATTATATACTGTTAAACGACCTCCTTACAAAACATAAACTTGCAAGGTGTTTCGATTTTTCTGATGAGAAGTGTATAATAAATAAAATAAAATTTCAAGAAGTCAATAAATATCAACCAAAAGAATCGGATTGGAAGAAAAAAAGAATCGCATGTATCTATTGTCAAGGAGCCCACTATAACGATCAATGTCAAACTTTTAGGACAACGCAAGAAAGGATGAGGAAACTTAAAGACCGTTGTTATAATTGTCTTTATTCAGGTCACAAAAGAAGATCATGCCCTTATACATTTAAGTGTATACATATTGCGGACATCATCATATATGGTTAAAAGAACCTGACTTTCTATTACAACAGCCAGATAGTTGGCCTACAAATATGTTGAAAGAACATTCATTCTTGGCTCGGGAGGATCTGTCCGATGTATCGGACAGAAATACCAGAAAAATAAAATCTTAAAAATTAGACAGACTGAAGTAACACCTGAAAAGGAAAAGAACAAAGACATAATCAACAAACACATCAAGTAAAGTGTTGGAAACACCAAAAGACACTTCTTCCCATAGATACTGATTCTATGTTACAGTCGTTTGATAAATCAGAGAGCGCCAAGCTTCAGCTGCGGTGAGTTAAAGCAGATTATTATGCACTCAGATGTTAATTTCGCCAAGCCATCTGAGGTACTTTCCTTAGTTACATTTCCCCCAAACAGCCGTGGCGTCACCTCGTAGCTGAGCCAAACATAATAAGAGAATACAAATTACACAGACTCCGCTGGCTCTGTCACATGCTGCAAATGGGGGGAGATCGAAGCGTCAAGAGAACATACTTGGGTCGACCGATCGGCCGGCGACCGATTGGTCGCCCCAGGTACCGCTAGAGCGATAGGGTGGAAGCTGACCTGCGCGACGTCGGAGCCGTCAACTGGCAAAAGACTGAATTTCGTATTTGGTCCACTTCTCAAAACGTCCATTTCGCAAAAGGTCTACTTTTTTGTTTTCATGGCTACGTTCCTGGTCCCAAAGAAAGGTTTTTCCTTATGTTATGGTAACCAGACAGAATGATGGTACCTCAAACACCCAAAGTGGGCCAAATGCGAAAAGGACTAAGTGCGAAGTGCACTAAATGCTAGGTGGACCAAACGCAAATTGGACCAAATGCGAAATAGATACGTTTTCGTATAGTAGACCAAATGCGACGAAACGACTTTTTTGTCGTGCGTAATTTGGGTGGCAAAAAAGTAGGAATTAGAAATCTGCTTTAAAGAAATTCTTGACGAGAGCGTCGGCAAGCCTCTGCAGCGGGCCGGCCCAATCCCATACGTACACTATGATAATGCCTGTGAATGTGAGTGCGTACTTTTTGGTGACAAACCCTACTGTATTGACACTATTAAATAAGTGGGTGGTAACCTGCTTTGTAGATGTGTTCGACGAGTGCATCGGCCAGCCTTTGCAGCGCTCCAGTGATTCTGGAGCGGAGTGCCGACTTTCGCACTTTGCCAACTTTTGGAATATTCAGGATAGGTAATAGCGGAGTGCCGACTTTTGAAAATTCCTATGCAATTAATCGCTTATCGACGACTTTCGCGTGCTGTCGAATTTTTTTAGCTTTATGCAAACATTAGCGTTATGACGACTATTAAATTTTGTTTAGTATATTTTCGCAATCTGTCGAAAATATGTACAGTCAAGAAGATCTTGCGTAATAATAACAGAGTTAGTAAAATTTTAATTCTCAAACTTAAGAAAAGTGAAAAAAAGAAACAAGTAATACAACGAACAAATATTATTAAAAATAGTTTATAATTTCTTCGACAGTGGAACTTGAGCGCTATGTAAACAAACCGCATTAGGATTACATAGGAATTTTCAAAAGTCGGCACTCCGCTATTACCTATACTGAATATTCCAAAAGTTGGCAAAGTGCGAAAGTCGGCACTCCGCTCCAGAATCCACACAAGTATTGACACTATTAAGTAAGTGGGTGTTAACCTGCTTTGTAGAAGTGTTCGACGAGTGCATCGGCCAGCCTTTGCAGCGTTCCAGTGGCCCATCCCTTACGTACTCTATTATAATCCCTGTGATAGTGCGTACTTTTGGTGGCAAAATCCACAAGTATTAACACTATTGAGTGGGTTGTACTTACCTGCTTTGTAGAAGTGTTCGATGAGTGCATCGGCCAGCCTCTGCAGCGTTCCAGGGCCAATTTCATACGTACACTATGATATTGCCCGTGATAGTGCGAACTTTTTTGGTGGCAAAACCCAATTGTTAAAACTATTAAGAAAATGGGTAGTAACCTGCTTTGTAGAAGTATTCGAAAAGTGCGTCGGCAAGCCTCTGCAGCGTACTCGCACCGCGCCCCCCCACGCACGCGTAAAAAACGTCAACGGCCGTCGGGTCGTCGTTCATATACGATAGGCCTTTCACGCTTATCGAAAGAGGGCCCTCTTGCAAAAAGTGCCTATGAAAAGGTAAAGCTCTATTAAAAAACCACTAACCAAATGGTTTAGAAAAGTACACATCAAAGTTAATCAAAAAAATAAGTTAAAAAAATATTCATTATTTTGCCAATATATATTTCATTATAATTATAAGCCTGACTGTAATATTTAATATGGTTTTTTTCTATTGTTTTTATATAGGTAGGCAAATAAAGGTACTAATTCCTAACGTTTTTTTTACTCAGAAGTGAATAAAATGTGCAAAGCCCTTTTTCTGTGTTTTTCTGTGTGTAACAGAATGTTACAGTGTTGGCCGGTGACAGAATGGTCTCTGTGCCATAAGAATACACAGTACAATAACACAGTAGAACGGAAACTCCCGCTCCGGACGGGCTCAAGGTCGCGATGTGAGAGTACCTGTTAAACAGTATGCTCAGCGGGCTGTCATGGCCGGTGTCTCTGCAGGCGCGTTTGCCTGTCTGTGCGTTCCGTATGATTTTGGAAACCAATTACAATGGGGCCAAGTTATTAAGATGTTAGTTTGCCCAAAGATGCTAAATATTATTTCGTTTCTAATTAATCAAAAGAACATGAACAGTTCTCTTTGTGTAGCCAAGTAGGGGCGCAGTGCGTCCTCTCTCTCCCCCCCTCCTGTACCTCACTCGAAGTGAAAATTAACGAATGAACCACAATCGAATACGAGTGAGTGCAGAAGCGTTCATGCAATTACGATGGTGGCTAGAGATGATAAATATATTAATTAACCATTAAAATCAACTAATAAAAAATATTATCACTAACATTCAATAATTGAAATTGACAATATCAGTTGAATGGTTGAAAATATGTACAAAAATGGCGACGATTTATGACGTCATATATTTCCCTAGGATACTGCGGCAGTCTACTGTCAGTCCTAAACGGAACAAATTTCTCACCAGTAACAGCACTGGACAGTGCTCGCAGTGTAAATCGGAACATACCCAATATTTAACTAAATAATGCTTAAATAGTTTTTATGAATTATGGGGGTTAATGTTTAGCAGCCGGTAGTTGATCGTTGCATAGATAAGATTGCGTGGCGATTCGAGTGCGATATCGTTGTTGTTAGCTGATGTTAAATAGTTTTATACAGTTCTTAAGTAATTAAGATTTCATTGAACATTAACAAAATGCCATGACGTCATACAGAAATTTGGAGTAATTTTGAAAAGTGTGGAGAGGAGAAAAATGCATGTTCATTGAATTTTAAAGTAACACTTAAGGCGAAGGGTAAGGCACACTAGCGCCACCAATTGATAATTTGACAATTTCTTACGGACCGGATCTTTTTTAAACATTGCATACCATCCGATAACAGGAAAGCATCAATAGTATTGATTTAATAATTGTGCACTACTTTTTGTTGCGTAGTTTATTCACAAAACGGGCTATCGCATTTATTCACAAACAATGGCCACTTTTGGTGTTAACGAATGAATACAAACACAAACCTAAAAGTAGTGCACAATTATTAAATAATAGATGTTTGCCTAGTGTCGGAAGGTCCACAATGTTTGAAAAAAAATCCAGTTTAGCAGTTATCAAATTAAATCCATTAGCGGCGCTACGCTAGTGTGCCTTACCCTACGCCTTAAAAGAATAATACAATTTAAAGTACATGTATTTAAAACTACTACTTCGATAAAATTTATTCTTATGCCTGTATATATTTTATTTTATATTTGTACGTAAGTAATACTTACTTAAATGGCTTCATTTGGTATGGTACAGGCGCTAGGCGCCTGCACTTCAACCTATCCAAAACTGTCAAAGGATATCAGGCACATTTGACCCGAAAATGTATAAACTTATTTCTATTATCTCTAAGCACTATGTGTCACATTATATAAGTACCTAAATCAGTATCAACTTTATTTTAAAACTCCTTTAATTGGCTGAAAATAATTAGAAAACAAAAATAAGACTATGAAACGGACACTTTTGTGGCCGCAATCACTGTTTTTTTTGCGTTAGAACACTCTGAATAAGTATACTTCAGAGTAAGAGCAAGGCGCATTATTATTTATTACATCAGATGACAATGACATTGACAGAAGTTGGCTGGATTTCTCAGAATTGTCAGCCATCCTGTCAATCACTGTCAACTGAAGCGTATGGTTACAACCCACAGAATGGTCTGTGTTACAACCACATGATTAAATGAACTGAACAGAATAGAATTCCGCACGCTCCATCCGTATCATGTTTTATATTTCAGATCTTTGTGTACGACAAGAAAGCATAATAAATATTTTTTATTTGAATCGGTACGCCCACTTTTAGTCAATTTTTTCGAGAACACTAAACGTTTTGTTTCAATTACTAGTGTTGCTATACTAGTGTCAGTGTTACCAAAGAAAAATATCTAATATAATCTAATAAAAATCTTTGATGAACTCTGAATAGTTTCCACGATCCACTATTTACATACCTACGTTGTTGTACAAACAGAAATGCTATACATTCTTGGGTCTATTGCCAAAGAAATTTGCCTGATGTCCTTTCTTCAGTAAATTTTCAACCATATAACTTAGTCATAAAGTTCAAAGTCTATTGAGGAAATTTGACAGTTTGTGGTAGGTTTACGTGCAGGCGTGTGTACTTACTATAACTTATTATTTATAAGTATCTATGTAGGTAGGTACGTAACATAATAATTTATAAATTTCATATTTTGTAAAACTAGAATAAAACAATGATTCCAAAGTAAAGAAAAACTTATATTTTAGCAATATTATTTTTAGACGTAAGCAATATTCAACAGTAAGCAACCCTGGCAACGCGCCTGAACCACAGAGGGGCGTAACGACGGACGTGAAGGGGGAAGTAGGTATATAAATGGCGGCGTTTGGGACTCGGTCAAAGAAGTTACCGTTCTACTGTGTTATTGTTTATTCTTATGTCTGTGATTATGTCTGGTCCATAATATAGTCATTTAAAATATTGTCTTGTATGTCTCGTATGGGAATGGTCATGGTATGCATCGCTGTAATGGGCCTGTAGGTAATACTAAGTAAAAAACTTACACTTCACTTTACAATTCACTTTTATATTTTTACTGAATGGTGTTTATCTTACCGCACAATTTTTTCTTTGGCCTCAGTTAATAGTTTAGATGCAAGCATTCTTTCTTTTTTGTCCATTAAACACATGACTCCTAATGTAAGATGTAATTTCCTTGGCTTGATAAATATAGATTCATCTAATCCTCTGCTTCGGCATTCACGGAGTACATTTTCCTAAAATAAGTGGTGTTGCGATGAGGTAAAGAGATAGCCCCTCACAAATAAATAAAGAATAAGGTCCGAATAGTTATTCCGTGTTTTGTTCCTGTCATGTAAACGTCATTTCCAATTAGAGTAAAAGAGACAAAAAAGAGAAAAAAGAGTAAAAGAGATAAAACAAAACACGGAATAACTATTCAGACCTTATTCTTTGTTTATTTGTAAGGCACATTGAGTTTACTTAACTATACATGAGTTAAGTTAAGTTATTAAAATTAATTTAACAGAACATTACCTTGAAGATTTCAAAATTTTTCATTATTTTTGGGTCATTCAAAGGTATAGATATAAAGTGAGTAGGTCTTTGTTTCATTCTAGAGGACATGACAATAATGTTTATCCTTCTTATGGCGGCTTTTACACTCTGAAAAATATTTCACTGTTGACAATTTCATAACTACTGTAATAAAAAAATGGTTCAATTTTATAATAAAAATTTGCTTTCAAAACATTTGTTTATGTATTATCCATTTTAAAAAGAAATTGCAAAAGAATATCACAATATACACAGATTTTCAGTTGTGCAGGCAAGGTAAAAAAATAAGTGCATGATGATTATTAAAATAATGAAATACAGCAGAATGGTTTAAAACTAAAATGTACTTAACATACTTAATAGACATATAGGATAAGAACATTCTTTTCCTAGTATTATAAAATATAGGAGATTGATTTGATTGAATATGCTGATTGTATTGGGCTGTTTCCAAAAGCTCAAAGTGAGTGTGTGTGTTTTTAAATAACAAAGTTTGGCAATATATTACAGATTCACTGGCTCCAAAAATCATTATATCTCCTGACTGGCCTCGTTTTGGTATTTTTATATCTGTTCTAGTGTCTCTTTCAATTTCCATTTTAGTGGCACCTTTTTTACCAACTATAGAACCAATATAATGCCTGAAAACGAAAATGAATTATTATTATTACACTCTTCTTATTTACAAAGTAGTTTTTTCTGTCATTTGGCAGCTTATTACATGGATCCAGAAAAAAGATTTTGGACGCAAAACAAATCTACATACCTACTTATAAGCCTAATAATTCTAATACTACACTAATATTATTTTTCTAAAGTTTAGCACATTTTAGAAATACATATAAAATTCAAAATGTTCTTTTAGAAACATACAATATCAGATAAAATAAATGTACCTACTTATTTCAAAAACTATCAAAACTGTATCTAATTGAAAAGCATAACGTTATAAATTAAATAAAATAAAATATGATAAATTGAATTCAGTTCATCAACCACAAATCAAAAGTTAACAAAGTGACTTACTGAGATATATGTAGACTAGTACCATATCCAGAGGGATAAAAAGTGTCTATTTCAATATCTTCATCTTCATCATCATAATCAACTCCATCTTTCATTCCTGTAAAGACGGTTTAAAATACCTATTATGAAATTGCATTTATTAGTTTGTGCTCTCCACTTGAGTTGAAAATACTTTAATGGGCTATTAGGTACCTACACTGTACTGTACAACCGCGTAAAGCCGGGGTCCCACGGTCTGATTTTTGGCAGGCCCGATCGCGCCAGACCAGGGGGTCGACCGCCTAACTCTCTCGCTTTCGATCGCTTTGAAGACGAGGCGAGGAGGAGGCGTCATCTTGTCATTCCGAAAGCAATATGAAAGCAATATCGAAAGCTATAGGCTATAGCTTTCGATATTATTTGATACTATATTTCGATATTATATTAGGAAGCGACGCGAGGGCCTCGCTTTCAAAGCGATTGAAAGCGAGAGCGTTAGGCGGTTGGGGGGCAGGCCAACAGGCCGTGGGAATTATCGCATTCGATGAAACCTGCTGTGGCCCGGCGTCGCCTGTCCGACCCATCGGGAGTCGGTAATATCAAAGGCGCGGGGCACGGCGCAGCGCGACGGGGCCTGCACGGGCGCGTGCGTGTGCGCGTCGCTACGCTATTTACTCACTCATAAGATCGAATTTCGGAATGACGACCAGCAGGCCGCACCAGGCCGACTCACGCCATGGAAACACTTCGCGCCAGGTGACCAAAAAGCCGAAGTTGCGAAGGCGAGCATAAAGTACCTGTGATTTGTTACGCAAGGGCTGAGGGGTTGCACTTCCCGCAGCGCCGGAGATGTTCAAAAACATTAGTTCGTCTATTATCTAAGAATATTTAATTAAATTTTTATTTTCTTTAATTTAACTACCTTTTGTTACCTGTAAATGTATAATAATGTAACTTTTATAGATTCATATCTTCAAAATTTCTTTAATGCATATCTCCGAAACTATGCGTCTCCAGGGGGGGAAAGTAGTAAGGAGGTATTTCTCCTCCACTCCAAACCCCCCAGTTTTGGTTACGCGGTTGTACAGTTTTACGCGACTAAATAATATTCAGAATTGTGTTCAAAATCAAAAATTATTAACTCGGGGCTACTAGGGCTAGTCAATTACCTAATTCCACAAGTTGGTACTATTAATTTATAAATAAAGCACGATAGTTTACTTTCAAATATAGGCAGTCTGCTATGTGTCTCGTTATTTTTATTTAAGGTCCATACGGGTCATTTTTCGTTCATTTTCGCATTTAATTCGGTGCATTTCACTCAAAATTAAATGTTTGAACTACTTTGAACACAAAATGAAACACGAGTGCTGAATAAATTCTAATAAATTGGCATTCGGCATCATTCACTTTCACTCCGAATGAACGAAAAATGAACAGTCTGAACACAAAAGAGAACGTTCTTTCGGATTCGGCCGATTTCGGCTATTTTGTCTCGCGTCCTATAGCAGACGAATGTCACGTCAAAATGGTGTTCAAGTGGAACGATCAGAACACGCTGTTGTTTTTGGAGAACTTTAATAATTGTCAATGCCTTTGAAACCACAAACTTGACGAATATAGAGACAAAACATTATGGGCAAACGCTATGAAATCTCTAATTAGTGATTTGAATTTAAAAGTTACTGAAGATGACACTCAACATAAAATAAAGACGATAAGGGCCCGTTATGAGCTCAAGCGCGAATACCAGTACACAATAGAATTTTAATTGTTATCGGCCACCTGGTGGTCGATCGACGCTCAAGGGGTTACGCAACAGAATTAACCAAAATAAAGAAAACTACTAAAAGTGGTTGCTCGTTTGACGATGCATATGAAAAAGAAAAGAATATACAATAATAATATACTTACAATATCCTACTAATTCTTGGAAAAAGTAGGATATTGCATTTCGAGGTACTCTGTATAAATACTCTAAAGTTCCAAAACTGTCGCCAGTAGCAAGGTATCTCAATACAATTTGAAGTTTTATTCTGTTAGGTATACCTATCTCTCATTAAAGTATTTTCTATTGTTATTAACGGAGCAACAAGTAGGTAGTAGAAGTTCTTCGAATTTACTTTTGTCTATTCGCAGATGATTGTAATATGATTCAGGATCTTCATCAGCTAGTTTTCTTAACAATGTTTTTGAAGCTCCCAATAAATTTCTTCTTGCAATCCATGGTTGATGTTTTCTTTGCTTCTTTTTTGTTAACTCTTTAATTAAATGATCACAAATTAATCTGATTCCAAGACGCACGCCATCATTCTACGACATGTTGGTTGAAAGAAAAGAACAGGGGGTCGACCGCCTAACACTCTCGCTTTCAATCGCTTTGAAGGCGAGGCGAAGAGGAGGCGTCATCTTGTCATTTCGAAAGCAATATGAAAGCAATATCGAAAGCTATAGGCTATAGCTTTCGATATTATTCGATATTATATTTCGATATTATATTAGAAAGCGAGGCGAGGGCTTCGCCTACAAAGCGATCGAAAGCGAGAGTGTTACGCGGTTGGGGGGCAGGTGAATGTTCTTTTTTAATTCATTCCAGTTCAGCCGTGTGAACATGGAATGAAAGAAAAATGAAGCATTCACTGGAGTGAAGGTTCATTCGAGTGAACCGTCTGATAGCACCTTTACAAACTACAAGTTATGTCGTTATGCAAAGTAAAATAAAAAGTCATGCTTGCTGGCTATTTCTGCATTACCTATCTTCTTATTAATACTATTTAATTATTAAATAGGTAAAATTTGACTCCAGAAACAACAATAACAAACAGTTTTCATATAAATCATGTTCCTGGAAACTAGTAATCTGTGTTCGAATTATTTTATTTTTATATTATTTATATATATAAATATATATTGATTATTATGATGAAAACTGTTTGTTATTGTTGTTTCTGTTTATATATATATTATATATATTATATATATATATTAATATTATTTATATATTTTTATATTTTGGCCTACAGATATATAAATATCTGTAGGCCAAAATATTCCCGGATCCCGGGAATTTTTCAAAGCCGTTTTTCTCCTTGCGGCCACGGAATAGAGAATTGGTTTTTTTATTGTTAACAGCGCATACAAGTAACCGACTGATCTGTGCTGATTGCAAATTCTCAATTCATAAAACAGAGTCAGAAAAAAATAAAAACAAAAATCACTTGATCGCGATTTATTCGTCACTGGTAAGTCGTAGGGCGTCCAGGAAACGCTTGTAATTTAGCTAAGCTCTACGCCTTTCAACCTAATAAAGAAATTTATATTTCATATGTAAGAATTCAAAGTAAACATTGTTTTTGTGTTTTGCGCTTACCGGGAATTTTTTTTCAGATATTTCTAGAAAAAAACTATACAAGTTATCCGCGCGGGAGTTTTACTCAGGCATTTGTTGGAAAATACTCTATTCCCTGATTTAAAAAAAATACCATGTCCGATTTTTGAGTTAAAAAAAAACACTGTGCGCGAGTGTGAAATTAGGGTTACCAGCTACAAAAATATCCTTAGTTTTAGGAAATTAATAATAATATTTTTTTTTTATAACTGCAACTACACTGCAGTGTCGCGTGTGTCAAAATGAGTAAATTTTGACGTTTCGGTATTCTGATATGCAGCGTAAACGTAGTGTTAAATTCTCTTTGATGCAGCGCTGCTGCCGTAGTGTTGCAGGGACGGACAAGTAACGCAAATAGGTATTCCACTAACAAAACTGCACTACACCTTTTTTATGTTAAAAGGAGGCAAACGAGCAGGCGGGTCACCTGATGGAAAGTAATCACCGCCGCCTATGGACACCCGCAATACCAAAGTAATTGCAGGTGAGTTGTCGGCCTCGAGGGAGGAGTAGGAATTGGGAGGGGGAGGGGTGAGAGATGGGCCTCCGGTACTTTTACTCACCAGACGAAACACAACAGCAACGAGTGCATTGTTTCACGCCGATATTCTGTGAGAGGGTGGCATTACTCCGGGCGAGCCTACCCATTTCGTGCTGCAACGCAGCGTGGATCTACCACTCAGTAGGCCGATTCTACTAAATAACTGCAACTACACTGCAGCGTCGCGTGTGTTAAAATAAGCAAATTTTGACGTTTCGGTATTCTGATAAGCAGCGCTGCTGCCGTAGTGTTGCAGGGGCGGAGAAGTAACGCAAATAGGTATTCTACTAACAATTCCGCACTACACTTGCACGTTTACTGCAATATAATCATATTCCAATCTTAGAATAAGGCGTTATTAATCTAAGATTCCAATAAAGTATTTTGACATTTGTGTAGTAATGACAGCAGTATTGGTGCAGTTTTTGTGCAGGTTTATTGAAGTAGATCGTGAGCATCTTTTGCACAGCGTATTAAAAGCTAAATAAAATATGTATTTTTATTATTAAGGTAACATTAGTCCTTTTAATTTTATTGCAGGACTAGTGGACCCGGCGGACTTCGTACCGCTTTGACAGTTTCCATTCATTCCCGCCGGAATATCAAGATAAAAACTATCCTATGTGTTAATCCAGGTTATAAATGCCGAATTTCATCCAAATCCATCCATCCGTTGCAGCGTAAAGAAGCAACAAATATACACACATACACACAAACTTACGCATTTATAATATAGTGTAAAAAAATATCCTATGTGTTAATTTAGGTTATAAACTATCTGTATGCCGAATTTCATCCAAATCCATCCATCCGTTCCAGCGTGAAGAAGCAACAAATATACACACATACACACAACCTTTCGCATTTATAATATTAGTGTGATTGATTATGTACAAAATTTCATGATTATCGGTTGAGTAGCATACGTGTGAAAGCGTAACAAATAACAAACAAACAAACAAACTCACTTTCGCATATTAAGTTTGGTTAGTATTAGTTAGGATAATTAGGGTATAAACTTATACACACATTTGCTTATAACACCACTATTGTAACCCTGTAAAGGCCATCTCAATCCTATAAAAACTACTCGGAGAATCAATCGATTGGCTCGCGTAGGTCTTTTGACCACTCAAAAGAACTACGTGCTCTGTGGGGATGTTCCTCACAAACTGCACTGTTCATTTTTGAATATAATTTACATAATTTCTTAACTTTTGCACACATATTTAAACGAGATTTAACGCAAAACTACTTAGTTAGGCATTCTAAGCATACCTTTTAAACCCGACGTTTCGACCGATGCAATGTAATGTGTGCTGGAACGCGAAAGTTTAACCTTTTGAACGCCAGAGCGCAAACGCATTGGCGCCCCTTCCACGCCAAGCCACAAATTCAGAGCAAATACCTACAAATAAAATAGGAATGCCAACGATCTTATCGATAATTTGTCAATAACCAATTTAATAATTGCTATTCGTCACATATTTTTGAAATAAAATATTACTCGTTATATCAATCTTTATTTGACACTATTTCGTATCATTTAACAGCAGTTACAAAATTCTAAACAAAGTAAAAGTAGACATTAGAACTGCAAACGAATAAATCAGATAATAATAAGGTACATCACTAATCTCGTTCGTTAAGTCATCCGCTGTCGGGAAGACCCGACTATGGCGTGGTTGGCACGACCTTTGACAACTTTCTCGCGTGTGAGGTAGGGATGTGACATTTCAAGTAAACTAAAAATTATAAACAACAAGGTAAAGAAAAGGTTGTCTATTAGAGTACTAATTATTAAGAGGCCTATTACATCTCGACTGTGATTTTTGCGTAAAATGCCCAGTTTCGTATTTTGTAGTAATTTTCCAGTTGTATTTATCGTTTTTATCGAATAATAAATTCATCCTTAGTATTACAAATTTCCACTCTGCGAGAAAAAGCTGAGTTCGGACGGCCGGCGCATCGCATTTTATAGTAATTTTGCAGTTGTATTTATCGTTTTTATCGAAATAGGATTATAAATTCATTATTAAATGTTTATTCCTCATGAAGTAACAATTATTCTGGTATAAATTTTGCTCAATAATATTATCGTAGATAGGAGAAATTCACATCGATCTTAAAGCGATTTTAGAAGTTTTGTAAAATGTAAAAATGTAAAAATGTAAAATGTAAAATCAATGATATCTAAAAATTCCGAGGCCGCTACGAACTATTCGACTATATAAGAGATAACATTCTATTTTTTTTATTTCATTTGTTTAGAACAGTGGTTCAATCTAGGAGCTCAAATAAGTGCCTTCGCGCATTTTATGAAAATCTTTCTCTACTATTTTGGTTTTCATTAAAAAGGTAAGCAAAATTTACAAAAAGCGAGGCCGCTACGAACTATTATATGCCAATAGCTATTCTGCACTATTCAATAAATTTACCTAACTTACCCTTCACTAGCTGTCGTATCTTGCCGACTGTGGCGTGAGGAGAACACCTTTTTTAAGGATTTCGATTAGCAATATTTAATGATAATTTTTGCTAGTGAAATGTAACTAATGGATATATCTTCGTGCCATTTTACAATATATCATTACTGTACTTTTAAATAATAGGAAAAAGAAACACAAAAAAGTTAATTTAGTATATTTATTTTGTATTTTAAAAATTTCGTTTTCTCGTCGGCTATACACGACGGTGGCGTGTTGGGCACTTTTTCATTTGTCGTCCAGTGCCGACCGTGGCGTTCAAAAGGTTAAAAGTGTATTCTTAACTTTTAACAAATAAGTTATTATTACGTAATTTGTAACATTGCTGGTGGTATTTAATTATTGTTATTGAAAATGTTTATCAAGATAGATTCCATTAATAATTATTAATTATTAAGATGTGTAAGAACCATTGTAAGTGGCAAGAAATGGTCTCTGCCTACCAATGCGGAAGATAGGCGTGAATGTTTGTATGTATGTATTTATTTTGAAAAAACTAAGGACTTGGCAGTATAGACTACATATATTTACCATTACTACACTAAAGGAAAGAAAAAAGAAAACTAAAGAGAAAAAACAATCAACAAAAACAAATCTTTGGGTTGGGTTCCTAGCATTACCTAAGAAAAATAAAATAAATTTGGTTGGGTTCTTTGATTGGATTGATGGATAGTATTGGAAAGCTATCTTTATGTACCATACCTATCTACTAAACATTCTATGAATAATAAATAAACTTAGAATAATAACGCCTAGAACGATAGTGTCAAACAAAGTTCGTCAAAATATTGAGGCACAAAATACTCCGTCGTGTGCGTCAGCAGCTTGTCATTACACACACAACCGTACGAATAAATGTTGCAAGTAAAATGGTAATTTCCCCAAACTCGAGGTAAATGGGTAAGTTACTAAACTCTTATCTTGTTTCATAGTTTAAAAATTGTATTGTTGTTACATATGATTTTTTTAATTACTTAATTTTTTTATGTGAAAATAGCCACAAAGTCAATAGTCACAAAAAGAAAATTGTCTTCTATAATTATTACATATTATTTTATTATATTAACGGCATACATTAATAATATTAACTGTTATATACATTAAGATGTTTTCATTTAAGTTTGTGATTATTATTTAAAAAAGTAAAAATTGTATGGTACATACATACATAAATAGTCACGCCTCAATCCCTCAGGAGGGGTAGGCAGAGACAATGGACCGCCACTTCTCTCTTAAACTATTTGGAAGCATAATTTTATCTCATTATGCATTATTTATGCATTATTCATTATTTCGAGCCTTTAGTTAGATGGCGGTGAAGCTACGACTACCACAATTTTCATATCATTAGCTACTTATTTAAAGATACTTACATATAACACGAAAACATGTACATGTAATGTTATGTAAATGTAACAATGTTTGGTGATATATAAGAATGCCAATATTTATTCATTTACTTTATTGCACAAAAATCAGTCTTATCAGAAAAAATTACTGTTATAACATTTTTTCAGCATGTCAGTTTAAAATCCTTGTAGCTGTAACTATTTTCTAAATAACTGGCGCTTTGATAACAGCAATCGTGATAAATTGTCTTTCTTGGACTCGGATATTGGATAAAAACAACTCTAAATAAAAAAAACTCGGAACATAAAATGGGGTAAAAGTTTTCCTACATCTAGCAAAACATACATGGAATGACCTATTACAAATTTACGAACATTAATATCGTGTTTTACGAAAAAATAGACATTGATTAGCTGTTCTTACAGGTGAAATGTAATCTTAGCATCCTTTTTGCTAGATTCTGACTTGTGAAAGCATCCTTTGATGGCACAAATCGTCATTATAAACAAAAATTGCGGAGCTGCTTACGACACGACGTGACCTTGGATACTAGCGAGCCGTTCGGCCAACCAAGCCACATATGGCTTGGTTAAACCTGCCTCAATCGCCGTGCGCGTACTCGGCTTCTAGGCGTTATTATTCTAAGTAAATAAACTGATAAAAGGATGACTACACGTGAAGTGATTCGTTCATCTTCCTTGATCAGCATTGATTTATTATTACAATAGGTACTTAATGTAATAATATCACTTCCTAAATTAGGAACGAGAAGTATGTAAGTAGGCGATCAACAAGCAAGCCACCTGTATTGTATTGTATAAAAGTAATTAAGTAATGGGTCGAGAATTTGTTTTTTTTTAAGCTGTTATGCAGAAGCGGAGGCCAGATACGAAGACGGCTAGTGGATTGCACGCATTTAGTGATGAGTCTAAAAATATTTAAAACTGCATTCAAGTAAAAATAACAATGAACGAGCCTCCTTACAGTAGTCGCATATTTTTTCGCTATTTTTTCTTTTTTTAATTGTTTTTTTGCTAGCAAACTTGCTAACGAACTATGTACTGACTGAGATATATATATATTTCATGCACTGACTTACTTCAAATATAAGGAGGCTGCTGAAGGTAAGCTTCAGTCTCACTGTTACTGTTTCTGTTACTTTTTCTACGAAATCACTCCCACTAATTGTAATAAAAAGGTAAGCTTCATACAAATGCATCATATCATATATAGGTATCATATGATATATATATATATATATGATGATAATAATATATGAGCGGATCACACTGTTACGCTACTTCCGTCACATTTCTAGATGTTACGGTACTTATACCATCCATAAGATTAATTCTTGCTAAACAACATAGTACACACATCTGCACATCAGACTATCACAAACTGTCAAATTTCCTCAATTGACTTTGAACTTTATGTCTTCGTCATACGGTTGAACATTTATTAAAGAAAACATTATTGCACAAAAAAAACACATACAGAGAACATTGTTTCATATTTTTTCCATTTTTTGATCCACGTAAACGACATTTTTTCGTATCCATTGTAAAGAGATTCAGTAATTCACTTATTATCACAAATTAAAATATACAAGACGAGAAAAAGCAACAACCAAACACCGATGACATTATACACAAACACGACTAAAAACGGCATGGTCATTTGAAATCCGACCAAGCGAAATCGACTTATGCTATACTGTAGAGTAAGAGAGAGATGTATACTTAATTCATTCATTATTCGCCGCATGTTAATAGAATGAATTAATGAATGTGAGAATAACTGTCAAATGATGCCAACCAACCTTCAAAACCGAATTGCCGGGTTTGTTAACTCCTGGTTTATTTTCATGGATGCAATGCAAGGTTCGAGTAGCAACAAATATCGTTAAGTTAATTATTATGCTTTATTTCATTCGCCAATGTAATAAAAAGGAAAAGGACATTACGTAGCTCTGCTAGTAACTATTAACTAATCTGTGGATCTGCCGTGGCTCTGCCGTAAAGTCGGTGCCAGGCAAGGTAAATTTAACATAAACATTTAACGACATACTATAGTATAATCATAATAGTAGGTACATTCAATCTTATGCGTGAAATTTTGACTACAAACGCGGACTGGCACCGACTCCAAAAATTTCGTTGGCTGGCACCAGTCCAAAAATAACAATAATTGTACATATATATTTTCCTAAGAAAGAATATAAGATTGAGTATAATATAGGTTAATTACAAGTAAATTTAACAAACTAAACTACGCAATTATTTTTTACTTTTTAGTGCAATTTTTTCAGTCTAGTTTTTTGGAGTCGTTTTTTTTTTTAATTTTAATTTGTTCGCAACAATATTTGCGTAAAATTATATGTAAAATAATCATAAATAAGGCTTAAAGCCTATTGAGGAAATTTGACAGTTTGTGGTAATCTGATGCGCAAGAGTGTGTACCTGAAACAAATTAGTTAATAGGATAAGCATTATATCGTATGCCAAAGGGTTGAACGAATAGGTGATAGGATCGGGTGGATGAAATGTTTATCATCTCGAGCTCGTCCGTGCTTCGGAAGGCACGTTAAGCCGTTGCTCCAGGCTGCATTAGCAGTCGTTAACCACCAATCCGCACTGGGCACGCGTGGTGGCTTAATGCCCGTTCTCCCAGTGGTAGTTCCGTCCAATGGGAAGGCCCTTGCCCCAGCAGTGGGGACATAAAGTGAGCTGGCGTGGACAGTGAAAATTCGGAAATGTCTTGCGATTAGTCTAATATTCTAGACAACAATCATGATAGCGTAAGTATGTATTTAAGTATTTTAAGTATGTTTATCCATTGTTTTTTTTATATTTACGGGTAAGCACAGTGCCTTGATCTCACCTGATGTTAAGTGATGATAAAGCCAATGATGGAAGCGCACTTCACCCGGGACCCTCAACTAGTGAGGTACTGGCTATCTTATTTCTAGCTGCCAGAACACAACAATGCTACAAACATTGATGTTATGGCGACATATTTAGATAAGATGGTGGTAGCTAGCCAGGCGGACCAATAAGTCCTACCACCAAGCAAACCGAGTACACACATGTTACCCCCCGCTGAGAATCAACCCGTCTAGTAACCATCTAACGAGTTTCATAACGAAGCTTCTCTTGGGCTAGATAATTGGTGTGTGTCTAGAAAAGTTATTTTATTTAGGTAGTTTATTTATTTGTAATCAATCATGTCATAAACACAAAAAATATCTTTTCTTGCCAACTTAGTCAGTAAATGGGCCTTCAGGCTTATTAAGTAGATTCAACATTACTTTTTCTAATAACCAACTAAAGATTATTTGAAATGGTTCTTTCAAATGTCCGATGACGCACAACGCATTGCAGCCAATACAAAAAAAAACTATTCAAAAAATATTTAAAAAAAATTGGTTGTCTGTAAAGTCGGTTTACTGACGATAGTTGAACGTGACAACGTCTTAAGAAGGTGTCGGGAGGTGTTGGGGGTGTCGGGGGGTGTTGGGGGTACGTACCGCGGTGGCGATGCCGGCCACGGGCTTGCACAGCAGCCTGCAGCAGCCCGTCGAACAGGTAGGCGGGAGGAGTTGGGGGTGTCGGGAGGTGTTGGGGGTGTCGGGGGGTGTTGGGGGTACGTACCGCGGTGGCGATGCCGGACACGGGCTTGCACAGCAGCACGGCTAAATTTCTACTCAGCCGATTGTGCTTCTTTGTCGCTCGTTCCGCGCTCTCGCTTGCACTTCAAGCCTTACATGGAACGCCTCAGAGCGAGGTAACGCCGAACTTTTTCGTGCGTGCAGCCGGCTCTATCGAATTATAAGACGTTGTCACGTCAAAAATTTACCCCACCTATGTTTTGAGACATTATCCTTTGTTTCACACACACATCACTTTCAACTGTTTGCACCTAATCACTCGTCTCGTCACAAAACGTTGGCATATGATGAACTAAGGCGCACAAATAATGTAAGTTTGTCAAATAACGATATAAACGATATAAAATCAGATTATAATTTTTGATAATACTATCGAAGAAATGATAAAGTACCTATCTAACGTTTTATCTTTTAGATTTGACTACTTAGGCAATCCCCAGCCATAGAGTGCTTTAACTGACATTTATTACGTTGCGTTCCGAATTTCCGATGATTTCCGATACAGGATTCACTTTTAACACAAAATAGAAATTCAAAATTTATTTAATTGTAAGTTAAAAACTGGCAACAAAATTATTTTCCATACAAATTCTATAGAAAAGTCACGAGTTCTATGGGAAAGTTGTTAAATCACTTATTAATGAGGCTGTGCTGGAGAAAAATAAAACGTCGCTTGAGCCCGTTTTTCTTAAATATTTTTTTTTTAAATCCCGCAATTGTGCTGGATCCCGCGATTGAACACACACAGAAAATTTCATCCAAATCGATCCAGCCGTTTATAAGGAGTTCAATAACATACACACGCACAGAAGATTTTTATATATAAAGATATAATGACTTGTCCTGATTGATTCATCATCGCCGAGCCGAAACCGCTGAAGCTAATTAATTAATTAATTAGATGAAATTTTAACTATAGGTTAATTGAGTGACGTAACCATCCACTAAGAAAGGATTATACGGAAATCATATCCTAAGGGGGTCAAATAGGCGGTGAAAGTTTGCATGGAAGTCCGTCAGTTTTTAAGTAAAATACATGAAAATTGGTATTTGGCTTTTTGAAAAAAAAAATAAAGAATGACGTGTCTCAGGAATTTTGTTTATTTTCCTTGTAAGGAAAAAGGGAAGAAAGTTTTTTTGGGCAAATTGATATTTTTAAAGTAAAAAGTACAAAAATGAAAAATTTAATCGATCTTTAGATATTTCAATAAAAATAAAGAATGACGTGTTTTAGCATTTTTAGAAAAACCTCCCCTAAAGAGATGAAATAGGGGTTTAAAGTTTGTATGGAAATCTGTCATTATAAAAGTTAAATCCTTCGGTACCTATTTGGCCTAGTTAGAAATTATGAAGTGTTTCAGGATTATCCATAAAAACACTTTTACCCTAAATAAGTTTTGCTTTTATTAAAAACAGTTACAGGTCGTGTAGCCCATGTGAGCAAAGCCGCGAACAAAAGCTAGTTTACCTATATAAAGATTTAGCAGATATTAGTAGAAAGCGACTTATGGCAAACTCCGGCCCAAGGTTTTTCGTTCGCACGATCTTAAGCTGTCTACAAAAATCTGTGTTTCGTGTCCACCGTACTGCCGAATCTCCTGTACTCATCTGAGACATGGATTTTGTACCGAAAGCACATTCGTACACTGGACAGATTCCACCTCAAATGCCTCCGGGACATCATGAACATTAGATGGGAAGACCGTGTTAGAAACACAAGCGACGTGCAAATATTGGTGGCATTGAGGCATCTGCCCTGCAATCCCTGCAATCCTGCCCCTAAATAAATATTTTAAAATCATGTATATTAGAAACAAATACACACACACAAACAGACACCCACACTCACATACACATCCACCACACACAAACAGATACACACCCACCTCACACACACATTACAGTTACACGCACGCACACAGTTATAGACAGAGTGCTACTCGTACTTCGCCGTTCTTTTTTATTAGTTTGGCTTTTTGGAGGAATTATTTTTGCGAACTGTTTTAATTAAGCCCTCGTAACCCAACCCTCACAATAGACCTTGGAGGAGTGGGAGCGGCTGAAAATCAGCGCTGTCCTATGTCAGCACTAGCTGAGCCGCCTCCATTTGCCTTCAAAATTTATATAATGATCTACCCATGTATGCTCTTCCATGAAATATGTGTATATAATGTTTTTTCTTTAGTTATAAGTATGGAATTGTTACCTACATACTAGTTTTTTTGAAAGCAATAAACGTATTTATTATTTTTATTATTATCTGATGAGGCGACTACTGCGCTGGTGCAGGCTTGCATGTCTGAGAGTAGAGTGGCGAAGCGCATATTCTTTTCAGAACTCCAGTACGGTAAGCGTAAAAGCGGTGGCCAGTACCTGAGATACAAGGATGTTCTGAAAAGGCACATGAAAAGGTGCATAATAGAGCACTCACAATGGGAGGTGAAAGCAGCACAGCGCCCCGAGTGGCGACGACTCATTCACTAACAGGGTGAATTACTTTGAAACTGAGCGTTGCGAAGACCTGGATAGGAAGCGAGATGATCTGAAGGCCAAACCACCTGCGGCCCTCAGCTACCATTACGTTGGCGGGGTACTAACATGCCCAAAATGCGCTCGTAGCTTCTCTAACAAAATTGGGTACGTAAGCCACTTAAAAGCACATTTAAGGGCGGAGCAGCGAAGCCCTCACTAAGAAGATATGCCTGTCCAGAGCATACAATCACTGTGACTGAAATCGGTCAGGAGAGAAAGCAATTTTACCCGACGATCGCGTCTGAGTATCACTTCAATTGCAGTAATGAATGCTAGTCTAAGTATAAAGCGTGTTTGCAGAGAGACCGCCCGGCCTGAGCTGGCCTTTTATTTGTTGCAAAGATAAACATCGGCCTTTAGATGTAAATTTTGTTCTCAAGTGGGGGCCGCTACTGTCAGTTTTCGATAGACACTCGATCGGATGGGTACGGTCGTAACAGGGTACGGTTGTAACAAATCTAATATTATCGAAACTATGCACGGTAGGTGAGAGGTACAAGGGAAAGAGCATGCGGGTGACAAGTCCATACAAGATTCCCAGTGTTGCATCATCTTTCGCGCGGTAAATAAGCTTACAGAGAGGCCTAATGTGTTTGTCAACCAAAAGTAAGTATTTTTGGCGAATTTCTTTATGATATACCTTCATTATACGAGAAATAAATATATTTGAATTTTAATTATTAATATAATTGTCGTATTTCAAAATGTGCTTAATTGTAATTGTGAAAGAATTTTTTAAATCGGTCCAATAGTTTTTGAGTTTATTCATTGCAAACATACATACATACATACATACATACATACATACAAAAATACAAAGGTTTCCTCTTTATAATATTAGTATAGATCTGCATGTTGTACCATATAAGAATCTATAATTATAATAAGGGTAATGGCACCAGTGTTCGACAAGAACCAGGGATCGTAATTTTTTTTCCTTTACCCATTAACCTTTTCACCGCCAACAACTTCTATAGAAGTTTGATATTTTCATGCTCTCCACGCCAGAACTTCTATAGAAGTTCTTCATTGTACCTACTTTAATAAAATACATTTACGATACATAAAACATTTGTTTCTTTTGTAATTTTATAAGATGGACACAACCACAGAACACAGAAAGAGGTTAGAAGTCGTAAGTGGGCGGAACCCCCGCGCCACTCATATGAGCGAACACTCATATCCAGTCCGTTTCACGATTTGACACTTCTCAGTCGTTCGCGAACTATCGAGCTGTGATTTTGCGGAATATTTACATAAATATGCCTTCTTGTGCTATTTTGACCTGCAGGAAGCAAAGTAAAACATCTAATGTTACACATGAAAACATTTCTTTTCATCGGTAAGTTCGTATTTCCTGGTTAATTAGTAAAAAGTAAAAAAAAATCAACAATGTCAATAAAAATATACATTGCTTGTTAAAAACATAGTCAATTTAAATTACGTCGTTTCCAGAAAGCAATGTACATTGTTTTGTGCAATTGTGCAAAAATAGTGCTGTGCAGGGTTATCGTACCAACATTTATCGATAGTCAGGTTTCTGGTAATAGTATTGTTTGTAGACATGATAAGAGAGATACTTATAAATTTGTAATAACTTTTTTAGTTTTCCCTCAGAAATTAATACAAAATTAAAATGGACCGACGCGACGGGGCGGATGGATTGGGTTCCCAACAAATTAAGCACGATTTGTTCAATACATCTCTCAGATGATCATTGTATTAATCTGCTATTCATCATCATCATCGTCAGCGACATGACGCCCACTGCTGGGCATAGGCCTCCCCCAAGGATCGCCACACCGATCGGTCCTGCGCTGCCCGCATCCAGCGGCTTCCCGCGACCTTGACCAGATCGTCGGTCCACCTTGTGGGGGGCCTGCCCATGGAACGTCTTCCGGTGCGTGGTCGCCAATCGAGAACCTTTCCGCCCCAACGGCCATCGGTTCTCCGCGCTATGTGTCCCGCCCACTGCCACTTCAGCTGAGCAATCCTCAGAGCGACGTCAGTTGTTTTAGTTCTCCTGCGGATTTTATCATTTCTGATTCTATCGCGCAGGGAAATACCGAGCATCGCTCTCTCTATTGCTCGCTGGGTGACCTTGAGCCTTCTTATGAGACCCATAGTAAAGGACCACGTGTCACTCCCGTATGTAATCACTGGCAACACACACTGATCAACAACTTTTGTCTTGAGACATTGAGGAATTTTGGATGCGAATACATCACGTAGCTTCCCGAATGCAGCCCATCCGAGCTGAATTCGTCGAGAGATCTATTTCTCGAAGTTGGACTTACCTAACTGGACCGTCTGTCCCAGGTAAACGTAATGGTCAACAACATCGAGTGTAACGTTCCCAACATTAACTGGAGCGGGTGCAACATGGGCATTGGACATGATTTTCGTCTTGTCCATGTTCATCTTAAGACCCACTTTTTGAGAAGCATTACTGAGATCTTCGAGCATTGTGTTCAGGTCTTCCAAAGTCTCAGCTATGAGAACTACATCATCGGCAAACCGAAGGTTTGTAAGATACTCGCCATTCATGTTGATGCCGTATCCTTTCCAGGGGGTCGACCGCCTAACGCTCTCGCTTTCGATCGCTTTGAAGGCGAGGCGAGGAGGAGGCGTCATCTTGTCATTTCGAAAGCAATATGAAAGCAATATCAAAAGCTATAGGCTATAGCTTTCGATATTATTCGATATTATATTTCGATGTTATATTAGAAAGAGAGGCGAGGGCCTCGCTTTCAAAGCGATCGAAAGCGAGAGTGTTAGGCGGTTGGGGGGCAGTTTAGAAGCTTAAAAATATCCTCCAACGCAGCTGTGAACAGTTTCGGAGAAATAACGTCTCTCTGTCTCACACCTCGATTTAGTTGGATAGGATTAGAGCTTTGATTCTGTAATCGGACCGACAAGGTGGCGTTTTGGTATAAGTACCTCAGCACTTCGATGTACCTGTAGTCTACTTGACACCTCTGGAGAGACTGCAGCACTGCCCCGGTCTCGATCGAATCGAAGGTTCTCTCATAGTCCACGAACGCCAAGCAAAGTGGCAAGTTATACTCTTCGGTCTTCTGTATAACTTGACGCAGCGTATAGATGTGGTCTGTGGTACTGTAGCCTTTTCGGAACCCGGCTTGTTCGGGAGGTTGGGAGTCGTTGACCTGCGCGCGAGACGATTCGTAATGACTCTCGAAAACAGCTTGTAGATATGACTCAGAAGCGAGATGGGTCTATAGTTCTTCAGAAGAGTCTTATCACCCTTCTTGAAAAACAACATCACATCGCCTCTGCCCCATGCCTTTGACGTTCTGCCCTCGAGGATAACATAATTGAATAGCTTCTGGAGGACCTTAAGTATCTGCTATTACAGAAGAATTTGCTTTACTAGATGTCAGCGCACCCTTTCAATACAATCAACATTATCGATAATATATCACATCACTAACTTTCCACAATTTGAATGTTGCTATTATTTTTTAATTCCTTACCCACCCTTGGAAAATTGTTATTTCGCCACATACGCTTATTTTTAACCATGTCAGATATAATTATTACTTTTGCAATATATATCTATTTAATTACGAGCCCTTTTAAAATGGGGTTACTTTGCATCCTAAACAAAAATTGAAAAAAATAAAAACTCTTGATCTTTTAAACTCAGTTTGTAGTTTAATTTTTTTTGCAATAATAAGTTTGAATAAGTATATCTGTACTTTGGGATTTTCAGTGTCAAATACATAGAAAAATATTGATAAATGTCAAAGAGATTTAATAGGTAATAGAGCGGCTATTAGAGACTATTTCATACAAAGACTGGAACTGGAACTTTGAACTGGGGCGCTATTAACGCCATCTAACGTTGAGAAGCAAAACAGCGTATTAAAATCAATTAGAATAAGTTTTAGCTACCACACGGTAGGTGTCGCTCTGCAGTAGGGACATGTAGGGATGTTCCGTTATGATTTCGACGTATCGATAATTTTTATAAAGGTTAACCAAAATCGGTATAAAAAATACACAGAACAACCAATAACCAGACACTATTGAAAACCAATTGTTATAGGTTCACATGTAAACCTGCGGGGCGTCAGACATTAAGTTTAATATAAGTAGTAATATTCTGATTCAATGATCATCGCGTCGGGGGACCGCTGAGATATCACTTAGTCCAGTGCATAACAGTCCTCCAACGCAATGATCATTGTATCAGAATATAACTACTTATATTTAACTTACGGTATAAAAATATTACCTATACCATTAATCGACAAATAAAACGACATCACTTGAACATCACTAAATCATCTACAAAGTCGACATCTTCCCTAAAAGTAGTGCTTTTGCTTTTTATCACTAGAGGGCGGTATAGAGCATAGGCAAATGTTCTAGAATACTTTATTGGACATTATTATATAGGCTGATTACTGAGTAAATATACAAAATACTTACGAAAATAAACTGTAATCACGTTCAGACGTTTTACCATATCGGGATGTGCAATATCGCAATACGCAATTTGGCATATTTTCTGTAGATTTTGTCAAATCTATTCGGGCACAAACCGTATTACAGGTCGTCGTATCACATCAAACTGAGCGACTTGTTACCACTTGGTAATAAGTTGTGGATTACAGTGTCGATCTCTATGTCTTGTCTATAGTAAGTAGTTAAATATTTTTGGTAAATGTCAATTACTTACATAAATAATCGATTTATTTGTAGAAAAAACATGTAAAGTGCGTTTCACTGAAGAGTTCCTTTGCCGGTATGTTGGTACAATAGGAGGAAAAGGAGGTTTTTTTTTGAAACGCACTTTAGTCACAATTATTTCATTATTGAAATAATTAAAGAATTTGAAACCGATTTTGTAATTTTTTATTCATCACGCAATTATTCTTTACTTTTTAGTGCAATTTTTTCAGTCTAATTCTTTGGAGTCGGTATTCTTTTGTTAAAATTTTATTACGGGTAAATCACGCTTATACTAATCTTTAGGCTGGGTTCAGAGCTGTGCGGGCCGCCCGTACGGGCTCCCGGAGCGGAGACACAATGTAAGGCGCTTAGGCGTTGTACGGACTTTACCCGAAGCGAGTCACACCGCGTCGCTGTGAAACGATGTTCTAAGCGTCTAACATGTGTCTCCGCTTCGGGAGCCCGTACCTACGTGTGGCCGGCTCAGCTCTGAAACCAGTCTTAGACTTTTTTTTATCATATCTTATAAAAGCTTTAATATCAGACTAGTTCAAATTTTTATTTGCACAAAACAGGAATAATTGCGATACAATAAAAAAAAACATTTCATCAACATAAAAACATTTATTTCTTATTCCAAACTAAAAATCGCACGACATAACACAAGTAGGCTGATAGTAGCCGTCGCTTCCTTCTGAATGGCGCTGAGACAGATGTATTTCTTTCAGCTCCGCCTCACCAAAGTCATAATCCGCATATCGCTTCAGTATCTCGGACGCGTCGAATGTCAGCCTCTTCTGTCGTCTAAAGTCGCTCGTATCATCACCCGTCGCTGAGCTACTCCTATACTTGGAGTTAATCAAGGTGACGTGCAATTTGACGTTGTCGCGACCATGGTCTTTCTTCATGTAGCCTGTTGAAATTAGTTTGTTTAAAACGAACTGTAGACCAGTGCATAGGGTTTCAATTTATGAAGGAAAAATCTCAATAGTTAACAAAACAAAATACAAAAAGAATATATTTTATAATGAAAAAGGCACATTACATTAAAAGTTATTGTGGCGTGAATGCGTGATCACCTGTGGTGATCACAAAAGCAATTACAGTTCAATCACATGAAAGGATTGGGAATCCTATACATACTCTTTGGTAGTGCGTATTTTTTGGTGGCAAAACCAAAAAATACACTATGATCTTAAATATTAAGTAGGAATTAGTAATCTGCTTTGTAGAAATTCTGGACGAAAGCTTCGGCCAGCGTCTGCAGCAGGCCAGCCTAATACCATACGTTCACTTTGTTCGACGAGTGCATTAGTCTCTGCAGCGTTCCGGCAGCAAATACTATACGTAATTTATTTTAATGCCTGTGATAGTGCGTACTTTTTGTCGGCAAAACCCACACGTTAACACTATTAAACAAGTGTGTAGTACCTGCTTTGTAGAAGTGTTCGATGAGTGCGTCGGCCAGCCTCTGCAGCGTACCGGCGGCCAATCCCATACATACTCTATTATAATGCCTGTGATAGTGCGTACTTTTAGTGGTAAAACCCACAAGTATTAACACTATTGAAAAAGTGGATATTACCTGCTTTGTAGAAGTGTTCGATGAGTGCGTCCAGCCTCTGCAGCGTTCCAAAGCCAATTTCATACGTACACTATGATAAAGCCCGTGATAGTGCGTACTTTTGGTGGTAAAACCCACAACTATTAACACTATTGAAAAAGTGGGTAGTACCTGCTTTGTAGAAGTGTTCGATGAGTGCGTCGGCCAGCCTTTGCAGCGTTCCAGAGCCAATTTCATACGTACACTATGATAATGTCCGTGATAGTGCGTACTTTTGGTGGTAAAACCCACAACTATTAACACTATTGAAAAAGTGGGTAGTACCTGCTTTGTAGAAGTGTTCGATGAGTGCGTCGGCCAGCCTTTGCAGCGTTCCAGAGCCAATTTCATACGTACACTATGATAATGTCCGTGATAGTACGAACTTTTTGGTGGCAAAACCCACTTGTTAAAACTATTAAGAAAGTGGGTAGTAACCTGCTTTGTAGAAGTGTTCGACAAGTGCGTCGGCAAGCCTCTGCAGCGTACTTGCACCGCGCCCCCCCACGCACGCGTACAGAACGTCAACGGCCGCCGGGTCGTCGTTCATATACGACAGGCCTTTCACGCTTATCGAAAGAGGGCCCTCTTGCAAAAAGTGCCTATGAAAAGGTAAAGCTCTATTAAAAAACCACTAACCAAATGGTTTAGAAAAGTACACATCAAAGTTAATCAAAAAAATAAGTTAAAAAAATATTTATTAATTTTGCCAATCATCATCATCTCAGCCAAAAGACGTCCACTGCTGGACAAAGGCCTCTCCCAAGGATCTCCACAACGACCGGTTTTGTGCTGCTCGCATCCAGCGGCAATAATTATAATTATAAGTCTGACTGTAATATTTAATATGTTTTTTTTTCTATTGAATTTTATAGGTAGGCAGATAAAGGTACTAATTCTTAAAGTTTTTTTTTACTCAGTAATGTATAAAATGTGCAAAGCCCTTTTTCTTATACTTTCATAAATTTTTCTGTGTGTAAGAGAATGTTACAGTGTTGGCCGGTGACAGAATGGTCTCTGTGCTTAGCCATTTAGAATAATTTCTTGTGTCTCGATATGGGAAATGGTCATGGTATGCATGCATTGCGTTGGGTCGTTACATTCCCTAAGATATGGTTGAGTGAAGCAATGGCTGATTCATATGTCATACTCGTGAACGGGTACCTCCTGTGGAGGCAGGTCTGTTCTTGCTTACTTATCTTATTTTTATTATTATTATACTCGTATACTTTAACTTTGTTTTTCTTAGACATTTTTTGACTTCTTTTAGTACTGTATGACATTGTGAAAATTGAAATTGGTAGGTACCTGATGTACTTTTTGCAAACTTAGAATTTTTTTTATTTTGTTGAATTTTTGGTTGTTGTGATTGTCCTTTTTTTGTGTGTTTGTTTGTGATGGAAAGTGTCTTTTTATGATAGGGCATTTTCCAATATTTTTGACACTGTAAGGGAGAAAAGAGCTTGACACTTGCTGAGTTTCTTGCCGGTTGTTCTCAGTACAAGGTCTCCCGCCCAGAGTAGACTTACGAATCGATGGCATAATGACGTTCATAAGAGCTATTTGTAGCTTTAACTAAATAAATGATTTTGAATTTTGAATCGCTGTAATGGGCCTGTAATACTGTAATACTAAGTCAAAAATGTACACTTCACTTTAAAATTCACTTTTATATTTTTACTGAATGGTGTTTATCTTACCGCACAATTTTTTCTTTGGCCTCAGTGAATAGTTTAGATGCAAGCATTCTTTCTTCATTGTCCATTAAACACATGACTCCTAATGTAAAATGTAATTTCCATGGCTTGATAAATATAGATTCATCTAATCCTCTGCTTGGGCATTCACGGAGTACATTTTCCTAAAATGAGTGATGTTATGATGAGGTAAAGAGAAAGATAGAGTTAACTTAACTCATGAGTTAAGTTAAGTTATTAAAATTAATTTAACAGAACATTACCTTGAAGATTTCAAAATTTTTCATTATTTTTGGGTCATTCAAAGGTATAGATATGAAGTGAGTAGCTCTTTGTTTCATTCTAGAGGACATGACAATAATGTTTATCCTTCTTCTGGCGGCTTTTACATTCTGAAAAGTATTTTACTATTAACAATTTCATAACTACTGTAAATTAAAAAAAATTGGTATGAATTTTAAAAAAAAAATTTGCTATTAAAACCTTTGTTTATGTATGAACCATTTTAAAAAGAAGTTGCAAAACATTATCACAATATACACAGATTTTCAGTTGTACAGGCAGGGTAAAAACATAAGCGCATGGTGATTATTAAAATAACGAAATACAGCCATTAGAGCAGAATGGTTTAATATAAAAATGTACTTAATATACTTAACCTCTGGTCTGTCTGAATACCAGATACAATAGAATTTCAATTGTTTGGCGCCGTGGATCTACGTTCCGACATACCAAGACTTAATAGACATAGGATAAGAATGTATGTATGTCAGACATCTAAAATGTGAGGAGATTGATTTGATTGAATATGTTGATTGTATTGGGCGTGTCCAAAGCTCAAAGTGAGTGTGTGTGTTTATAAATAACAAAGTTTGCCAATATATTACAGATGCGCTGGCTCCAAAAATCATAATATCTCCTGGCTGGCTTTGTTTTGGTATTTTTATATCTGTTCTAGTGTCTCTTTCAATTCTAATTTTAGTAGCACCTTTTTTACCAATTATAGAACCAATATAATGCCTGAAAACAAAAATTAATTATTATTATTACATTCTTCTTATTTACAAAGTAGTTTTTTCTGTCATTTGGCAGCTTTTTACATGGATCCAGAAAAAAGATTTTGGACACAAAACAAATCTACATACTTATAAGCCTACCTAATAACTCTAATATTAAACTATTATTACTTTTGAAATTAATATAAAATACAAATTGTTCTTTTAGAAACATACAAAATCAGATAAAATAAATGTATTTCAAAAACTATCATAACTGTATCTAATTGAAAAGCTTATGATGTTAGGAATTAATTAAAATTAAACATGATCCTTGGGGGAGGCCTTTGTCCAGTAGTGGATGTCTTTTGGCTGAGATGATGATGATGATGATGAAACATGAAAAATGTTAAAAAGAGGTGGAATACCGCATGCAGGCATAGTGTAAATAGTTTCTAGGTTTGAATTTGTGATTGCTTGGCAACAGAAATGTTTTTACATATTTTTTTTATTTCGTGTCACTGACTATCATTTTGTGTTTATTGTATCTACATGAAAGGTATTTTTATTAAAGACCGACAATATTTATGAACTGCGTTTAAACTCAAGTATTCAAGTTGAGTTCCTTCCTCCTCCTTCTAGCACACACCTTACTCGCTAACAATAAATTTAATTCAATTCATCAACCACTAATCAAGAGTTAACAAAGTGACTTACTGAGATATATGTAGACTAGTACTATATCTAGAGTCATCTATAGTGACTATTTCAATATCTTCATCTTCATCATCAACTCTATCTTCATAGTTCACTTCTGTAAAAACCGTTTAAAATACCTATTATGAAATTGCATTTATTAGTTTGGGCTCTCCACTGGAGTTGAAAATACTATAATGTATTAAGGTATTGTTTATTTATACTAAAAAAAGTAAGTTCCAATGAAAAAAAGCTTAGCTAGCAACTAAATAGGTATTATTTCAGAATTGTGTTCAAAATCAAAAATTATTAACTCAGGCTACTAGGCCTAGTTTTTTACCTAATTCCACAAGTTGGTACTATTAATTTAAAAATAAAGCATGATAGTTTAGTTAGACTTACAAATAGGTACGGGCAGTCTGCTATATGTAATTTAAGTGCCAACAAACTACAAGTTAAGTCGCAATGCAAAGTAGAATAAAAAGTCATGCTAGCTATTTCTGCATTACCTATCTTCTTATTAATACTATTTAATTATTAAATATGTAAAATTTAACTTCAGAAACAACAATAACAAACCGTTTTCATATAAATCATGTTCCTGGAAACTACTAATCTCAGTGTTCGAATCATTTATTCTATAACATCTGCCTTCGATCCACATTAAATCTGGTTTAAGTATATCTTTCATTTTGCTAAATAGTAAAAAACAAAACCATTAAATAAACTCTACTACAGATCGATTTCCATAAACCAAAACTTTTTTTTTTCCTTTTGTTGATGGCTTCGTGCGATTACCACATTTAGCCAGTGTCAAAGTAATTTACTAACAAGTAATAAATAAATAAACAATATTTCTTTTCTGTATGATGATGATGAATGATAATAGAAATAAGAAGTTAGAAATGATATACCCCCCAACCCCTCGAGTATCTCAGTAAAGATGTGGGGCTTTACTAAGTCCTCGGGCGCACTTCTTGAGAGAATTTGAAAAGTGACGTTGCAGGGTCATTTCGCGAAACATGGAAAAAAACTATTTCTAGTTGATTATTATTACTTTTTTTGTTTAAGCGAGGTTTTAAACATAATTTAACGTAAGGTGACACAGTTACGAACCTTGTGTTCTAAAAACTCATTTTCTAATTTAATTAAAACTGAGTAAAACATCATTGCCATCTAAAGAAAATATATGTGCACAAAACTTTCAAAATATATATTTCAATAATTATGATCGCCAAACCCGATTTTTTCAACCGTTTAGTAATCTGTATTTTACCGTAAACAACATAATAAATAGCGTTTATAATTCAGAACAGCATAATAGTCAAAACGAAATTTCAAAAGTTTGTAACAGAAATTCGTCATTACCATCGCGCTAACGTCAAATTTGCTTTCTTGAAAGATCTACGTGATGTATCTTACTGTCCCCGTGCACACCACTCTCCTCAGTCGCTTGCACGAAATGTACCACAGCGCACGTCACGGTGAGTGCTCTTTAAATACTTTTTTTGTTACAAATCATATGTCTAGGAAATGGTTGTCACGTATTTCTATCATTACCGGTAAATACGTTTTCTAGGTAATTATAAATTAAGTATAATTGTTAGCATTAGAACTTATTGTGACTCCCAAGACAAATTCTCAAAAAGGCGGTCACAAAATAGTAGCGCTAAGAATTCACGATTTGTTAAAAAAAAACACTACGTTTGTCATTACCATCATCATCATTACCGTTTGATTTGTGTTGATGGTAATGACGTTATGTTAATGGGAATGATGAATTCAAAGTTTCAAAATTTCTTATTAGTAGCAATTTGTTCTATTTTACTTAAAACGTTTGCTTTCATGCTTTAAAATAACCGAAATACCAGCTGGAAGTTGAATGGGTTTTTTTGTGCGTTATCTTTATTTTAATTTGCTAAAAATATTAAATTATCCGTGCTTGTCTGGATTATAGTATTATAATAGCCAGCTTTTCTTGTCAGCATTCGTAAGTGGTGAATCGAGATTATGCGCCAGTGCATCAAAAAAGGCGATTGGCCAGCATCCTGATACTTCCTTTGCATAATTAACAACAAGGTCGCTCTATTTGCTAAAAGTGGACATTGATCCAAACCATGGCTTGGATAGGATATGATGATCTCTAACCACCTTTTAGGGAATAATGGTCGTGGGTTTATGCATACATACTCTAAACATATTTTAACTTTAAAAATACATCATACAAAATAATATTTTATTTCAGGTAGTTGCCGTTTTCAAAAATGAAACTTCAATATTACATAGTACTACATATTGAAACTATTCATCATCAGCTCATTTACGTCCCCACTGCTGGGGCACGAGCCTTCCCTATGGATGGATAGGGAGAACGGGCCATAAACCACCACGCGGGCCCAGTGCGGATTGGTGGTTGTTAACGACTGCTAATGCAGCCGGGACCAACGGCTTAACGTGCCTTACGAAGCACGGAAGAGCTCGAGATAATAATTTTTGGTCACCCATCCGATGACCGGGCTTTGCGAATGTTGCTTAACCTCAGCACTCGCAGACCGGGCGCGTTAACCACTGCGCCATCGAGCTCCACCTACTTACTATTGAAACTATTAGATACTAGCTGTGCCCTGCGGTTTCACCCGCGTTAATTAGCGACTGTTCCACTCCTATTAGTCATAGCATAATGTAATATAACTTATAGCCTTTCTCAATAAATGTACTATTCAACACAAAAAGAATTTTTCAATTCGAACCAGTAGTTCCTGAGATTAGCGCGTTCAAACAAACAAACAAACAAACTCTTCAGCTTTATAATATTAGTATAGATGTGAAAAAAGACAGTGCTGAAAAAATTTCCACGAAGGGAATTTGCACCCCATGACATGCCGGGTCAGGTGCACTACCACACTATTTGCGTAAAATTATATATATATGTAATCATAAATATAGCTTGCCTAATTCTTAACTGATCTTTAAATATTTGTAAAAATATTTAGATCGGATGTTGATGACGTAGTTGTCGACATTGAATAGGGCTTACAGAGTAATGGCTGATTTACACGTTTTAAGTTGTTAAGTAGGTAACTAAATTTAAACTTAATTTTATGTGGCTTATATTTAAGTATATGTCCATACGTATTTAAGTAATTAGTTTGCTTAGTTCACTCAAGATGGACGATCAACCACGTAATGAAGTCGTAAATTCTGTGCTAAATTTGTTATGAAGTCAAAGATGAAATAATTAGGGAAATAACCATACTCAAAAAACTGGGTGAGAAATTGAATAAATAGAAGAGATCAGTATGGCCAAGGATCAAGTGCCACTTTGTTCGAGGAGCTAGCGAATGAAGATTTAATAACAAGTATATTTTAATGCGTCACGCATGGCAGAAGACTCTTTTATTTACTTGTTATCTAAAGTGGAAAACGAAATCGAGTAAATATGTTTAATACAATAATCAATAATTTAATACGAACAATAAAATTGAACCCGAGCGCGTCGCTCATTACACTTCTGCATTTAACTAATATTGTGCCAGTCCAAACGTGTCAAGTGACAAGCCCCGCCCACCAACTTAACCGAAAAATAGACAAAATTCTAAATATCTTGTTTAGTTGTTAGCTAAATTTTAACTTGCAACTTGCTACTAAATTCTGTGTTTACATGCAATTAATCACTTAAAGTTAAGTTAAAATTTAGTTACCTACTTAACAACTTAATACGTGCCATAAGAGTAGATTAATTTCGGCGAGTTGGATTGAGCCATGATAGCATAGTTAAATTAAAGTCCGAGATTGTGTTTGTTACGAGATTTGTTGAATTTTAATTTTTGTGTTATTAAACTTTACAAATTTATAAGTAAGTGTTTTATTTACAAGTTAGCAACTACTTATATATGAAAAAAATACATAGGTATGTCTTCTAAAATAGGTATCAGGTACTTAATTATTATTTTTGCCGTAAAAGCTCGTCATTACCAAGCATTCCTAATCATTACCATCCTCAAAAAATCATTGCCATTAGCCTAACGTCATTACCATTTCTCTTATTATTTTTTGAGATCAAATATTATCTAAATTCTTGATTAAAAAAGAGTGCCTTTGTTAAGCAGATCTTACTTAATAGTACTTCTTTCGATTTTTGAAACTTTGCACGCATTTCAGATTAATTTACAAAAAGGCTTCAAAATAAATCAGAAAAAATCCAAAACGCGAATCCACCCTGCACTGTTTTGTTTTATTTGCCAACACTCATGCACACTGACGAACACTTAACGGTTAATAATCCACCATTATTTCACATTAATATTCGACATAACACAAATTTTAGAAAATAAAACAGAACCGTAGACATGACTTTTCACTTTCCCGCCAAGAACAAAACCAAAACTTACCGTATAGAACCTTACCACATATGATATAAGTTTGTTTTTAAATGAAAGAGGAATTAAACTTTATGGCCTTGGACCACAGCATTTTAAATAATATAAAAAAGCTTTGCCCCCTATTTTAATTTAAATTCAAAATTAATTTTAATGATAAATCAAACACAGATAATTATCAAGATTCTTTTAATTTCTTGTTTGCCTGGTGTTTAATAAATTGCTCTAAGCAGAAATATAAAACATTTCGGACCTTGCTAAATTGTACAAAAGGTAGTCGCTACAACATCCGTATTTTATGCAGGCTGCTTCACTATTATGGATAGATGCCTTAGAGCATAGATGCAGATGAAATAATTTTCGTACCTGAAATAAAAACAACATTAATACAATTTTAAGCCGCCTAATTTATAGTTTTCTTTTAATTTATTGCGCCTATATCTACTAATTTATAAAATTGTAAAGGTTGCTCACGGAAGGTTCTACCAAGTAAAATGTCTGGCAATGTAGGACTTAAATTAAAAATAGCACCTGTAGAAACAGACTCTTATATCATTAAAAGAAATTATGATTCTTGTCAAAGCCAAGATAATACTTATTGACTACCTATTCATTATACAGTAAAATAAAGTTGTTGGCATAATATATAAACCTACCACCTTAGCACCTTTATTGTTTTCTCAACTTCATTTTACAGAATGTATGATCTTACCGCAAGAAGCCATTAAAAAAAATGTATGGTCTTCGCGCTGCTGTATGTCATGTTGCATATGGGAACCATAGACACTCGGCTGAAATATTTTATTCGTAGACAACCTAGCACCGGCCGTGCACGTAGCAGACAGCTATAAAAATAAAGGACAGGATCAAAACTTCTATTTCAAGAATAGCAAAGGGATATCTAGCCCATACGGCCATGTGTTCAGAATTTTTTGAGTAGCTACAATGAAACATAGGATGTTATTGTTATTCTAAAACTATATAATTATTAAAGGCTTATTCTATAATAATTGAAATTCGTGTTAGTTTTTTTTAATGTTGTAACTACAGGTAACTCAAAATCGAGCAAAGTATCGACGACAGACGTGTGCTTTTGTATAATGCCTAGTGCGAGTTTTATTAACGAAACTGAGAATCTGTATTGTATGGCATTGGTGCAGTGCCTTCTGGCGACAAATAAGGAAGTTGCAGTTTTGCCAAATGGCAAAAAATACGAGGTACAGAATAGTGAATAATACTCGCATTTGGTAAAAGGAAACCGGAAAGTTCCTGGTGAAATAAATTAATATCATCATACAAGAATGTATTTATTGACGTAGTAACTAAGTAACAGTGACTATGTCACAAATATAAAGCCAGGTATATATCATTCGTCCACATCCTAATAAGCTACGACATCTCCTCGATCCTCGATAAGTCGTCGTCGTGGCTTTGTGGTAGTGCGTCCACTGCGCCTTGCTGGTGCTCCCTGCAAGACAGCCGTGGTCAGTGGGAGACCAGGCGTCTCAGCGCTGGCTTTTCGTGGAGGGTCCGCCTGATTCTGTGTGCCTGATGAGTCTTGAGTAGCCTGGCAGGAGGACCAAATTGATGGTTGGGTTAGTTAAGGCGCTGGGTGAGGTGAATTTGGCTGATTGCTAAGTGTGGGTGATGATCAGAGATCGGAAAAGGCTGACTATATTTACCTAAACTTCGGAGAACAGAGACAGAAAGTGGAGACTTCCTTACGACTACATTTTTTTCCCGGAATTCGGGAAAAATCTTAAATAAGTTGAAAATAAGCATTATTTAAAGTGGGTAATTTTCGCCTAAACTTGTAATTAACAAATCTTAGGAATTTTCATTAAAACTAATCTAACTTAAATCATGTATTAGAATTATCCTTAAACTGACTGTTATTGCATCAAATCTTTCAATACATAACATTTGTCAATGTGTAACACCTAAGTAAAACTAATTTCTAATTGCATAAAAGGGACTTCGATATATATTTGGAGAGGCCTATGTCCAGCAGTGGACTAGTATAGGCTGATGATGATGATGCAACCATAGAGCCCGAATTCTTTTGTTAGAGTTTGAACAACACGCTACGTCTAAAGACAGTGTAAGATTGAAAATCTTCCCCTTTATTTTTATTAGAGTTATCTACTTACAAGGTCTCAATTTTTTCCAATTTTACTACAAGTTTAGGCATTTATTTATGTAGTGTATTTGTATCTAGAATTATTATATCTGATATGAACATTATCATCATCATCTAGAGACGAGGGTCTCGGAAACTCTCCGTGAATCTGCCTATATATACCAAGGTATAAACCGGATACCAAGGCATATTCCCAAAACAGGTATTTCCCCGAAAGAAATCCCAAATGGTGCGGAAATTCGTTTCTATGACTTAAAAATTAATAACGACGGGTGGTACGGTGGTGCGATAACCTCTTGCACACGATCTACGATCGTGTGCAAGAGGTTATCGCGCCACAAAGTGAGATGACCGGACCGGCTCGATCGTACCACCCGTCGTTATTAATTTTTAAGTCATAGAAACGAATTTCCGCACTACTGTACGTAGTACGCGAAAAAATGAAATTAAATGCACCAATAAAAAACACGACGCATTACGACGTGTGCCTGGTTGGTTTATATTGTCATTTGAACAAACTGTGTGAGTAATTTATGTGTAATTGAAATAGGGTTAAGTAACATTATTTTTAAAAATGAATAATGGTTTCTGCGATTCAGACCCAGTCTTTTGCAGTGGCCGCTGTAAAATTTTATAACGGTTCCCTATGTACCTGTATCAAGAAGACGTAAAATTAGTTCCATCTAATTAGCACTATTAGATGGAATTAATTATTACTATCTGTTAGTATCCTTTGTATCTGGGATGCTTGTAAGTATTTGTATGGTAATAAAAAAAAATAGAATATTTTTTTTTATTACATTGGCACTTTCCACAACAATGTAAGTATTATCAATTAAGTTGATTATTTAACCTTATTATTATTATTTAACCTATGATGTAACCAAGTTATGAACTATTTGTAAAGCATGAATAAAGAATTGTAAGAAAAAGTCAATTATATTTAACTTGTCTTAACTTAAATAATAGTGTATGTAACGCGTATTATTCAATTTTGGTGTAACTACATGTATATATGAAAAACTTAATCTTCAATATACTATTTGTGTCAAATAGGATTAATGAATATAACCGCCGGCCGTCGTAAAAATTTTAACTGCCGCTGTGGTCTAGTGGTTAAGACCACCGGTTTTGACTCCGAGGTCCCGGGTTCAATTCCCAGCGGGGGGTAGGGAAGTACATGTTTGTGTACTCGCTTTGGTTGGTGGTAGGGCTTGTTTATCCGCCTGGCTACCCACCACCATCTTATCTAAATATGTCGCCATATCCCGGGTAGAGTGCGCTTCCATCATTGGCCTTATTATCACGTAACACCAGGTGAGATCAAGGCACTGAGCTTACCCGTAAAATATAAAATAAAATAATAAATAAGTACTCGAATAAATACCCGTTGGGTAGATTCATTAGAAATATTCCCGGGAATTTTCCCATTTCGGGTAGAATCCCATCTCTATCATCATCATAAAGAGCCCATATTAATCCACTGATAGACATCTCCCAATATTTAGTGCCTAAAAATTAAACATTCAAAACTTATTTATAAATAGTTATTCCGTGGTATTGCCATACTAAGGTGGCCGACGAACAAATTTTTTATATAAACAACACAAATTGTCCAGACAGATACATAGTACGATAACCTTATCTTCTGTGTGCCCTGCAGCTAAGTGGGTCGCCTTTCGTGAACAATGTTGTTATTTTCATTTTAGTAGCGTAGAAATTGAAATAAATCTTTTTTCATGTATTTTTTGTAGTTTTTGCACATACTTACATAGTCAGTTATTTTGTAATAATGAGTAAAGTAATCCTCACAAGGTCTAGCAGTACTTATTATAGTACAAACTATCAATACACATTTGTTCAAAACAAAGATAATGGTGAGTAACTACCTACTTACATTAAGTTTATTACCTGTTAATTAATTAATAATTTTTGATTGTACTTGGGTGGGTTTAAGTGGCTAAAACCAGTTATTGACGAAGAATAAAGGCAACGGCGTTGGCTAATCAACTTCTTGAACAGTATACTTTTAACAATACAATTGTAGATGCATTCCACTTATCCAAATATTTATCTTGATATTTGACAATCGCTGCTATCTCTTATAATAGTAGCAAGGACTAGGGAGTTGACTAAATTGTTTACTTTTTGTGACAAGTGCGAGTCACAATATACAATATACTTAATATTTAAGAAACATTCGATCACGTAAACAAAAACGAAAATTTGTTTGGCAGCGCCTCCTGGTAACAAATGAGGAAAGCTACAATTTGGCAAAAAAAAATCTCGTTTTCGATAACGTGATCGAATAGCAAATAAAACTTGCACTAGGCACAGCAGATATTATTTAGGAAGTGTCTAGTCTGCCATTAATGGCTATTTGGTAAATAAAAATATCAAACCCGCTAAAGGTAAAATAAGAAAAAAATATTCTGCCGCTAGTTATTAGCTATTACAATTTGTTTCATATTGCAAACAAATAAAGTTTATTTTTAAATACACATCAAAGTAGCGTAGTGAAATAGTACTAAGTATATAAATTAAATATAAAACGCCATTTTTAATTATTATCAAATTATTAAAAACCTCAAGTAAAGATTGAGGTTATGAATCTATAAAAGTTAAAAAAATTTATAGAAATTTAAGGGGAGAATTTGAATTTTTAAAAAGATAGCTGGTTTTGGTCATTGACTTATATATATCGATGGTTTTGGTACACTTTTTAAGTTTTTTAGAGAATATGTTTTGATTAATTGAATAGTTTAATTGTAGAACAGTCTTAACACACTTAACACACCTATAGTGGCAGAATAACATTATTTCTTAACTTGTAGCACATTTGTATTAAATGCCCACTGGTGACAGACTAGACACTTTGTATTTTTTAACAAAATTCAAGCTGCGTGAAGTTTCATTAAAGTCTCACTGTAGTGTTCATTTTCATTTTCATGTCTTTATTTTCAGTCACAAAATTAAACAGAACAGTGCAACATCACTTTTCAAATTGTCTGTAGACATCCGCGTGTGATTTCAGTAAACTTAAACATTTTATTGAAACCCAAAGGAATTGGAAAGGAAAGGAATGTGATCTTTTATTAATTATCCATGATACATAACACATTAATCACTCACAAGTTCATAACTCCCTAACCATTATCATTTACATAATAATATGCAAACAATGCTAACGTAAGACAAAGATGATGGTTTTTAAAAGATTCAGATGATTCAGGCTGACTGAAGTCAATTCTAGACAGTTTAAGAGACATTCTACATACACAGTTTGAATGTGATGTACAGATTGGAAGTGAAAAGGTTGACCACCAAGGCGATGGTACTTGAATGAAACAATTCAAGTCTGACTGACTGAAGTCAATGCATGACTGCATGGTCTGCATGTGATGCACGAAGCTGTAGAGTGATGTGATGTACGGATTGGAAGTGAAAAGGTTGAACAAGTGAATTTGTGTATTTAAGATCTATGTTTCCGAGAGATGGAAGGTGTGACAGTGACATTAAAAATAAGGTGAATGCACAAAGCCAGGTGTGAATGCCGGGAACAGAGTAAATGGAGACTTCATGGCTGGTTGTAGAGGAGTGTTGATCCCGACACTGATGTAGGTATGGAACGAAGTGAAACTTGGTTTATGGAAGAAGAAACATGAAAGCAAAATAAATGCAGTAGAAATGCGAGCGCTAAAAAGTATGACTGGTGTGAAATTGAGTGACAGGATAAGAATTGATGTGATAAGGGATAGCTATGTGGTTTAAAAGACGGGCGTAGTGATAAAAATTTAGAAAGGGATACTCAGATGGTTTGGACTTTGGTCATGTAGAAAGAATGAGTGAATGGATATATGAGACTGCGGGACGACGACTTTTTAAAGAAAGGCCGTCAAGAGCACCTTTAGCAGATGGGCATGATTTGTGTACGAATCGTTGTAATTGGCAAGAAATGGTCTCTGCCTAGCAATGTGGAAGATAGGCGTCAATGTTTGTATGTACAAAACGTTTACAGTTTCTGTGACAACAAAACAAACAAACAAATCATTCGTCCGCTTAAGGACACCCGCACGTATCCCATGATGGACCCCTATAGCAGCGCCACCTACTGGGTCCAATTGTAAATCTAAACCATTCTCGAATTCACTTGAACACACACAGCAACCAAATCACTCTAGCCGTTTAGATCGGGTCGCCTAATTTTTTGTACTTCATATTGTTATTTACCAAATGCGACATTTGGCGGAACAATTCGTCATCCCTATAAATATTAATTCGCACATAATTATGCTACGGCCACATTATCGCGGTGTCGCGAACATTTTTCGTTTTCACGACAAGTCGAGCCAAACAATAGTCACATTTCAGAACACGGTCAAAAATGTAGGTAATTATTGCTTGTCGTGAAAACGGCAAATGTTCGTGATAGCGCGATAGCGTGGCCGTAGCATTAAAAACCACAAAGTATAAAACGCCTACTCATTTTAATAAGGCAAAGTAACTTGGCCAAAGAATTGTTTTACAATAAAAATAAAGAACTTGATACATGATATTGCATTTTTCCTTTTAATTATTAATATTTATCAATACTAACGTGGCATGCAGGTAGGCATGCAGCATGCAAGCAGGTATGCCATGCAAACAGGCATGCAGCATGAAAGCAGGCATGCAGCATGCAAGCAGGCGATTCATTTCTTAGGCTGATAAATTTTTGCCACATTTAATATTAGATATGCTAAAATTAGAGCTATTTTATATATTAAGCGAAATCGTCGTAATGCCAAAATAACATTATGCCAATATATTTTAGGGTATTTCACATTATAGATCCTAAAATTAGGGCTTTCAATTCTTAGACCAAATTATAATGGTGGCAAAACAATAATTGTTCGTTTTAAGTTTAGGCCAATATGGTTTGGCCATGTACCTGTGTATGTTTTAGTCCTAATAGTACTATTAGGACTAAAATTTTTAGGCGAACCGAAAGGCACCCGTTCAATAACATATACACGTACAGAAGATTTATATATATACATAAAGAGAGGTTTGAATATACATATAGGTAAAGTTCATAGACCTAGCCAAACCACTCAAGCCTTCCAACCCATCCCACATTCACCTATTTCATCGAGTTCTTTTAACCCACCTACTGGACAAGACCTACAATTTTGGCAAATTTTAGGTAAATTAAAGAAAAATACACCAATTATTAAACGAATTCCGAGAGGAGCTCGTACCTCTGTAGCTCATTCACTCGCAACAACCATCAGTAGTGTCATCAACCAAAATACTTCGCATAGTTGGGAACAATTTTTAACTTTTGCGTATCGCGTCCTTCATGTATGCAAAGATGGAAATTCTAGTTTAACGTTGACCCAAAAAATTAAAAACAATTGTTCCAACCCCATACTAAATTTGAATAGTTCACCCATTAGTTATAAAAAACCACCACTCGCGTCATTTAATGTTAGTAAGGTTGAAGAAAAAATCAACGTAGGTGATTTAAAAGGTGCCACTCAGTTGATTTTTTCTAGTGATATCATTGCTCCTGACTCTCAGGAGACAGTGGCCTCTCTACTCTCTAAGCACCCACCTCCTGCAGCAACACTTCGTCTCCCCGATCCACCCGAGTCTACGGATGCTTCGCCTTCGACCAACGAGGACGAAGTATTCAAATCCATTCTCTCTTTTAAAAATGGCTCTGCAGGTGGTCTCGATGGTCTATCACCGCAACACTTTAAAGATTTGATTTCTGGTACCTCTGGAGACGCCGGCAGAGTTCTTCTCACCAAAATTACCCAGCTTTGTAATGTCATGCTTGCCGGAAATGTTCCACAGAACATTACAGGTATACTCTACGGCGCTAACCTTTGTGCATTAAAAAAGAAAGATGGTGGAATAAGGCCTATTGCCGTAGGGTGTACCATCCGGCGCATTGTTTCCAAAATTTGTGTCAAGCACATCCTTTCTGATCTTTCTTCTAAATTTCAGCCAGTTCAGCTCGGGTTTGGCTCAAAGGGAGGCTGTGAGGCTGCGGTTCACTCAGCTCGCACCTTCTTGCTGAATGATGGTGGTGAAGTACTGTTGAAGGTGGATGTGAAGAACGCCTTCAACTCCGTAGACAGGGGTGCTCTGCTGGCGAAAGTTAAAGAGGAAATTCCCTTATTTTATAAATATTTATGGCAATGTTACGGCGAACCAACAAATTTGATTTACCGTAACAATCTTTTACATTCCGCCGTTGGTTGCCAGCAGGGTGATCCCCTAGGTCCTGCTATTTTTTCTTTGGCTATTCACCAAATAATCTCAAATCTAAATTCAAAATTTAATATCTGGTATCTCGACGACGGCACTTTAGGGGGAAACTCTGGTTTAGTTCTCGAGGACCTACAAACTTTGTTAAACCAGTTTAGCACTATAGGTTTAGAGCTAAATTTTTCAAAATGTGAATTATACATTTCGAATTCCGTGGCCTCAGACCGTAGAGCACAAATAGTTACTGACTTCAGTCGCCTGGCCCCAAACATCAAAATTCTCAACGATGATTCATTATTTTTATTAGGCTCACCGCTTCTCGATGCTGCCATCCCTGCTTTTATAAACGATGCGATCACTAAATTCAATTCAACTGCAGATCGATTATTCAAAATTAATCCACACATGGCATTGTTTATCATTCGTTTTTGTCTTTTTGTTCCTAAATTTACATATGTACTACGTTGCTCCCAACTTTGGCTTTTTCCAGCAATGTTATCAATTTTAGATGATTTGATAAGAGAAACTCTTATTAAAGTTTTAAATTGTTCAATGAACGACCGCGTTTGGTTACAGGCTTCGCTTCCTGTACGCTTCGGAGGCCTAGGAGTTAGGAATTTATCCAGTGTGGCCCTGCCAGCGTTTTTGTCTTCTGCCCATAGCACGTACAATCTTTACAGGAAGATTATCAACCCATCATTGGGTTCCGTAGAGTTGTCGGGCAAGGCAGATGCTAGAGACGCTTGGTTATCCGCCTGTCAAAATTCTAGCCTACCCTTACTACCACAATCACAGAAGCAATGGGACGAGCCCTTATGCAAGCAAATATTGGAGGGGCTTATATCCACATCGGCTGACACGGCCGATCTCGCTCGTCTCACTGCCGTTTCCGAGAGAGAGTCAGGCCACTGGCTCCAGGCTTTGCCATCTGCCAATGTCGGTACCTTGTTAGACGGGCCGTCTCTTACTCTAGCGGTCTGCCTCCGTTTAGGCGCAAGATTAGTCCACCCTCACCGCTGTATATGTGGGGAGGCTGTTGACGAGCTTGGCCATCACGGCCTCTCTTGCGCTCGTAGTGCTGGCCGTATGATGCGTCACTCGACACTTAACAGCATCATCCGCAGTGCTTTTGCCACCATTGGTTTACCAGCTGTCTTAGAGCCAGCTGGTATCTCTCGCAGCGATGGCAAGAGACCTGACGGAATGACCATCGGGCCCTGGAAGCTTGGCAGGCCGTTGGTGTGGGATGCAACCTGTGCTGACACCGTGGCTCCCTCGCATGTTCGCGCCACTTCACTTCATGTGGGGGCTGCTGCGGTAAGCGCTGAAAATAGCAAACGGCACAAATACGGAAACCTAGGTCGAAATTATTTATTTGTTCCGTTTGCGGTGGAAACAATGGGTCCATGGGGGCCGGAGGCAAAGCAGCTGGTTAAAGAGTTAAGTGCTCGCCTTATTGAGGCCTCCGGTGACAGGAAGGCTGGCAGCTACCTTTGCCAGCGTATTAGTTTGGCAATCCAAAGGGGCAATGTTGCCAGCATTCTTGGGACCGTTCCCATGAGCCCACAGTTGGAGGACATCTTTTATTTATAGGTCTTTAGTTTTTAATTTCTAATTATTTTTTCTGTTTTTTTTTTATAGTTAAGTTCTGTATTTAAGTTTGTTTAGTATAGTAAATAAGTAAGTATGTGTAGTTGATTTTCCTATCGATCTATAAATAGCATGTAAATTAATAAATAAATACATAAATATATATATATGTATAAAGATTTATTTTGAAAAAACTAAGGACATGGCAGTATAGGCTACATCTCTTAACCATTCCTGATTAAAGGAAAGAAAAAAGAAAACTAAAGAAGAAAAAAACAGTCAACAAAAACAAATCTTTGGGTTTGGGTTGGGTTCCTAGCAGTTCCTATGAAAAATAAAATAAATTTGGTTGGGTTCTTTGATTGGATTGATGGATGGTATTGAAAAGCTATCGTTATTTATAAATACCTATCTACTAAACATTCTCTATGAAAAATAAATAAACTGATTAAAGGATGACTACACGTGAAGTGATTCATCTTCCTTGATCAGCATTGATTTATTATTACAATAGGTACCTACTTAATGTAATAAATAAGATCACTTCCCAAATTAGGAACGAGAAGCATGTAAGTAGGCAATCAACAAGGAAGCCACCTGTACTATATTGTATAAAAGTAGTTAAGTTTAAGCAACCAGTGCTCTAAAACCTACTAATACTTATCTAAACAGTTAACTATAAAGTATCTACCTATTTCCTATGGTTTACTTTTTAACATAGAAACTTATCATAAATTGCTACTGCTTTTCATTCCAGATGGAGGGAAAATGCATGGATCTCGGAGAGTAATAACGTTTTGTCTGTTGACCACAGTCTTACCAACTATACTCATTGTTTTGCCTTTATATTTAAGAAACATTAAATATGCCGATGTGCTGTATAGAATATCAGATTCAGATGTAATACAAATTCACAAAGGGCAATCATCAATATTTTGTCAAAAGCATTCTTTGAAAATGAATTCCAGTTTTAATGCATTCCAAATGAAAGGACGACCTGAATTGTCTAATACGAGGAAACATATAAGGCTTAGAAAATCAATGACTTTACCAGACGACACCCTAGAATATTGGGGTTTCTATTTATTTAAAGGTGCCACTGTAGAATTAAAGGCTTGTTCTCGATATGAGGGTTCTAAAATATTAGTGGTTATGGGTGACAAAATTCTTGACACTTGTGGAATACTCAATGGAAATAACTATAAAAAAACACCAACTTTAATTGAAAACCAGCATGTACTAGTAACATTGGAAAATCCATTGGAAAAGAAAAGCAATGAGTCTGTTGCTAATGTTAGAGAACCAAATGACTATGACAAAAAGCTTAGCAGTTTTGATAATAATATATTAGAGAATAAAAATGTAAATAGCTCGAAGGAGCAAGTAGATAAAACTCGAAATAAGGGCAGCAAAGATTTTAAACAAAATGAAATATCATATGAAAATAAAAATCGAAAGAAAAGGGATATTAAAAGAACTGCCATTCATAATCCTAATACTGTGTTGGATGCTGGAGTGAACCATGGAGGAAATGCATATAACAATACTGCAAATGTACCTCTGGATAGTGCAGTCTCTAGTTTTGAAAACAGTTTGCATGAATGCTATCAGGACAATATGCTAATGAGTAACTATTTTCCATACTCTATTCAATGTAATAGTACTCAATATTTAGAGAAAACCACTACCTTAAAAGTTACTCATGATGTCTTACAAGATGGATATTACTACTATATATTTTATAGTGATAATGACATTGTAATGAATGATATTCATGCAATATTTGACATTTATAAACCAACATTCCAGTATGTAAATATGTCTGAATCTAAAATATGTCTCAATAATACTGAATGTGAATTTTCCGTAGGATTATTTAGTGATGAATTAGTTATTGTAGAAGTGCCTACGAAAGATGGTTTAAAAAATGATCACGAGCCTTCTCTATTAGTATCTGTATGTCATCCTAGAATGTCTGTTTACATATTCTTCCCAATTTCAGTGATGTTATTGATACTACTTTTTTCATTTTTATGATATATAGTTAAAGTGACATTCCATTACTGTTTGATAAAGATGAACTTTACTAAAAGTGTGATATTATTTTATTAACTGTAACTGGTAGCTCTATGTACATAATAGCTTAAATTATTATTATTGTATTAACTTTATGCAATTTAGTCTGCAATGTTGTGAACATGTTATGATAATATACTTTGTCATTGTTATTTGTTGATAGCAGTTTTTTTTTTCATTTTCTGAATACTTGACCATTTCTTTATTATCTAGAATTTAAGAAAGGTTAAAATAGATAATTATCATTTCATTTTATTCATATGCTATAAGTAATTACTTTATTAGAAATCTTATAATTTATGATTGAGTAGAACTACTCAATTGCAAAAAAAAATTAACAAAATTGCAAATTCCTATTTGAAGTACAACTTTGTACTTAAAATAGGGATTTGTAAATTTTTTACATAGGTACATTTATTGATTTTTTATTTTTATTTCAATTATCAGCTCATTCGGTGATATACATACTTTGCCCACCTGTGGGCTATATACAGCGTGTTTCATTCATTCAACTACCTAAAGTAGTTAATGTATTAAGTTTTTATTTTCTTTCAGTTTTCGGCTTATTTAGCGTTACTTTGTGTATACGAATACGTTCAAGCACCTGTAACCTATATACAGGGTTAGGGTTATATTAGGGCGAGTTTTAAATATTTTTTTATTGCTGCGTTTTGATATAGTTTTGTTTTCGCTCTCTCTCATTTCTGACACATCTTTTATACAATGCCGTCGAAATCACAATCCGCTATTTTAGGGAGGCCGTTAAGGCCATACAACAGCTCCTTGATATAGGAGCAGACATTGTTGCTGGCGGTACCACACATACCCACGCGGACTTTAACGTACGTTTCGCACGTATTGAAGACACAAAAGCTAAGATGGACTCTGTCTTCTACGAGGTTCTAGATGGTGAGGACCTGGTCGAGAAGACCGAGCGCACTTACACGGAGAATCTCGCAAAGGCCTCCGAAGCGTTCCTGGAGATACTCGTGGCGAGGGAGAAAATTCACACAATATCCTCACCTTCTTCTTCCCCTAATATTCAACCCGGTCAAGGCGTCAATACGCCCACGACCGTCCTCCCCAAAATAGTGCTGCCCAAGTTCAGCTCTAAGATTGGTAAGGTTCCTTATTGCATTGATTAGGAGTTTGACTGACGACATGGCAAACCTGTCAAACGCAGTCAAGCTACACTACCTCTTCTCCAGTCTCAGTTGTGAGGCGCTCAGCATAGTGTCCCATCTCAAGGTCACCAACGAGAATTTCAACGTGGCCATGGACATCCTCACCAAGCGTTACGAGAACCGCCGGGTGCTCATCGACAGCTTTGTCGATATAATACTAGTGCTCCCAAATATCCACACGCGCTCAAACATCCGCACCCTCTTCCTCACTCCGCTCATTTCCGCTCAGTGTGCCCTCAAGATCGTGGATCTGCCCATAGGGGACAACGACTACGTGTTTGTCTCGATAGTGGTGCGAAAGCTCAAGGGCGAGCTCCACACGCTATTTGAGCGCAGATACATGTCTAGTCAGTCCCTGCCCACTATGAGGGACCTCATCACTTACCTGGAAGAGCACGCACGCTGTGTGGAGACAGAGTTCTCCAACCCAGCTCTTTATCAGCCCATTCAGCCCCAACCCGGCCCTGCCCGTGTCCGCTCCTCCGCTCCACCGCGGCTATAATCAGCCCATTCAGCCCCAACCCGGCCCTTCCCGTGTCCGCTCCTACGCTCCATCGCCTCACCGCGGCTATAATCAGCCCCAACCTGGCCCATCCCGCGCCCGCTCCTCCGCTCCATGGCCTCACCGCGGCTATGTTCAGCCCGCTTACCAACAGTTCCTTCCAATACAACCTATGCGTCCCCCGCCCATCTCCCTCGCCAGCACAAAGTCAGCACATGCCGGTCTACTCTACGTTACAGCCGAACCGCATGTCACCACCAAACTCGGCGCCTTATTGCCCCTATTGCAAAGCCAAAGGGCATAAACTTATAGCGTGCTCACGGTACAATGCCCAGCCAACAAAAGACGGCTTATTCCCAAGCACTCCAAATCTATTTTCTTTAAGTTATACGTAAACAGCCAGTTGCTCTGTCTGCCTAGCGCCTAAAACTATTGTGATAATTGAAACTGTGATTTTCAAATTGTTACTTTTTAATTTAAGTTTATCATAATATTGATTGTGATGACCAAGGATCGGAGTAGGTAGAACCATTTGGGGTCAGTGATCTGAGACGTGTATATTATTTATTAACATGGATAGGTATCCCTTCGGAATTCCAATATTTTTTTAATTAAAACTTTTTTGAGATTTTAAAATTATGAGATCTGATGTTTTGATTTTTACCTATTCGTTTCATTCTATCTTTAGGTAGGTACTTTTACTATCAAAGAACAATGCCAAAGGGTTTAACTAAAACTATTTACAAAAATCGTCAACTAAACGTTAGACATTTATAAAATTAGCATAAAAGTATGTTACTAGTAAAAAAACTTTTTATTCGTTTTACTACTGCCTTTATTTATAAAACACAGTGAAAAACGCCCATCCGGCCCAGTCAGTGTATTTTATATTTCATTAACTCATTCACTATATTTTATAAATATTTAATTCAGCTTCAGTGCAGCAATTATCACTTAAAAATAAAAAAGTAAAAAGTTTTAATTATGTTAACTGATTAATATTGGTAATCAATGTATGGACATTAGAGGTTTTGAAGAAATATATTTGCATACGCTTTTGGAGCCCTTGGGAACGATTTTACAAAATAATATTAATATAATTTTACTCTTAGAACGCTTGGGAACAAAATCTTGGAGCGGGCGGGAATAGCCCACAAGACCAATGGGACTTTGTACAGACACACAAACGCTGCCAGCGCTGCTTCGGCCCACATTACGAGAACGAGTGCAAGTCGATAAGGGCATGCAAAGAGTGTGGAAACTCTGACCACCACACATTACCTCTACAGCCCAGACGACCCAGCGCTCTCAGTTCACTCATCAGCCCATCTGCTTCCCCCAAACCTGAAGAAGCAGCCGAGGCAGCGTCCGGTACACAGTAGGCAGCATGTATCCGCTCATGCGATACAGTCCACCTCCGTTCAGAACATCAGCCCACCCAGCTCGCCGAGTAGGCCCCGTGAACGCCGTCAGCAACTATGACTACCAACAATTACGGAACACCCTAGCGAGGAGGAACACTCAGCTCATACACAATCAGCACTCACTCTGTGCCCGGCGACAAACCCATTTTGTTGCCAACCGTATCACTAAGGATCGCGGACGGACATGGCCATCTTCACACAGCCAGAGCATTATTAGACTGTAGTAGTATGCTAACGTTAATAACTTCACGCATGGCACTACTTTTGAACTTGCCAACTAAACCCACATCCTTAAAAATTACAGGAGTTGGGAATCAACACACATGAATCAAAAGCGGCAATAACAATAGTATGCCGCCCGACGCACAATGATACACCCACAATTACAGCTACAGCTCATATTTTAAAGAATGTCACTGGTTACCTCCCTTTGGAGAAAGTACCAAACATCCACACATCTCTCTCTCTCAAACATTGTTGACATCATCATGTCATTTAGAATGCACTCAATAGTTTTTAGTACTGACATCCAGAAGATGTTCAGAAACATGCTGATAACCGATATCAGAGACGGTATCAGCTCATACTGTGGCGATCCTCACCGGATCCACCGTTGCTCACATTCGCTCTAAATACCGTACCTACGGCTTGAGATCAAGTTCATATCATGCAATCCGCACATTACTTCAGCTAGCTGATGATGAAGGTCATCGCTACCCTAAAGTCGCTTAAGTTCTACGCAAATCTATTTTTGTAGATGATATTCTGTGTGGTCATGACACAATAGAATCCGCCCAAGAACTCCAGGCCGAGTTAATAAGTCTACTAGCCCTAGGTGGCTTTCAGCTCAGTAAATGGACATCTAACTCGCCTAAACTTCTCGAAAGATTCCCCGACAACCAATGTGACATGCCCAAAGACTTCTTACTTAACCCAGACTACACGTCTATCAAAATCTTGGGTATACAGTGGAGTCCTCAGTCAGACGAGTTCACTTACCGTATCTCTCTGCTCCCCATAACACATGTTACAAAGCGGACCATTTAAAGCACAGTGACCTCACTTTATGACCCCAACAGTCGGGTACTTCAAAAGATAACGGGAGACCGTTATCTTCCGCGCAAAGCTTCTCCTTCAGAAGTTGTGGCTACTGAAACTGGAATGGGATGAGCCCACTCCCACTGAAGTACATACAAAGTGGCATCTCATCTCAGAGGACCTACCGCAATTATCAAACATTCGTTTCCCTCGGCACATTTGCACAAAGGCTCGGCTGCATACTCGCTTGACGGGTTCGCAGAAGCCTCTGAATCCGGGTTTGCCGCAGTCGTTTATCTCCATAAGCTCGATGTTAACGGAGATACTAACGTACACTTGATTGTCGCCAAGTCGCCAGTCGCACCAATCAAAAATCGCCTCACTATCCCCAAATTAGAGTTGTCGGCCGCCGCCCTACTCTCTCAGCTCAATTATCAGCTCATATTAATATACAACAACATACATGTTGATCAGACAGTACGATAGTTCTCTGGCTCAAAACATCGCCTCACCGTCTTCAACCCTTTGAAACCAACAGGGTGGTTAAAATCAGCTTAAGCTCACCCACATGTTGTCTGCGCAGTCCCTGTCCGCTCACGAGCTTTGGTGGTCTCCTACGTGGCTCAAACAGCCTTGTGAAACATGGCCTATGATGCCCTCAGCCCTGGGCCATCTTGCCCTACCAGGCCTTAAGCCTATACACATTCCGTCACTAATAACGATACCCGGTCTGGATTTTGAATTGCTCACTTGATAAGCTCGTCGGAGTGACAGCTTGCATAAGGCGATTTATTTGTAATTATACACACAACCCCGATTCACGGCGCTCAGGCCCCTTGTCCGTCAGTGAACGGAGGGAGGCCCTACTTTACTGGATACGCAGTGGTCAGCACAATGAGTTTGCAGAGGATATTTATCGCCTCCAAACTAACAAAACTTGTTCCGTCAGACTCCAGCGGCTCTCACCTTACATTAAAGACAAGCTCCTGAGAGTTGGTGGACGCCTTTCTCATGCGTCTATCAGATATGACGCTCAGCATCCGCTCATGCTTCCCAGCTCTAGCCCATTTGTGGATCTCATCGTCGACCACTACCACAAAATACACTGCCACTCAGGCGCTGACACTTTACACGCTATTTCTACGCCAACAATTTTGGATATTGTCCGCGCGCCGTATTATTAAACAGTATTTAAATGCATTAGCACAGATTAGGTAATAGTTACTTCATTAGTTGCTTTCGATGCCGGGCTCAACCGCAAGCCGCACGCCTCAGCCTGTATTTAGTCAAGTCTCAACCGACTTTGCCGGCCCATTTCTCGTAAAATCTGTACTCTACGTAACGCAAAATTTCTAAAAGCTTACTTTTGTATATTCGTTTCATTGCCTCTCAATGAAGGCCGTTCATTTGGAGGCCGTCTCTGCTCTTACCACGGAAGCCTTTCTTGCGGCGTTGCAACGTTTTATCGCACGCCGTGCGTTGGAGCCCCGGTTCTCATCCGCTCAGACTGCGGTACCAATTATGTAGGAATCAACTCATTGAAGTAGAAAATTTTATCGCTTCAAATAATGATAATTGCGCACAAGCTCGCTGGTCAGCACATTACTAAATGTCTCTCTAAGGAACCATGGTTCGGCGCGTTACATGAAATCAACAAAGCTCTATCGCGTGGCTGGTGAACATCTTACCTAAGAGGAATTCAGCACACTTCTGGCACGAATCGAAGCTGTACTCAACTCTAGACCCCTCTGCCCAATTTTGTCCCGACTCCTCGGACTTTGAACCCTTTAACTGCTGGTCATTTTATTATTGGCCGTCCGCTCATAGCTCTGCCCGAGCCGTCCTTTGATGACAGGCCATTATCCGCTCATAGACGTTTTCAGCTCATACAGGCTTTTTCTCAGCGCTTTTGGATACTGTGGAGCAGATCCTACCTCCATACCCTTCAAACCCGCTCCAAATGGCTCTCCCCCTCCTCACCTCCTCAAGTCGGCGAACTCGTACTCATCAAAGACGATGACCTGCCACAGCTTTAATGGAAAGCCTGAATTGCCTGGCAAGGATGGAGTGATCCGAGTTGTGGATCTGGACACAGCTCATGGACATCTGTGCAGACCTGGTGGGTTACTCTTGAAACACAATTGCAATAACTGATTTCCAATCCCAAATCTAAAAAATTCAAATGGCACTCTTAAAAGCGATAATAGCGCTACATTGGAATTAAATTGCGTGGAAATTGAGTAAACAAATTATTATCGAGATGGGGTGTTCTGAAATTGCGAAACTTATCCCAATATACATATTAATCGCATTGGAATTGTATTGAGATTGAGTTTGCGTCAAGAGTAGCCTACCTGTGCTCAAGATAGCCAGGTTGCCATTGGATTCAGCTCAAGAGGAGGGTCTACCTTGGGCCCCCCAGGATGTTCGCGCCAGAAACGCGGTCTCATTCGCTGTTCACTCATTCAAATAAATCAAAGATACGTCGCACAAGCCGACGGCGGAGCGAATGTATTGATTGGACCGCGCGACCTTCACTCTGCTCCAAGGACGTGCGGCGTGCATTCGGTACACTGAGTTCACGAGCGGCCCGCCCGTGACGTCGCGTTAATTGCCTACCGGCAGGTACACCCCTTCATAAAGTGCGTGTGCGTGTGCCTGCGCGATATAATAAGAGACTTCTACCAGCTCAGCTCCATCCCCATGATAGTCGTGTCGTGGCCACGCCGTCACCCATCCGATGACCGGCCTTTGCGAAAGTTTCTTAACCTTAGTAATCGCAACCCGGGCGCGTTAACCACTGCGCCATCGAGCTCCTCATGATCGCCTTCAGAGGAGATTACTGAAAAATCTGTAAACGCAGTTCAAATTATTTTAAAAATCAAAATGAAGTCTTCTTTTAGTAAAACTTCCTATATAAGTCCAATATATTTTGAGGTACTGTCCTTCCGTATGGCATAGCCGCCCTCTATCGTAAATTAAAAAATACATGCCTTTGGTAATAGCAACTACTTTTTTATTAATAAAAACTTTTTATTCTTTTCTTTTAACATTTTTCAGTTCTGTTCCTTGAAATAAAAACTGCAAAGTTGAAAGTTCTAGATTATTATGTCGTCAAAAAGCAGTATTATTTACAAATTTCTGTCAGTGCCTTATAGAAAACACTTAGCAAACACAACAAATGGAGTTAAAAATGCCATTTGCTAAGGTGGACAGGCGTAACACATTTCACTTTGATCCTTTATTATAGTTTTTAATTAATTTCTGGTTATTGCCAATTGATATTGCATTTTGTCAAAATAATATAGAACTAGGAATGTATAGGTACAACTGCTACGGTGAACACCACTGGTGTCAGCCAAACCGGTGATCCCAGTCACACTAGCGGCACGTGAAGGGGTGTAGTGATTTTTAATGGGTAGCCCCCTCCTTCCGAATCCCTGTCGAGATCCTCATCGGGTCTGGGCAGGGAGGCGAGAGCTGAAGGGGAGACAACCCACATAACCAATAACTCCAAGGACACGGCTCGCGCCCGCCACGGTCTAGCATAAATCATACTGTCTTAAGTGACCTACTAATCTGGGGAACGCACTTGTCACATGCTTTCTTTCTAGGTAGTTAGCTAAATAATCAATAATCTGGAAGGAACCGATAAAATTAATCTATCAATAATTCGATATTATGATACTTGGTAACTTAAAAATAAAATTGCCCAACATGTTCAAAGAGAGTCAATGTTTATATTTTATTTTTATAATTGATAATTATGTATGGTTATTATGTAATATATTATGGTGGTTAAATAAGTTAACTATTTGAATTGCAAAATTAAATTAAATACATGTACTGTAAAAACAGGAACCTTAATTATTGAACTTCTTTCAAAAGTCACTAGTATTTCGAACAAAATTTATTCCAAAAATATAAATAATTCGAAATGAACATAAAAACCATGTAGAAAACAATGTTCAAAATTAAAATGCAAAAGCAATATGGGAATACAGGATACAAAAAGGACCTGTCAAAAGAAAGTAATAACATAATGAGGAAATTTTGATTTATTATTTCCACATAGTTGTGTCCAAAGTGCGTTTCAACAGGCTCAGTAGGTAGTTCTTCTGTAAAACAAAATTTACATAATTCAATACAATATTCCACAGAAATTAAGGTTCCGATCGGGAATGGAGTGCTACATTTCATATATCAATAACAATACAATTAGGATATTTAATTATATTTATTTACCGTATTACAAAAACAGTTACCATATTATGTACAACTGGAAAAGAGTTACAATACATTGTTTCCGTCTAGTACTTTTGTGATTGAAATAGCCTCTCCAGTACCCGATGAGACCTCTCTGCAGGCGGCAGAGAGGCCTGCGCGGAACGGGGGCCATCCGGTCGGGCCGGTCTTATTCCTACCTATGTATATTAAACTTATATCGATACGTCTATTATAGTATAATGTAATCATTAATTAAACTAAAACAAATGTCGGTCCAAATTAAAAGAGTTCCAATAAAAAATTCGGCACAGCAGTAATTAGGAGATACCTCCTAATACTCACACCTTATAATATCGCAATAGAACGCAGGACACAAAGTATAAACGGGATAAAGCTGACCCCTCAGATGAGGTTAGCCACATCGCTGGGCATTTCTGTGATAGTGGTATGGTAGAACTCTTCAATATCCTTCAGTGCTCGCTTGTCAGCTTCTGTCACAAAGTTAATGGCGATTCCCTTACGGCCGAAACGACCACCTCTTCCAATTCTGAAATCGAAAACAGTATACTTGTAGACATAAATACATAACAAAAGGCATAACAAATATAATTGAGATTAATAAGCTGTTGGAATAAGGGTAACAGATTGATACCTATGAATGTAGTTCTCGCGGTTGGTGGGCAGATCGTAGTTAATGACGCAAGACACTTGTTGCACGTCGATACCGCGCGCCAGCAGATCAGTGGTGATGAGCACACGCGACGACCCAGTACGGAACTGCCGCATGATGACCTCGCGCTCGCGCTGGTCCATGTCGCCGTGCATGGCCGACACAGTGAAGTCACGCGCGTGCATGGACTCGGTCAGCCAGTCGACCTGTAACATTGGTGTGCCAGCTTGATACAAGAAGAGCTTAATATACACAATGATATTACATAAGTAAAAAAGGTAGATGCGTTACTGGCGAACAGGTGACGTTATGAACAAAAGAAGGAAGCCATATCCTATTTGCATTAGTCGCTCTTGGAGGAGACAAGCAACAGTTAATTGACAGTTCCAGTTAAAAATACCATATTAAGATTTAATTTTCATTAGAAAAATGCCAAATAACAAACACAATAATGTCTTTTTCGAAATTCAAATCATATATTTTCGTTCTCATTGCTTTAAAAACGCTATCCCTTTACATAATTTGACAATATATTGAAATTAATATTAGTTTAAATTTAAAATGTGTATCTGTGCTGCCGCTGTGTTCGAAATATAAACGAAAAATTACGAAGCATGAATTTACATAATATCTCTATCTTCATAATATCATTGACTGTAGATTGAAGATTTCAATTAAGAATCAAATGATGCAAACAATATGATGTGCTATGGTCTCATCCTGCCTCATTTGAGTGTAAGGCTAGTATTACACAGCTTTATAAATTCTGTTCTCGTCCAGTAAATTGCTCAACACTAATTAAAAGTGGAATGGGTGGCAGCGTGGCTTTAGTGAGCTGAGGCTACAATTTTGACAAGTTTTGTTTCCATACATTAATTACTTGCTTAAAGTTAAGGTTGAAGCCAACTGTCGCTTTAGTACTAATGTAATAAAGAAAATCACTTTGCAAAGTATCTTACCATACCAGAATTTCTTTGATTTAAATAAGGTAAGTAACAAGTGTAAATGAAGTTTGTGACTCATGAGGTAAAAACAAAGCTCTAGTTACAATTTCTGAAACTGCTGAGTCTAATCCATCATTAGAAATATAAATTGTGTATTTAGAACTTGAAATAAGAAGCCTTGATCCATGTGTTGGTGTCAGTTTAAAAATGTAAACTACCTATTGAAAATTAACTTAAAGAAACTAACACAGCAACAACTGTAAACAAACAGAATGCAAAATTTTACCTTGCGGCGAGTGTTGCAGAAGATTACCGCTTGAGCGATAGAGAGGGTATCATACAAGTCACACAGAGTGTCCAGCTTCCACTCTTCCACTTCAATAGCAATGAAGAACTGTTTAATACCTTCCAGAGTTAGCTGGAATACAAATAAATATAAATTAACTCAAATATTACAAATCTTGAAAATAAAATAGTTTAAATTAGGCAGCAGTCTTACCTCTTCCTTTTGCACAAGAATGCGTACAGGATCTCTCATAAAGCACCGTGATACCTCCAATACATCATCTGGCATAGTAGCAGACAGTAAAATGACCTGAACATCAGCCGACAACATCTTGAAAACATCATGAATTTGATCTTTAAATCTGAAAAAGAGTAAGTTATCATGTACATTAAAACTCCAACATTATCAAAGAGAAAGGTTAAAAATATCACAGGATAGCCAGCAAAATCTGGAGCAAAATAGCTCTAACTACAGTAACTCACCCTCTTGACAACATTTCATCGGCCTCATCAAGCACAAACAGCTTGATGGTGTTAGAGCGAAGAGCTCGGCGATTAATCATATCGAACACACGGCCAGGAGTGCCCACCACCACATGAACTCCACTCTCCAGCTGACGAATATCTTCGCGAACATTAGTGCCGCCAATGCAGGCATGGCATTTAGCATTCAAGTGATCCCCTAGAGCTATCACCACCTAAAATTAATTATGAAAAATCAAACACTCAAGTCACCTTTGCTGTTATACATATATATGTATAAAGCTTAGAACATAAAATCCACGAACACAAATCAGTGTTAGTAAAGGACAGTAAAAAAACACCTTACCTTTTGAATTTGTTGAGCCAACTCTCTAGTTGGAGCCAAGATTAATGCTTGGCATTCTCGGACACTAGTATCAATTTGTTGTAAAATTGAAATTGAGAAAGTAGCAGTTTTTCCAGTTCCAGACTGGGCTTGAGCTATAACATCGCGTCCTTGGATGCACGGCATAATGGCGCGCTGCTGAATAGCCGATGGTTTCTCAAAACCATACGCATAGATTCCTCTTAACAGTTCTTCTTTTAAATTCATGTCATCAAAGCTTTCCACGACTTGATGCCAATTGGTGTCGAGGTTCCCTTCCATTCCTGGTGGCCCATCGAAGTTTCCTTGATCCATTGGCCCATTTTTGGAATCTTCCGGCCAATCCTCTGATCTGTGAATTCATTAATGTGAATTTAAAAAGAAATCAAATAATTTTCACATTCATAAAATCATTAAAATCGCGGAGTGGCACTCCTGTCAAAATGCCATTGTATGATGTTATGGAGCGAACAGAAAAAGAATTGAAAAGAATAAAAAATCCATGGAAAACAAGGATCTACCACACGTAATGGTAATACTAATTAAGACTTAGATAACTATATCCAAAAAATAACACGTGCGTTTTGCCGATTAGTAAAATTCTACCAGCGCCATGTTGGCAATCGGCGATCGAGGAGAATGAAATAACTCTGCCTTCAATATGTACTAGAAATATCAATTTTTTACACACTTACTTCGATCCTTAACAAAATCGAAAACCTTTTAAAGCATCTTTCTTCACAACAAAGCCGTAAATAAACGCAAACTAGACTTACCTTCTTTCAGGTGATGAAAAAGACATGTTCCAATCGCGGTAGCTGAACGGAAAAGAACTGGCAAGGTCAAGTTGAGTTTAGCTAACGCTTATTTTAATGATTTATAGATCTGAAATAGACACGTATCAATTTATGGTTCAAAAATACTATTTATTTTTTTATGAATTTAAAATTAGCTTATAATTTTGTGAGCTTTGTATATCACAAAGAGATGAGTAATACTAAATTATTGGGAAATCAAAAATCGGAAGTACCTCACGGTGAGTTCATTTATAACATGAGGTTGGCACTTCTGCCACTGCGTTCAAAATCGAGTCAAAATCACTTAGTCTATGCTGCGATATCGCGCGCCCAATGACTAATTCAAGTATTCATTTGCTGGACTATTTGTCTTATTAGCTAACCTAACATCTTATAGTGACCATAACAATATTAAAAATCTTTTATGTTTTAGATAAATAGATTGACTTGGCAATCGCACTATACGATCTAATTTAATATAAATTATGTATAGTCACCAAAAATATCACAATCTTTTAAAACTTAAATGTTTTAATTAAATGTTTGTGACCTGTGATGTGATGGTCACATAATAGAGGTCACAGGTCCGCATGCTGCCACAAGTTCAGACGCATCTATCATGAGTGCTATTTTAAATGATGAAGACACTGCCCTACACTGGGTTCTAAAGGCCCCAGTACACAATGGCAAATCGTGGGCCATGCTTCGCAATGCACCACTTGTAGGCCACGATCACTTGGTGTTCACACAATGGCCCATTGTTCATTGCCGCCTGGCGAAGCACTTGCGATGGACGTGGAAGCAATTACGGCCGCGGCTATTTATTTATATACGGCTTTTGAATATTACAGAAGTGTGTACCGCCACAAAGTTATTAAAAATAAAATAGTAATATATGAACATTTTAAACGTTTATTTTATTGTATGTTTTAAAATTATGATAAATGTGTGTTATGCGGGATGTTATCGGGATAAACCTGATCTAACATATAAAATAGAATCACAAAAGTAATTTTAGTATATTAAGATCACTTAATATACTAGATTTACTATATTTATTTATACTTTACTTTTTTAATATATATATTTTTATTTTTTATAATCCATCAGGATTATTAATAAGTGTTATTTTAATATAGTCAAATAATTTCATACGTTTTTACAAAGTCACGTCTTCGATTTTAAATGAACAAACGCAACAAAAAAGTGCACTATCCCGGCCAGCGGTCGGTGACGAACTAAATAATGGGCCATTGTGTGAACACCACAGGCCATGCTACGCCACGATTCCTTTGAAGTGTGCCCGAAAAACCGACAACTGCCCGATTGCGCGCCATCATGGCCAATTGTCCGCCACTGTAGACCTGTACACAATGGCAATGGCCTGTAGTGGGCCATCATACGCCATTGTGTACTGGAGTCTTTAGATAGAGGCTTCAGAGATTAAATTTCAGATATACAATCCTGTGGTTATCAAGTTACGGTACCAGAATCTGTAGAAAGAGAAGAAACTTAACTCACAACAACACAAGCAAACAAATCACGTCTTGTGACTTTATGTCAATGGGTGGTGGAAGTGGTGAATGGGCGGTTCAAAAGAGATTTTAAGATTTTAGGCAAGTTTTTTTCAACCGTGCTATGACTCATATGATGGCCGATTTTAAAATAGCTGCAGCATTAATAAACCGATTTCATGTGCCGGTTGAAGACAGTAGATATTCAAATAGGTTTTTGGAAATAATAAGTGAGAGAATTAAAATTAACAACATACTATCTGATTATGTTATAAATAATAATATGAACAGGCAACGTTCTGCTTTTAGAAGTATAAGTGTGCAAAGAGAAAAGGTAAGATTCCCTCGTTTGACAGAAGAAGATTTACTATTGTTTGAATTGGGTAGCTTCCATATAAAACTAGCTTACAGTTATTATAGCGAGCACATCCGTGGTGGGCTATATAATATTGAGATTTGTGAGCAGGCCAACGTGGAGGGCTTACGAAAATTTGGCATAATGGAAGAAATATACTGTTATTGCGAGCTAGAATTCAGTCACGCCACACACGTGCAAGACAGTATTATACATAATTATTATGTAATACATTCAACAAATGAGGATCACCAGGGGAGAGACAGCATTTTGCATTATTATTGTTCTTGTGCATCGGGAAAGAGGACACTTAGCTGCTGCGCCCACGTCATGAACGTCGTATGGTATCTTGAGTGGGCATGCCACCAAGATGCCATATGTACGCCAAGGCACTTTGTTTAGATTCTATTATTGTAGACGAATATTGAAATAACGTTTTATCTGTTTCACTGACACACACACACGAACCCATTCATGCACAACACTAATATACACCCCCTCCTTCCTCCAACACACACGTAGACTCAGCCGTGTGGTTTCCGGCAGATTAGAATAGTACCACTCCATTCTATCTCTCCAATGGATGTCATAAGAGGCGACAAATGGAAAAGGACCGTAAACTTTTATTCCTGTCTGGGCGATGGGTTGGCGACCTGTCGAAATCTAACTCCAAGCCTCATCTGACCTCTTCTCTGGTCGTAGCGGTCTTCCGTTCCACCGGATTAAGAAGAGGAAAGACGGATGTGTGCACTTGCGATTGCGCGTACGTTTGGGCCTCAGACCAAATAAAAAGTTAAGACGGAACTCTGCGAACAGCAAAGTGAGGCCGGTTTTTTAAATGTGTGTGTTTAAACGGGTGTTGCCATGATAATTCATTTACCCCAAAGTACAAAAATAACGTTAAAAATTAGCAACATTATTTTTAACGTTATTAGTTAATATTATATTAGTTAATAACGTTATCATATGATATAAATAAAAGAGATCCATTCCGACGTAAGCTGTTGGTAAAAAGTGGTGGTGGTAGGAGAAAAGAAATGGAAAAAGTGTTTCAGGAATAAAACTTGTCATTATTTATTCAAATTATTTAATTAAAAACCTTTCCTGTTAGGTCCATTTTTCAATTTGCTATTATACCGAACCAATTTTGATAAAATAATTAAGGGATGAGACCCACCCTTAAGATAATTATTTATTTAATAAAAGAAGGAGGCAAACGAGCAGGCGGGTCACCTGATGGAGAGTAATCACCGCCGCCCATGGGTGTCAATGGAAATCCATGGAGGTCCATGCAAAACCAGAGGAATCGCAGACGCGTTGCTGCCAGCCTTTATTTAACGAAAAAAACACATACTTAATCAGTTCACCAACAGCGAAGATATCGCATCGCGTATTCATAAACATTAAAAAATACAGTTGAGTTGAGTACCTACCTCCACGTTTTTTAAAGTCACGTTTTAAGAAACAAGTAACGTTACGTTGCGTGTCACAGACGTCACAGTACCCAATAATAGGGTAAACAAAAACACTTCATAATGGCAACACTTGTGTTTCAAGCAATGACGTCTAAATTTTATTTTGATTTATTGAAAAATATTGGTTTCCAAATTACTTACGTGTGAAATATGATTCCATCCCGCTTTTTATTATTTGAAGATTGATTCTTACACCCTTTCACAACACAATTCGGCATTCTCACAGATAAATTTATGATTTTTCAAAACGACTTGCTCCCACGAGCCGCGGACCTACACTGACAAGTTAAGGCGTAGTTTCGTTGTACGTGTGTGCGTGTAATTGTGTATGTACACGCCGAGGCGTAGTTTGATCCGGCCTCACTTCGCTGTTCGCAGAGTTCTGTCTTAACTTTTTATTTGGTCTGAGGTTTGGGCACCAAAATATCTCTTGCGCACTTAACTGGCTTCTGAAAATGAATTCCGAGTTTGTTAAAAGTTTTGTGGCGATGGGCTGAGGTAGAAAGGTCTGGCTCGATGCAAGTCGGGCTTTGTCTAAGGCCTGCACATGGGCGGCACTGGGGGTGTTGTATTACACCGTGGTCGTTTTCACTCTGCAACTATGGGGTAACAGAGGGGATTCGGCAGCACCCGGAGCGACAAAGCAGCCTTTTTCAGGTAGGCACTGCTTTTCTCGCTCAGCCGAAGAGGGGGCTATAAAAGGTGCCCCAAAAAAATGCTTACCCCAATTCTAAGGATAGTAACCGCGGCTGCCTCCGCATCTCTTAACTCGTGGTCGACGTCACAAGAAAAAAAAAAAAAAATGTAACAACTGACATGACATTTGGCGCGTGGAAAGTTCGGACACTCCTGGATCGAGATAATAACGCCTGTCCCGAACGGAAAACTGCCATTGTAGCTCGAGAGCTTCATCGCTATAACGTGGATGTGGCTGCACACATTTTGCCGATGAAGGTGAGTTGGTGGAACAGGGCGGCGGGTACACTTTCTTTTGGAAAGGGCTCCCAACCTCAGAACCAAGACGGTCAGGTGTAGGATTCGCAATTAAAAACCAAATAGTACCGCGTCTCCAAGAGTGTCTGGTACATGTATCAGACCGCGTTACCACACTGCGCCTCCACCTGGAAAATGACAACTACCTTAATGTCATCAGTATCTATGCTCCAACGCTGGACAAGTCTGATGACGTCAAGGAAAAGTTTTATGAGGAATTGACGAGGCCATGCGTCCCAGAGAGCAGATTCTCTTACTAGGGGACTTCAATGCCAGAGTTGGAAGAGATTATGAAGCCTGGCCTAAAGTTCTAGGTAGACACGGAGTCGGTAATATGAACAGCAACGGTCAACTGCTGCTCAGCATATTTGCACAGTTTGATCTAGCGATTACAAACACGATGTTTAGACTTCTTGCTAAGTACAAGACGACGTGGATGCACCCAAGATCCAAACACTGGCATCTGATAGACTATGCGATTGTCAGACGCAAAAATATTTCCCAAGTCCAAATTACTGGCGTGATGCGCGGGGGCACACTGCTGGTTCGTAGATAAAATTCGATAGATAAACGGTTTTGTTGACCGATAAATTTATCGATCGGTAAGATCCGTGCTCGCACCACAGAGTCGTCAGCTATATCTCTGCTTCTTGACCTTGAGAAGGCTTTTGACAGCGTGCCCCGTGAAGCCTTGTAGATGACAATGAGTACACTCGGATGCACCGAAAAGTTGGTGAGACTTTTGAGACTCCTGCACGACGACATGCAGTGCTGCGTCGCAATTAATGGCGAGCAATCAGATTTCTTCTCCGTTACCTGTGGGATGAAGCAGGGGTGGGTCTTGGCGCCTACTTTGTTCGCATTATATTTCGCAGTTGTAGTTCGGCAGGTCTTGCAAACAGTGGAAGAGGGAATCCGTATACGTTTCCGCACTGATGGCGGCGTTTTTTCTTTGGCTGAATTCAAGGGCCGCACAAAAGTACCTTACACGATGATATCTGAAATTAATAGCTGTATTGGAGCAGCTGCCGAAACTTTCGGCAAATTAGATGCAAGGGTCTTCAGCTCGCATAATTTGAAACTGGTCACTAAAATATCTTTTTATATGGCGATGGTGTTACTTAATATTCTTTACTCGGCTGAAACGTGGATTGTGTAACGCCGGCACATTCGTGCGCTGGACCGCTTCCACCTGAGATGTCCTAGGAAAATATTAAACATCAAATGGCCCGATCGTGTTCGAAACACTGAAGTGCTGCGAACAGCTAATGTTGGTGGCATTGAAGCCTACCGTAAACGGCGACAGCTTCGGTGGTGCGGTCACGTGTCGCGAATGGCGGAGGAGAGAGTGGCAAAGCGCATTTTATATTCAGAGCTCAAGGAGAGCAAGCGCAAGCTAGGTTGGCAACTTCTCCGTTACAAGGATGTGCTGAAACGCCATATGAAGCAATGTAATATTAATTCCGCGCGATGGGAACACCTGGCATCGAAGCGCCCGGAGTGGAGATCCCTAGTCAGAGACAAGGTTTTTGATTTTGAGTCACTGCGGCGTTCTGAGTTAGATGCCAAGCGCGATGAACTGAAGGCCCGACCACCGGCGGACGTCAGTTATAATTTTGAGAATGGTCTCTTGACCTGCTCTCTATGCGCACGCAACTTCTTAAAGAAAATAGGCTATATAAGTCACCTAAGGGCGCACGAACGCCAACAACACCGGAATGTAAGACAGTAGCCGTAGCAGAAATCGGCCAGGAGGAGTAGTAGACTCTGGCATACACGCTAAAACACAACGCATTATCGCCGACAACCAAGTGCACATATTTTGGTGTATATTTTACCGTGTTTTTTGTACAAAATCCCTTGTATTTTTACTACGTTCTTTGTAAAAATTTCTAGAATTGTTTTTACAGTGTTTTTTTTTTATGGTGCCTATCTTGTCTTCTATTGTCTTCGTCTCTGTCGTTTATAAGTCTGTCTTATAAGAAACAAAACAACAAAATATCACAAAACGTTTCAAACAAGTAGGTGAGCGATACCCAATTGCAGTTTCGTCACTTGTCAGCATCACTTCAATGATGCTGTATATTCTAGACTCTTGCAAGAAACTGAATCACTTCAATGATGCTGCATATTCATGACTCTTGCAAGAAAACTACTTATGCAGTTTGAAAGAAAAATCTTGCAAAAAAACAGTCATATTTTAATGTTTTATTATTTCATCTCTTACAAGAAATCTTAAGAGTTACTAGAGTCCACATATGAATAGATACGAATAAAAAATATTTGGTTAAAACACTGTTTTTCTGCCTTTTTCTTAAATGTATTTTTGGTGAAACTCAAGAAATAAAAAAAAATCATAAATCTTAAACAATCCATGACAGCGAAGTATGGTTTTCAAAAAATGTAAGCACTTGTCAGTACTATTAAATAAAGGCTACTTCCAGAAGTGACCGCCAGATATTTTTCTTTGTCCAAGCTCCATACATTTTTGCCGACTTATGGAGTAACTGAATAAACTGTTTCTAGACGAGCTACATCCATAGTTTGATGGACCTAAAGAAAGTTGTCTATGTCATTCCATAGACAACATGTCTGTTATGTTGGCGTAAATGCACATCCTGCCTATCGTACGTGTCTATGCGATTGCGAACGCTGCCATTTTGAAACGGCAGTGCTTTTTGTTCGTGTGGAGCGCTTGCTCGTTGTGAAGAGTAGATTGTGATTTAGCCAAGTAGTTTTATTTTTAAATTGAACTTTATCAAAATGAGCTGGCAAGATTATGTCGATAAACAGTTAATGGCATCCAGATGTGTGGAAAAAGCTGCGATTGCCGGTCACGATGGAAATGTCTGGGCCAAGTCAGAAGGCTTCGAAGTAAGTTATACGCAATCAGGTTCTTTGTGATCAGTGATCTCGAAACTAATTTTAGTGCTACGTGTGTTTTAAAGTGTTTGAAATGAGTGATTTAAGTGCATTTATAACGCAAATGGATGACGAATTTTATCCGGCAAGTTTGACAAGATGGCGACATGTGGCTGGAGGGTTGGCAGGCAATTCTTAAATAGAAACTTACATTACTTTAACTATTATATAGTTTTGATCACAACAACATTTCTGTATTAATTGAAGTTAGACTTGTAATTTTGGTCTTACCATTGTTTATTCGGCTAGGTTCTCCCCAAACAGTTAAAAAACCGCGAACTCTGTACCGGCCGGTATCAAGATACATTGTATCTCAGGTTACCTGATATCCGTTCCCTACCTATTAAAATACTGAAGGCATGTTGTAATTTTCTAGTACCTATAAAATATACTTCATCCAGATTCCTCCTCTAGCCGATATAAATATACCCCCATTTACGGTTGTTATTCGTGGTTGTAACTGTTTATTTTGGATTGGTGCAAAATGACTGGTTTAAACCATATCAGGGACAACACTGACCCAATCTTTAAAATATACCTGATGTTTATAAACTATTTGGCTCTGATGGAATGGTGCTCTAACAATATTGTTTATTATACAAATTCTATTAGGATCAATTCAGATCAACAACTGCTATTTTGCCATTGCTATGTCAAGGATGTTACCTATTTGTTTGGCTGTTTATCACTCAAAAGGCCTATGAGATTTTGATTATGGTTATGAAAACAATTTGTCATTCCAAAACTCTAATTCTAATGAGATATCTTTACTATATAACAAAATTAACCATTTGGTTGTCTGAGATGAATGTTCGTGTTCTGTTGTTACATCACAGACGAAGCAGTCATAGTTAATGTTGTTTTAAACGTGTAAATCTTTTTTTTTTAACTGCTTTTTTGTTAATAATTTTAACAAAAAAGCAATCAATAATTTTCTTAACTTTTTATAGAATAACCTGGATTTTTTTAGAGGATTTATCTTAAGTTACTGTCTAGGCCTTTGCCCTGCAGTGGGACACTACAGGCTCATAATGATAATAGTAACCATCCAATGCCCATATACAAACATTTACTAGAAATCCGGAGAAAGTGATTATAAATAATTTTATTTCAGGGGAATCTGGGTTAAGTAACTTTGTTCAATAGGTAATCTACAGTAAGTAGGTTCGCGCTATCCTGACTAACAATCCATTTTTAAAACAATATTTTTTAGGTCTTATAAATCATATTCTTGCCTTCAATCATACCATTATGTAGTGTGACCTTATTTACTCATTGCCCAAGTCTGATTATACAAGGTATCTTCTACTTTATCCTCGTAAATCCTGTGTTTTTTAAGACCGCTATTCATATCTGCCCATTTTTAGAAAGGAAATAATGAAGATAATTTGTAATCCTGGAAGTACGCTATGATTTAATAATAAAACAAAAACAACATCAAAATGTTATAGGTTTTATTGAAATAAAAAATTACTGCTCTGTAAATGGGGAATGACAAATTACTATTACTATGCTCAGTTTGTACTTGTATAAGTACACGGGGACTTATGAGGTTAAAAATGTCAATTCATTTAAAACAAATTCATCAATTCAATAATAGTAATTTTAGAAACACCTAAAAAACAAAACTAAATAACACCTTGATAAATTAGTATTCAAGTTTCCAAGAAATAATAATACTGACAGCTTAGGTTGTATTGTGTGGTGGTGGATTTAAAGAAATCTAAGCACAAAAAACACTTGTAATTTTTAGTTCACCAAAGAATTTGTGGTGATGTTATGAAATACTTAGGCTCAACTTATGGTTTGCATCACATTTGTAAGTCCAAAAATCCTGTTTTTTATCCTATTGGTATTGTACACATTATAAACTCTTTGAATTATATATTTATCATTGGGTTTCAATCCTTTTGCAACAATAAAGTTCAAATTATGGTGGCATCTATATTGCCACCACCAGTGAAAGGGTTAAAGATAAATCACAAACACAAAACCATATAGGTACTTTAAAGAAGCTATAAAAATCAGTTAGTAGAAGCTATAAAAAACAGTTATGAATGAGATAAACACAATAATTTACAAAACTATTTTTTTATGCCCATGACCATTCAAATGCATAGTCCTTTATAATTAAAAATTTTATACCATGTTGAAAAACGATTAGTAAATCGCTATAACATGCTGTAAGCGTAATGTTAATACCAACTTACACTTTGAAAGACCCAATGAGAGCTGGGTTAATGTCAGCTAAATAAATGTGACTAAATCATTATAAAGTATTTTGTTATGTGTAGTGTTAACATTAATTGTAAGCAGTTGACTTTTGAGCAGGTAATTTTAATTATTTTATTTTCGCTTTTCTATTGGTGCTCAACTACTTAAGTAAAACCGCTACTGAATACAGTCATAGAAAACAGAAAACCAGAAATTACTAGCAATTACTTTATTTTTCATTAATTGCTACCAAAAGCTCTGCATAGTATCTTTCTACACTAATCCTTTTTATATACTGTGACTCCTGAATGGCTTTACTTATATTTACGGGGGTTTTACCGAAGAAAACGCACAGAACGATTTAGCTTTTATAGAAAGAATTACAGAAATTATGAACGTCTTGTCTTAGTTCGGACAGACATCGAAACCCCGATGCTCTTCTTTTTTTGTTCCATCGCCTTCTTTCGATTCTAAGTTTGAACGCAGGTCACAGCGACTGCCAGTAAGCTTGTCCGAGCAAGGAGTCCCGGTTGCTACAATACCAAGGCCTTGTAACCACCACAATAACACTTGTTGCTAATGTTGTAACTGGCTTGCATTTTATGCAATAGCTGCTGAAAATCCAGGTGAATGCATAAGCTACCCATATGGGTAGCTTATGCATTCACTCACATTCATTGAATATTCAATGGATAAAATATGCAGTATAATCTGTAATCTTGATAATTATGTTTAAGTCTTTTTGTCTCTGAATTTGATTTTGATGTTGATGTTGAATGCTGCTTAATTTAATCAGATAAGTGAGAGCTATGCACTAATGTATTTGAAGGTAAATGGTAACAACTCTACAAACTGCATCAAGTATCACATAGCTGGGAGTTGCAAGTAAAAAATAAATAGTTATAAATATTAAAGTAAGTACAGTTCCAATCCAATCTCAAAAAAGTTGCAAAATCTTTTAGACCATATACCAATACTTGATCCTAAATCCACATACCTGTTTGCTATGAATGTATGAGTATAATAAAATTGTAAAATTCATTTTAATTTATGTACTAAGTTTTTTATTTATTTATTTAAGTATTTATTTATTCGAAAAGGTTTACCAACTAAACTAAATACATACAGAACATTTATCTAAACTTATATAATCATAAAAACGTGTATATACTAGGTATGCACAACATATACCAAAAAATAAAAAAGACAAACTTTAAAAAATACATCAAATTTTTTTTTTTTTAAAGTTAAATTTTATTTTAAGGGCTATCTCTTAGTATTGAGGTACAATTTAACACACTTCTTAAAAGAAGCCAGTTTGTCGCTTAATATATCTATTTCCTCGTGACTTTTATATAGCTCATTGTATCACCTAAACATTGCAATAAGAGGTGAATTGCTCCCATAGTTGTTCCTTTTAAAATCAATCAAAAAGGGCTTAAAATTGTGTAATCTGGCAGTGAGCCTGGGTACTTTAAAATTTACTTGCGATAATAGGGATGGACAATCCATATCATCATTAAGTAATTTGGAAGAGCGTAAGTGCCTATAAGAGCAGGTTTGACCTAGTTTAGGTACTAAAGTGTTATACAAAATGTATCAAATTGATGTTTTGAACAATAAAGATTATTATTATTATTATTATTATTATATAATTTATACAAAAAATGATTTAATGACAGATGGTCTTTACGATTTTCAAAAGACATAAAATTGAATTGGGATAATCTTTCTTTATAGCTTTTTACTGTACGGTGAACTCCACTCCACTCTTATAGGCTATTGTGTTTAAAAATCGTTCTGAGTTTTTTACATATGCTGGATATGATTTTGATAATAAGGATAAGTACCAAACGACACCACAATTATCCACAAAACTACGAACCAAAGCGAAATAAGACTTTTCAGTACTTCTACAGATTTCAAATCTTTTGAGTGTCTGAATATGAAAGACTACATTCTCTGGCACTTTGCTAAAGTCTATGTATATAGCCTCTACTTCTTTCCCTGAGCTCATAGGTACGTGAAATTGTTCTATCAACAAAAGTTACCAGATTAGATGTAGTGGATCGTTTACTAAAAAAAGTACATATACATATATGCCAAGTTAAATAGAGACATAGTAGCGATTCAAACAACTTACTCAAGACTGGAAGAATACTGATAGGTCTATAATTACAAACGTTGCTCTTTCTTATCACCCGATTTATGGATTTGTATAACTACAGCGTCCTTCCAGCGCTTTGGAAATTCATCATCATCATCATCTCAGCCAAAAAGACGTCTACTGCTGGACAAAGGCCTCCCTCAAGGATAAATAATTTTGAGGGGAATTTGCCATAATCGCCACGCTTGGCAGGCGGGTTGGCGATCGCAGTAAGGTGAGAATATTCACAGAGAGACGCTGCTGCCCATCCTCTGGAATGGTCCCATAGTCGCTTTCTACGACACCCACGGGAAGAGATGGGGTGGTGTAATTCTTTACCCCCGCCACCACACGGGGATTTTGGAAATTACTTTCTACTAATACTTTCCGCTATGGATCTATTAAAAATAAAATGTAGTGGTTCTGTAAGTGTAGTTGCACACTCCTTAAAAATACAGTATCAATATCATCACTTCCTGCTCCCTTATTTATGTTAAGAGCTTTTAAAGTTTTTTCTATAATATCACGAGGTAAGTATATTTGGCCCATGAGCATAACAGAATAAAGTGCATCAACTGAATGTAAGGGCATGTTACTAATTGGGCTATAAAGGCTTCGGCAAACCAAACGCGGGTCAGAAGCAGAGCAGGTCAGCAGCAGCCGCGTGATGGATATCAATGAAAAGATAATCGAATTAGTCCGTAAAAATAAATGTTTGTATGATTTTCGAGACAATTATTATAGAAATACAACATACAAGCTGCGATTGTGGGAGAAAATTGCATTGGAACTAAACTAAAAAAAAAACTATTTTCCAGCTCCCTGCATAGACGATGATATTCCCCATATTCTTCTCTTTTTGTATTGATGTCATGAACCCAAAAACTTTTGTTTCGCTTTAGAGCCAAAAGCAGTACGAATTCTTCATCCGAGTCCGTGTCGTTCGACATCTTGCAGCCTACTGCCTGCCTAACCCGTCATGCTAACATGGCCGCCATAGTTATACAACAGCGCGGGCCCGCGCTCGAGCTGCTCTGCTCTGCGCTGCGCATGCGCTGCTTCTGCCCCGCTCCCGCGCTGCCTGGTTTGTCGTCCGGCAGTTGCAGTGCGGTGCGGCGCGGAACAGTTCGAGCACGGGCCCGCGTTCAAATTTGGTGTAACGCAGTTCAAAGAGTTTCTTGTATTACAACTTGCGCGGGCCCGCATTCAAACAGCGCTGCTACTGTCCTGCGTTTGGTTTGCCGGAGCCTTAAGTTTTCCGTGAAGTGTTCAATTTGTAGCTTTCTGTTGCCAAACTACAGTTTTTGAATGCATTCATTGACCTTTTTACACCAATTGCAATCCCTCCTCCATCAAAGTCTCATTAAAAGTATTAGACGATCTATCCCTATATTTCACTATCATGTATACTTTCATTAAGTCATGTTTCAGTTAAAATAATTAAATCAAAGTTATTAACACTAATTTTTAAAAAAATCTCAGATAACTTAGTCCGCATACCGCCGATATTTTGATAATACATAATACTCGTATTCTAAAACTAAAAACAGTCAATTTTAAATTAAAGTTGGAAGCTAAACTATAGTTTGCAATGAATCCTGATGTAATATCACCTTTGCTGGATTCTTATCCTTTCTTACAAATACTTTTCCATTACGCACCCACACATACTTATAGTGCCTTACAAATAAACAAAGAATTAGGTCCGAATAGTTATTCCATGTTTTGTTCTTGTCATGTAAACGTCATTTCAAATTGGAGTAAATGAAACAAAACACGGAATTACTATTCAGAGTTTATTTGTAAAGCGCATAATGTTTTTCCTTGGCTCAAATTCTCGTCGCAGCATGAAGTGATTTATTAGCCTGAGTCAGATGTTTGCCTATGTAGACAGGGTGCTCTGCATCGTCAAAGCCCAGAAGTTTGGTATTCAATTTTTGTTTGGAATGGGACCTATTGTATTTGTACACAGCTGCTATAATACATTATCGCGTTTAAGTTTATTAATGAATTTACATATGACTGTTTTAGGCAATTTCGAAGCTTGATTCTGTTTTTGTACTCTATGACAGGCCATTATTTCAGTCTCCGTTATAGGAAAATTCACTACTTTACGGATCTGCATAATCGTATTCACCAGGTTCTCTTGCTTATGTTCAGGAAGAGGGGTCCTGCTGTTTTACCAAAAGTCATTTGGCAAAATTACACTTGACAAACAACGTTTAGCAAAAAAATGGTTTCGCCGATTGATGATTGATACTACTAATCATTTTACAAATGACTCACTTTTCCAAATGTTCAACATTTAAATTTACATTTTATAAATAATTATTTAATCCAATGAACATTTAGCAACTGAGTTATCAGACAACCATAACAGTTGCGAACGCCCCCCCGCTCGATCCATGTCACTACACATTTACAGAATACACTAAACATGCACACTAGCTTAGGTCCAAGACACCGTACTCGTAGAACAAGGGTACGAAGAACCGGTTCACACGCGCTCTATACCAGGTACAGACATGTACCTGGGCGCTTCTCTCCTCCTCCACGGCCCGGTCCTCGCCGCCCCCAAAAAAACCCGGTGAAGCTGAAAATGCCGTCTGAGGCAATCGGCACTCTAAAAAAAAAAAGACAACTACTATTGGTCTAAAAACGACTACAACTAGTCTAATTTTCTTTGAAGTAGTGGATATTATTCAAATGATTGAGGATACTAGCTGCCCTACTCCTGTAAGTCACGTGATAATTTGGAAATATTTTCGAGGTTATTTTTTTATTAGACAACAAAAAGAGTTTCTTTTTGGTAATTTTTGTCTTGAATTTCGAGGATTTTTTTTTTAATTTGCAAAACATTTGGTGAAATGAAAAAAGGTCCATTGACATTTTAATATTTAACACATTTAACAAGTGTAGTGTTTGCTAATAGATCATTTGCTAAGTTAGTTTTTGTAAGATGATACTTTTGTCAAATGTCTCGTTTGCCAAATGAACATTTGGTGAAACGTTGTTTGTCGAATGACCATTTGTCAATAATTTTTTGTTCAAACATTAGTAATCCTAAGGAAGACAATGGGTTTCCATGTTACTCTGCGCGAATCTTGCTCAAATATCGAAAGCCTCGTTTCTAGGTCTTTGAATTTACGTTGCAGTGAATCGTTTTCTAATCGTAATACTTTGTTCTCTTTCATACAAAAAAAAGTTTTTACATTATTTTTCATATTTTCAAATTGAGAATTCAAAAAGTTGAGAAATTCTTCAAAGCAACGCAACTCATTTCTCAAGCTAGATAAATCCTTACCGATAGATTCGCGTATGATATCTCGTAGTTCATGACGCAGTATGCTCGTGATGTTCCCGCGCAAACTGGTATCACTCTCTTCAACAACGTCGTTCGATGCATTTCCTCGTGCAATGGTTACATTCCGACGTTCACCGGGCGATTCATCAGTAACTATAGAGGTGGAACTTTTGCAGGGTGTGTCATCTTTGTTTTTGTTGCGTTGGGCAGACAACATTTCTATCACAATCAGGACACTTCCAATTTATCTGCTTTTTAAAGTTTGCGCTCAGTCAGTTGAACGCATAAATAATGATACTGCTTTATACAGTTTAATTGAGTACCTACAGGAAATTCTTTCATTAATTGTGAAAGGTTTATTATACCCACTACTACAATAATTACTCATTTTTTTAAAGGTGTTATTATCAAACACCAAAACAAAAGAAAACACAAAAAAGTTATTTTTCAATTGATGTCCACTTGCCAATAAAATCGTTCATACGATGCACAGTGACGTTCAAGTAACAAATCTGCGACTCAACGCAGCACGAAGACAAGCGCGTCGGATGCTCTGATTTGACGGTAGTTAAACTTTTGTTCGTTTGTTGTTAAAATTGTCAAACTATTTTATCTAATAACTTTGATCCACGACGAGTTTTAAGATACACTTAACACAGTTCAAAGGGTATTTTATTTAACACCAGAGTTATCGTAATCACAACAAAATACAGAGTAATTTTAACTGTAGTTTAGGCAAAGTTCACAGAGCAAAATTATATAGGTCTTTATCTCACAAGCGCTAGCGCGGGTATATGTTTATTTATTCGACAAGTATAATTAACTTAATTATTTTTAAAGCCATGTAGTGCAGGTACCTCCATTAATTATATTTCTTACATTGGATTCTTATTTTATTTTTTAGTTCATTATTGCCAAGCTTGTTATAAATAAATTTCCATATTCCAAACATACCTACTTCGAAGTTCAAAGATTTTGAAACGAATGGGCTGAATTTAATGAAACTTTTTAAAGGAGATCAACCAAAATGGTACCGAATTGTAATGAGTTGTACATTCGTAGATTTTAGATATTATATTAAGCATTAAACAAGGTATATTATACGAAAAAATGGGAGTCGAAACTAGCAGAATAAGCCTAAAAAAGTATTTAGAAGTAAATTGATAAATTAACGTAAAATGGAACGCAAAATGCAAATCGATTAAAATTGATTTAATTATAAACAATGAATAAAACAATAATTCGTTTATATTGACAAAAGAAAACTAAAGAAAACGCGTTTAAAAAAGTAAATACTTTTAATTCATGCATTTACATTGAGAAAATAACATAATTATTTTATGTAACTCAATAAATCAATGTAATCGATAACCAATCGATTTTTTTCAGTTGTGCCCTTGTCAATGGTAGTCTATTCAAACCGCGGGGCTTATCTGTCATTGTCACTCGGTGTCAGACGTCAGTCACCCTGCCCTATAGTGTTTAGTGCTTCGATCAACAATACACGTTTAGTGTCACTAGAGCATAGCAAACTAGCATGCTTATTGCTGGCAAATGTGAACACTTGCAGAGCAGCTAGTTTTAAGCATGCTCTATAATGAGCATGTGTGTCTGTACTTTTATATACCTATAATTTACGTAATATGCCTTTAGGTTGTTTTACATAAATAATAAAAACGTTTAGAATATTGTTAATAACGGAAATAACATTTCTTAATTAAATTAGTTTTTTTTTTTAAATTCAATAAACTAATTGAGTTATCTCGTTAACTCTACTAGCTAGCAAACTCAAATAAAGACAATAATTATACTACTATAATAAGGTTTAAAATGGCAAAAATTTTGTAGCTGTACAAAAAACTTATTACGGGTACCAAAGCTCCATACAAAGTGGTTGTTCTCCTTTGAAATCTAAACAGTAAATAGAAAACAGTTCAAAAATGTTTTTATTCAACTGAATTGATGTGGTTTAAATTAAATTAAAGTCCACTGTGGAATGTTTTAAATTATATAGGTATTTAGTTAAATTAAATGTCTTTTAAATATTTCTACTATTGAGATATTATACATTTTCCTCTAGAAAATTTTATTAAAATTGGTCTATTGGAAATTTTAAACATTTCTTGGCAATGATAAACTACAAAATAAAATAAGAAAACTAATAAATGTTATTACTAAACTAATACTACTCTACTACTCTGAAATTGATAAATGTACAGTAAACTATATATCAACATAAATATATTAATGATGATGATGATGAAATCCTGTGATCCCTCATCAGGGACATAGGGGTCGCAGTAAAAGTATTAATAATGCCAGTTAATACAGCAAACCATATTGATAAAAAGCTAAATGCTGGAATTAGCCCATGCCACAAACAATAAACATCCATCTCCATGCTAATGCTACAGGTACATCCTTACTATTGAACAAAGATTCCTAAATCTTAACTACAATATTGCTGCTCCAGGTTATCACCAAATTATCATAACCATTGCACAATTCCTGCTAGACACAATTTCACATTTTGTGTAATCATACAGTCTTATTTATAAGGCAATATATTGCCGTAAATAAAATCCATGTGGTAATTCAGTGGGTCTTGACGCAGAACGTCACTTTCGCAAAATGTCACTGCAAAAAAATTTGGTCACTTCGCAGAATGTCACTTTCGCAGAATGTCACATTCGCAAAATGTCACACACTTTTTCTGTTAAATGTAATGAGACTAAATACTAACACTACGGTTAATAATAAAAAAACAAAGTTCAGTCAAATCTTTATAACAAAAATGCAATCTTGATGCTTATTTCATAAAAAGTAGTAAAATATTACAATATTATTATTAATATTACAATTCAATATAGGTACATAATATAATAATATACATTACAATATATTATAATATATAGTACATTATGTATATATTTTTAATTTTCATGAAATACATGTCAATATTGCATAGAGCAGAATAGAGCTTACGAAGTCGCCAAAATCACAAATCAACTTTTAACAAACAATACAGAATACTAGTAGATAAGGTAATTAAAAAACCCAGAAAATCATTAATCTAATCTTTATAACAATAATGCAATCTTGATACGTAATTTATAAAAAGTAATAAATATAAAATATTACAATATTTATTTTTTTATTTTCATGAACTACATTCAATGTTTATTTACTTACTTTTACATAAGAATTGGTGATAATTCGCTACAATTAACACCAATTCTTATGTTGTGTGACATTCTGCGAAAGTGACGTTCTTCAAAAGTGTCATTCTGCAAATGTGACAATCTGCGAAAGTGACCAAATTTTTTGCAGTGATATTTTGCGAAAGTGACGATCTGCGTCAAGACCATTCAGTGTTTTTTCCTTGCTAACGGGTTTACTTGTTAGTCCGTTAGCAGGTTTCCTGTGTTAATATTTTTATCACGTTATATTTGTTCGGGCGCCAATATAACGTGCAATAAATATTAACACAGGAAACCTGCTAGCGGACTAACCCTTAAGCAAGGAAAAAAAACACTGAATTACCACATAGATATAATATAGTATATTTCAAAATAAGAAAAAACAGAATAATCGTAAATCGAAAATAACTATATTTAATTTCTTTAAAAACAAAGGTAACAAGAACCGGACGCGCGCGCGCTTACGGTATATACGCAAGTACAGGATATTATTTTTATAAAAACATTAATTAATATCTAACGTAATAACAAAACCATATAATAAGACCAAATGAAGTCGAAATATGCTTGGGAAAAATGGCAAGATGAGCTACTTATGGCTCAATTTTAGAATTTAGGAGAAACAGTTAGATTTTTTTTTTAAATAGTCTTGAAAAGCAAAATGTGAACGCTGATATGGCCATCCTTCAGATGAAGGACGGCAAAACGAAGATCCAAATGTATTTACGGGTGCACGAAGCTTCAAGCGCAAATAAAAGCGTGTAATCAAAATATCGGGTTGACAACTCTCTAAACCCGTCAGCCCTGAAATAGGGCTGAATAATAACAACCAAAAGACATCGACGATTTTGGCCTTTAACACGCACAAACAAATATCCCGCATTATAATTTTTATTTTATTTTTTTACATTTAAATCAGTTATCAGTAGTAAATAAACAACCGGTGGTTTGAAACGAATAAGTAAAAGTTATTTATATACTAAACAATTTGCTGAGATCTAAATTGCTGTCATTTCAATGTCAACAGCGTACGTAAGAGATGTTCCAACTGTTTTAAATGAAATCGATTATTCAATTGGAATTTAATTCCGTTTATTTTTTTATCAAATTGTGTCATATCTTTATTGAAATATGTATATATGATATTAAAATATATTTTATATATATAACAATTTGTCAAAAAACGTAATAACAGCGTTTCGATCGATGTAGAACATAATCGAATCCCGATTCGTTAGTTCAATTAACCGTATTGATTCTACAGTAGCTCTTCAATACCTACCTCCCTATTTTTGTTCACTCGCTCACTCTCTCTCGTAGTTGTGTAGTGCGTTTTTATGTATATTTCTGGATTTCTTTTGATAACTTGGCTATTTTTTTGAACTCCTATATATCTTGCAGTAATATTTATGGACTTTGTGATCTGCTTGAACGATAACTTTGCATTGGCAACGGACTATATATTGTAACCTCAAAATGATACACTTCGCGTGATTGTACGATTTCCATAATTGTCCGTGTTTAAATAAATCCCAACTGAGTATTTATGACTTATTTACAAAACAACGAGCATAATTTCATAGCTGTGCATTGATTAGGCCATCAATGTATGGAGGCTTAGCAATGTTCTTTGATTGTCTTTATTTGCTGTTAGCAAGACCAGGACCTGAAGAAAAACTGGTAAACTGGTAAGCAGGTGAACTGAAATTCGACCTTGCGAATAGTAAAAACATTTTGATGTCGGATCATTGTTTCATTTGTGCTATATTTACAAAGTTTCTGAATAAACAAATAAAAAAATTCAATTTTTTTTAAGGCAATTATTATGTTTAAGCGGCGACAGATAATAAGCTATTTAAAATATTAGGTTGGGGAAAAAGTCTTTTCACATATAGTATGTATGAACTATGAACTTGTAATAAAATCTCTTTGGCTATATAATTTGTGTCTGGCTGGTTTTGGTATCATTAAAAGTTAAAATTTTAAAGAAGATGATTCCAAATTCAAATTAGGAAAATGTGTGATTTTCATTTGTTTTTTTCTTACTGTCAAGAACAGTGAATCTAATGAAGAAATTAGATAGGTACATTTTAAAATTTTACTACAACATGAGATCCCTGCAGTTGTTACTGCATCTATTGTCAAATTAATAAAATACTTCCAAAACACAATATCTTATTTTAGTGGGGCCTGCTGAGGTTTCCCTCTCTCACCCAGATTTTTTGTGCAACCCCATCCTTTCACTCTTTTTCCTCTGTAAAGAGATGCCATAAGTTGGCAACGTCCTTGAAAGCGAAGAGCCTGAAGTTTCGGATAGGTTGGTAGTTACTTATATTATCAGAAACATCCGAATAAGTTATTAATCTGATGTATAAAATATAGGTAACAAATAAAATTATTCAGACTGGATAATTGTCCGATAATTATCAATAGTGTAATTTATCTTAACTCGTGGTCGTCCAGTGGTTGAAATTCGACCGAAGGCTGCACGGATTGTATCCTAAGCAATGAAAAATTAAAAAAGATAGAATGTGAGTTTGGATTGGTTGGCATTGACATGTCGGCCGCATTAAAGACAAACAATACGTGTGTGTCAAATACATGGTAGTGTGTGTAATGATGTTTTTGTTGATTTAATGTATTTTTTATGCAAAATTTTAGTGTGTCTGTCCGTCCGTCCGTTCGTATGTCACAGCCACTTTTTCCGAAACTATGTACCTATTCTGTGAACCGCATTAAAATTTTCACACAAAAATAGAAAAAAAAAACAATAAATTTTTTGGGTTCTCCATACTTAAAACTGAAACTCGAATTTTTTTTTCATCATACCCGTACGTGTGGGGTATCTATGGATAGGTCTTCAAAAATTATATTGAGGTTTCTAATATATTTTTTTTCTAAACTGAATAGTTTACGCGAGAGACACTTCCAAAGTGGTATAATGTGTGACGTCCCCCCCCCTGTAACTTCTAAAATAAGAGAATGATAGTACTAAAAAAAATATATGATGTATATTACCATGCAAACTTCCACCGAAAATTGGTTTGAACGAGATCTAGTAAGTAGTTTTTTTTTAATTCGTCATAAAGTACGGAACCACGAAGGTTTTTTATTTTCATAAAATCCTGTTAAATTATTTACCTTAACTTCTCCGACGAGAAATCCCCATATTATTTAGTAATTAAATTTACTTCCATTTAATTTTATATTTTTTGACATGTCGAGTTATCGTTGTCTCCTCGGTGTTGCCATTTTGTAACAATCAAATCGATTTATCAAAATATAATCGATTCATTTGTAGTTCTTTCATTAAAAGAACGAGTTGGCTTATGTTTGTGTCAATAATTAAATATGATATGGAAATATATTAAATTGCATTACAGTATTGTACTACGTATTGGATACCGAATAGTTTTCGGACAGTAGGTATATCACGTCTATTATTTGTATTAATAATGTTTCATAGGCAACGTTTTTGATGCGAAAATGTGTTTTGTTTGTCCTTCCTTTAAATAGCAATGTAGGGTGAGTTTTGACAGTTAGATGGGAGGATCTAAATAATTATTATCCCTGTGAAAGATAATCTTGTGTAAATTTACGACAGACTACACCAAGCATACGAAATCTGGTGCAAAGTAAAGTTTAAATACTTTTATTCTATAGCCTTTTTGCTTATGACAGAAAGTACTGCGCATCTGCTACTGGATATAATACTTGTCACAACAAGGATATCCTATATCCTAGGAAAAGAGAGGACTCTTTTTCTAACTTGCCTTATTGCCTACTTGGCCTATGTCCACTGAATTCCGTTTCACTAATGAAAAATTATGTGAAAACTATTGGATACTTTTACTAAATTAAAGTAGTCATTTTTGACCTTGTTTTCGTAGATTATTGTAATAATACTAATATTTTATATAGTTAATAAATACCTTGTCCTTAAAGCCGAACGCACATTAAATGTTTATCTTATCTGTTATGTAAAAAATGTATCTAGTTTATTAAAACTATGTTACCGTCTCATGAAACGTTTACTTAGATAAATTTGATGGAAGTTTATTAATGTCTTGAATTTTGACATTGTCTACAGATATCAAAAGATGAAGTAGCGAAGATAGTAGCCGGGTTCGAGAATGAATCCCTCCTTACAAGTGGTGGTGTAACGATAGCGGGTACGCGGTACATCTACCTCAGTGGCACAGACCGCATCATACGTGCAAAACTCGGCAAAGTTGGCGTACACTGCATGAAGACGCAGCAAGGTAAGCATTGTGTGAAAATATTGTGAACGTTGTTTGGCCGAAGTATTTTATATCGAATTTCATTATTTTCATTACGCCCGGCAACGATTCTATTCTAGAGCTATTAAATCAAATCTATTAGTTTGCGTTGTAAGGAAATAATAATAAGATTGTAAATATGTAAAAAAGTTACTTAAATAACAAAATTTCACATTTCGGTATCTATACCATACAAATTTAAAAGTTCTAATTATTTTCAGTCAATAAACTTATGGGAAAAACAGAGATCTGAATATGATATTTCATAGAACAGAACATTGTCTGGCTGTTTATTGCACAAATTTTATTATTAACAGGCATGTTACATGTCAATAATGTAGTTGACTAATAATAATAATAATATTGATAATAAATTCAATTATTTCAGGCTACATAGTTACAAAATATATAACAATTAACTAATGGATCAGTTGCCAGCAGTGGGCGTATTTAAAAGTTACCTTACAAAATTGCGACATAAAGATGCATTTAAAATTGGGGAATTTAGTCGTTTGTCGTTTTTATTCTGCGAAGAAATGAAAAGCTGCGACCGATTTTCGGCCATTTAAGAGGGTGCCGCGCGGACGCAAAACTGCGGGTTTCAAGTTTCTTTATGATAGATAGCGAGCGGCGCGTGGCAGTGGTGTGACAACGCATAGCAAATAATGCATTAGTACATTTTTAAGTATCTACAAAATTTTTATTTGTAAGCGATTCTAATTAATTATGATATCCATCCGCAGCGATACTGCTTTTAAATTACTTTAACTCAATTTTGACAGGTTTTAGAAAAATATGTCTAATGGTTCATTATAGTATAATATATTTGCAATTTGATTAATTCGTTGTGAATTTATTTATTTTTTATGAAAATCGCCATTAAAATTCAAATGAATAAAATAGCCGCCAAAACGATGCACGCAGGTCACGTGATGTCGTGACGTCAGTTGCATGTAAACAAACTGTTAGCTGTCAAATCACACCGTGCAAAACTTCGAGTGACATCTTTGATTTGCTTGCAAATGACGTCACGACATCACGTGATCAATCCCGTTCGTTTTCGATCACGTGGTCAATCATAAAAATTTAATTATCTTATAAATGATTTTTTGTAAAAATTATACTTATTTTAAAATTATGTGCTGGATAAACAACAGTTTGATCTATATTTTCATTGTAGTCAAATACCCTATTCGTCAAGTTTCAAGGTTTTCATTCGTTACTTATTGTGAATAGCATTCGATATTCAAGTCAGCTATTGATTGGAGTTAATGCATCATATTGTTAATTGTTTTTTTTTAAAGTACTAATTTTGATAAATTCTTTTGTGTAAATAGTTACTTTAATTATTTCGTTAATATCGCCTCTAATTGCACCTGGATATATCTCGTATTGCTTTCTTTAGCCGCCGCAGCCCGCAGTGTGTTAAGAAAATTATTATCGGGATCGTAATACGCTGTTTGCGTACAAATAATAGTTTTTAAATATTCTTTATTACTGTTTACGAGATGGTTTAAATATTGGACATACAGTTTTTTTTTTTGTTGCAGCCGTCGTTATTTCTCTGTATGAAGAACCCATCCAACCCCAGCAAGCCGCATCCGTAGTGGAGAAGTTAGGAGAGTATTTAGTTACCTGTGGTTATTAGAGGTGAGCATTTTTTCTTTTTTCCTTCAAGAACACTGATCGAAAGGACTGTTGGCTAACTATCATATCAATTGATAATAACAAAAAATGCACTTGCAAATGTTAACTGTATTCGAACGACGGAAGTGTAAAACCTCACTCATGAACGTTTCTCTGCGCTTCTCGCTAAAGATTTAGAGATCCCTGTAGTTACTGCATCGCTTGTCAAAGTTATAAAATACTTTCGGAAAAAAATTACAAAATACAGTTTTTACAATCACCCGAATTATTACGCATTTCTTAATTTGTTACACAAAATATAACAAATAATATGACTAACACAGTTAATTATCAAGCTGTGTTATTATCTTGATAACTTTGAACCCTGTTCAGGAATATTAAAGTTAGGCAAATATTATTGTAAACCTAGGAACATACCGATTTTTTTTTCTTTGGTTACAGATCGAAGCGCGCCGTGATCTAAGAATACTATAAGATAATATTTTTTCCACAGGGAAATAAGTAACTGCATTTTGTATATTCTATAAAGTGATAAGGACCGTTCATTTGTTTTGATATTTGATAAATTATGGCGTCATCAGTGTCTGGTGCGTTTAGTAACTGCAGACACAATTACTTTGCGGATTCTGGACCCATTTTTTATACCGCTCACCGCTTCCACAGAGTGATTGTTGCTGTAAACTGGTTTAAAATTGTATTTTAAAATTTGCTTTCCTTGACCCGTAAAGTAAAGCATAATTCAGCTTTGCAAGCAGGTCTCAAAGCATGATGTATAGAGATTTTTTTAGGGTTTCTCATCAAGCATCCTGATACATGTTGTATAAAATCATACTTGAATATTTTTATGAATTCCTTTAATAAATCACCTTATCATCTCGACATACGGATGCTTGATAAGAAGTATAATAAACCACGTAATGAAATTACTGTAACAATATTATACGATATATATTATATATAATTACAAAATAAGCATTTGTGTAAGGGCTTGTTACAAATGAAAGACACTGTAACCCAAGTATTACAATTTTAATGAAAAATCTCTAGTCCCACTGGAACCATCGTGTAACGTCTGACACCACAGTGCGCGGCGACGACGGCGGGCGCGGTGTGCGCTCGTTCATTCAGATTTTTGCTATGCTTTCCTTTATTTGCGTCGCATCTATAATATTGTGTAGTAAATAATAAACATTTGCATTCAGTTTTTATAATGTCTTAGCTGCAGAAACTAGAAGCGCTCAATTACCCTGTATCCTGAAACAAGGCTTGCAGTAAACGAAGGGTGCATATTGTTTATATTTGATATTACTACTATAGCTTTGTACATTGTTTCTGATAAGCGATGGGAACTGTGTCTATCTAATAATAAAATGATTTGTATTATACAACTTGGTTTTTTTCTAATATTCCTTTTCTCGTATTTATTAAAAAGTAAATTAACAGGGATAAAATGAAACGAGTTCTTTATTGCTAATGAACATAGTTTATTTTCTTTTGACAAATCTACAATAATATGAGTTAAGTACACTCGAATACAAGGATTGGTATAAAATGTTAAACTTGTAGCAATAGCCTATCAAGTGGTTCTTTAGAATTACATACAACACACGAGAACCAATACTATAAGTACTAAATTGTAAAAAAAAAATGTGGAAATTCCAATTCATTGTGTGTAAACTCCTATCATGCAATATTGCTTTATAATTTGAATGCATATTTAATAACTATAAATCTTTCAGAATTCTAACATGACTTATGTTTTTCAAAGAAAAACACGTCATTTGTTCATGTACTTACTAAGTGAATATCTACATTTCTACACTTCTATGTTACGAAAGTTTTAATGCAATACGTATCGGAGACCTTATGTAAATAAATTATGCATGGTATAATAAGAAAATAAATATACCACTGTCTATACAATGATTAAACGCAAATGTAATACGCGCATCCAACAAGCCAAAACAGTTAAAACTAGAGTACATTTTTTGAATCTTTAACATGCAAGCATACATGAACATTGCCAAGCAGGCGTAATCCTCATATAAAATAAATATAATTGTATTCCCTTACTATTTAAGGTACCCATCATGTACTCTGCTTCATTTGACACATGGGACTATTCACAGTAGTAACAGTATCACGGCTTATGAATACAATGAAAAGTTAAATCATAATTATAAAGTACAAAATTACAAGTAAATTACTTTTACAAAGATAGCAAAGGTTCTTTTCACTTCTAGTAGGTATAATTAAAAAAATAAATACAAGGTAGGATTTTAAGTATTGTTAATTGTGTTATTATGATGCCTTTGATGATAGACTGCACACCGAAGATTTGAATAAAGCAGCCGATTTTACACCTTCACATCAAGGGTGTTCTAAAGAATAGTGACGAGACTTTTTCCATAGGCTCCTGAAGAATCCTTTGCGTTGCTTCTGACCGGGATGTTCATCTCCTGTTAACAAAATATACAGTTAATAATAGTTGTTTTCTAACTTCAGCGGGAGATAAAAACTTCCGCTCGTATTCGTTGCACTGCGTGTTAACATGAACACTAGCGATATGACTTTCCTGTTCGTTTGATATTCAATTTCAGTTGACCCTTAAAGACAATTCAACTTGCATTTATCACAGAAATAGAAACAAACATTTATTGACCACAAAAACCAATTAATATATAACACAGAGGATACACATGAGAGAAAAAATAAGAAAAAAAATAAGGCGAAAACAAATTAAAACAAAAATATTAAAAGTTATTTAACTTTTATTTTTTTTTGTTGTTAATATTAATTGGTGCTTGTGGTCAATTAGGTCCCAACCTCGGCTTATGCTGCAACGACATGCAAGTCGCTGCAGCGCTGGTATTCTGATGGGACCCAACTTGGCACAAGATACACAGGACAATAACAGACTACTGTAATAAAATAATAATAATAAAAAAAAACAATAATCAATATAACATACATAAATAACATTTAGAACTAACATACTTATAAAAATTAACTTAATTACATATGTTTCATCATCATCATCATCATGGCAAATATCCACCGAAGCTTAAAAGTTATTTACGTCCGAGGGATTCGGGACTAGTTTGCTATTCGATCTCGTTGTCGAATACAAGATTTCTTGTCACCAGGAAATGCTGCTTAAATGCTATACTAATTCTCGTTTTCGTTAACGTATAATTAAATGGAAAATAAAACTCTTCCTGCCACCATGCTGAGGAAAAGCGTTTCTTTACAATTTGACAGATCTACATAAAACGTAGGTAGTTGTTACTTATGGCAAAATATCAATGCAACTTTTTGATATGTGAAATTAAACCAATGTTCATTAAGTCTTATTATCGCCACAGTATTATTATTTTCGCCATGCTAGACTGGGGGAATGGGGAGTCTGCGATTGTCAAGTGTACGCATATCTGTCGCATAACGCCGGTTGGCACAGAACAGCTCTGAACCGCTTCAAATAGAGGCACAGAATATAGAGGTGGAGGAAATATTTTCACCCTCTTTCGTGCGGTGAATGTTAGGTTGAAGTTACTAATCGATCGCATTTCCAGTGCAGTCCACGTTAGATAGTGTTAATAATAATACGTCTGCAGATTTAATTCTTGATTTTCCTAAATAAAATTGTATGTCAGTCAAACTCCAAGTTCCCATCCGAATAACAGCTTACTTACTCCCAAGTTCCAAAGTGAAAATTACGAAATTTTGATAAGTAGCCTAAGTAGGTAATATTGAATATGACAAATCACAACACAAAGCAAGCAATTAAAGAATAATGTATCTACAGGGGACGATATCGCAATAAAGGGTTGTGTTATTTTCAGTCAGTCACATTACAGTTAACTAGATGGTTATTTTTAATTCCCAAGTTGTTAGATTTCTATTTAAATGCGATTATTAGTGTAGAGATTGTTGAGCTCATCATGCTATCTGTACGAATGAAAGCTTGTTATAATATGAATCCGAGATTTACTAACGAAGTTCTGTTAACTGGTTGTGCCGTTACATAGACTCAATGCTAGAGACGAAAAACGTTATGTCCGTTCTGTTGCATAGTGGGTGCGCGGCTCAGCCAAACCTAATTAGTTGCACCTTTTTTACTAAGCCGCTACGTATTAGAGACATGAATTAATATAAAGCTCACGAGACCGTGAATGATTTCTTTAGAGATTCAATAACCCGTCTCTCATGCATTAAGTCAAAAGCCTAAACTGTTTTAATTTAAATTAAAAAATAATATTATTTGGTGTAAATAATTTGCTTCATCTTGAAATACTAACGAGTGAAGTTTTAGATTTCATGGATGCAGTAACAGCATTTTAGTAGGGCACCCGAGAATAGATCGGTAAGTAGGTAGGTATTTTCCAGCCGCGTCCCAAATGCCATGCGCGCAACCTAAAATAGCGGTGACGCTGCCCCCTGTCTTGTTATCTGACTCCAGCAAACAAAAATATCTACCTTCTCGGAATTATTTTACGTTGACGCTTGATAAATCACCAGGGTGTTCATTACATTATTTCTTAATAATCCCATATGATAGGTAAGTATGAAATTTACAAATAAAATCAATAAAATAAATAGGTAAATAATTTCGTTTAAAATATTAAGATTTTTTAATTAGATTTTATTTTTACATACACTAGCGTTTTATCGCACTGCTCAGCTTTACGTAGGTAGGTAATTTACGACATGCGCAGTGGAGGTCGAATCAAGTTCATTGGCTAGGCTAGTTCATGAAGATTGTGCAATCCACGTGCGCTGTCTAATAATGATTCTGTATTTAATGATTATTGCAATGATAGATTTAGAAATGACTTTACATCTGATATATATGGTTTATGTAGAATTTTGCATTGCTTTTTAAGAAAACTGTAGTTAGGTAGGTGATTCTAGACCACTTTGTAAGTTTTATTGGTTTTAGTCATAGATTTCGGTTACATGCAAGTTATCTTTTATTTTTTACCATTTAAATGGTTATCAGGTGCAAATCGCCTGAGACGTATTTTTGGCCATAGCTCCGAGGATTTTGGGAGAATCAAGATGAAAATAGTACCAAGAGTTAAAAAAAATTTTAGTTTGTATACTAAATTGTAAATATTAAAAGTGAAAAAAAGGGTCCTAGGGTATTAGTTTAATTACAAAATTGCGAAAAAATTTAGAAAATCGGTAAATAATTGTGACCTGTATGTAGGTGGTCCCTTTAGATTTGGTATTGTAGAAAAAAGGGTATTTCCGTATATAAGATGCGGGTGCAGGCAGAAGTGCATTTAAGTTGGAGTTTAGAAAATCGGTTAATAAATAAAAATAAAAAAAATATAATAGTTAATTTGTAATGTGTTATTTAAAATAAAATGATATTTTTTCGTAAATTCATTTTCAATGCTCCGATTCTTGCGGGGACTGCGAAATCTGTGAATTTTTTAATAGCATGAGAAGACAGGTTCCTGGTTGTCCTCAAAAACATTCCATTAGGTGTAAAGTCATGATAAACCGTAGGTAGGTAATAACTGCACTCCTACATCCTATGTCTGTTTACCGTTTTGTCAGACGCCGGAAACGACAACCTATTTTATTGACTAGATACCGACAAACGTACTTTGGATGGCTTTTATAAGTACGACAGGCGTGTAGGTCTCGTAAAATATTTTAATAGAATTCTGAATCAACAATGCTTTCTGAGTACAATTGTGAATCATAAATGATTCACTTAAACGACTTTTGGGTAGGGAGAATCTCTGCAGCGACGATGGTGACAATGAACATTTTAAATAATCGGGTCACGAAGATGGTTGGGGAACCGTGTAGGGCTGATGCGAGTGGAAGGGCGGCGAGGAGGGTGGGGGGCGCGGAGTCCAGGGGTCGTCGACACTGCGGTGAAGGGCAGCGAGGTCGGTGCGTTCGCTTTCGTCGGCGCGCGGCGCGGCGGCGGCGGCGGCAGGCCGGGCATATTGATCGCAGCCTCCGTACGCTCTCCCGCAGGCGGCCACGGGCCTGACTCGAGTCTGCCGAGCTCCTCAAATCTTACCGAACGAGTGCGCCACATGAATTACTCGATTCCCAAAGTAATCAACGCTGTAGTTCTAATTAATGCAATGGATTTCCCAAAATACTTTGTTGGTAAGTAGGTACTGCAAAAGTAACGGGAAATAGGTAGGTCACCATCACTAAGGTTCATTTTAAGTTTTATTTTTATTTTTATTTTTACACGATAAAACATGACATGTACCGATGAACGATAAGAGGTTGCTAAGTGCGACCTAGTGTATCTCCTGTACATTGCCCTGCAGTACCTATATTCATTGCAGATTGCGTTTGAGTCTAGACTCGATTGGTGCATAACAAACCAATAACTTAGTAAAATAATGATGACTAACTGTTATTTGCAAATTGGACTTCAAAAACTGCGTCCCGATTCAAACTGACTAGGTACCAACATAGGTACAGTCTTTCTGCGCCATTCTATGGTTTCGGTATGGTGAAGGTACCTAAATGTGTTCTGTTCCCGCACTTCACTGCGCTCCTACAGCATTTTCAGTCAAACTTAAACTTGCTGGTTTTGTATAAAAATCTCATTAGAGTCAAACTTTAATTTCCGTTCGATAAGTAGATAGACGCGATGGAGTGCTTGCTTACGTCACTAATCCACATCGATATGAATGGAGACGATTAGATAGAGGTGAATTGATGAAAGTCGTGTTTGAAAGCCCTCCAATATTTGTGATGAAGATGAGGTACTTCTGATCTTATACGTCAGATATTGGCCAGTTTCACCACCGTTTGCGATTTAAACTAAGTACCAACCAAAGACTACGATCGTTACTATAGATAGAAGAAAGCACATTGCCGTTGCTACAACATAAAATAATAAAATGGTACCTAGTTAGATAAAAGTAAAAAGTCCTAACCACTCAAGACAGACAAGTCACTAATTGAATTATCTAGGTATACTTATAATTAAAATTTAATGTCCTAGGTCGCACAACGTCTTAAAGTCGGTATTACAAAAAACACATCTTATTACCTAAATCCAATTAGGTATCACTGAAGTAGTTTCGCTTAAAATTATTATCTCAGTGCACTAATTAGTAGTGGTAGGCTGAGGAACAGTAATAACCAAGCATTTTCTTAGCTACCGTACCGATGCAAATAGTTAATTAGCTAATTGGACAGTTATAGCAGCATATGGTTAAGCGTGTTCATGCATAATGTAGCTTATCCATTTGCAGGCTAAAGTGATCTGTGTCGGTTGGGACGTTTAGTTGCTTGCTATTGGAATACAAGTTCAAGAGTACTTTCTAGGAATAACGGGTTTACTAATCCTGCGAGATCCGCCTGAGGCTACAACTTAACGTGTACAGATGTCCTACCTAACTTGTGTCACAATAATGGGGTCGAACAAAGCCCAGATTTTATAAAGTTAACAATTGTTTTTTTTTAAAGTTACTGTTTTTATACTTTACCCCCCAACACTTTTTATTAATTATTAAAACTGTTGCCAGTTAACAATGATCAGCTTAGTATCATCAACGTTAGTACCTACGCCTCATCTTTAATTAAAAAACAAAACTAAAATTATCTCTAATTAATATTGGAGTGCCAGAAGATCTGATCGTGAAGAAGCAACTTTTTTGTTTAGCATATGCCATCCACATTTGGCGTGATAAAAAACCATTCTGTAGGTATGGTACAGTCGGCAACAACAGCCCTTACCATAAGCTCAAATCTAAATCAGTTTTGTAGCAGTCAAAACGAGACGCGTATAGCGGCGTTTATACACGCGTCTCTTTTCCACAACAGCAAAAGCATTTGCAGTAATACTGCTTTAAAAGCTGATGGCAAGGCCCCACTACGCTGAAAACTTCAGAACAGAACCTAGTTTATGATAACAGCTATTGACTTAGGGCATTGGCCACAGGCACGAGTGAAGATCTTGATGACGCCGCAAGCGAATTTCTGGCAGTGTGAGTTTGCTTGCTATCCGTATTGATTCGATTACGTTTACGAAAACAAAAATTAGTATGGCATTGAAGCAGCGCGACATACGAGAAGAGGTAAAATTTTGCCATACAAATTCTCTTTTTCGTTAACGTGATCGAATGGCGAATGAAACTCGCACTAGGCACCCTGGTTCACTGCGGGTTCTATTAAAAAACTTAGTAAACGGTAACATGAAAAACGCAATGGATAGAGTAATCGTAGCTACCCCGCGTCCGTCCGCCGCAAACCGCCTGCGGCCGGAATAAAAATTAAGAATTATCGAGCGGGTATTGACGTTTCGTAAAATCATTATGGCTTTTGTTGCTGACCGTACGACCTTAGTAAATAGACATTGGACGTAGATCTTTCTAGTTATTTTCGTACACGTGATTTTTACGTACACTTTCATCATCAAGTGACAAGTGATAGAAAAATAAAAAATACTCGCCAAATGTGTCCGTGGTCAGCAGCATTACAACATGAATTATTAATAAAATTGTATACCAACGGTAGGTACAGTTCAACGACCCCGGCACCACCGGCCATCGCCTAACCGAGCCACTGCCTATTAAATTATCACTTGATATTTTTTAAACGCAACGTTTTGGCATCTTCAAATTAGTGGCTTACTTGTTGCTCATTAGATTTATTATCAAATCCATTTTGTGAGAAGCGCAATGGCGATGGCGCGATGGCATAGGTAGCTGCTTGCTCGTTCGGTAAACAATTATGAAAGCTAATAACCTTCACTTCGACCTTTTTCCGGATCGGTGACCAACATTAATTATATTGAGCTCTTTCATCCTACGGAATCAGAAAGCACGCCAACTTACAGCTTTATTTTGGGTATAGTAAAAGGAAGGCTTGGGGTATTTATTTTTATGTTAATGATATTATGGTATTAGGTTGAAGTAGCCTTATTTTCGTAGTAGGTAGGTACCTACCTAGTATTAAAGACCATCAGTGATTACTAATTACAGTATAACAGTTGGAAGAGAAGAGCTAAAGATCGGATACAGTGGCATGTATTAGTAGAAACCTTTGTTCAGCTGATTACTTATACTGGCTGATGAACATGATGATGATGATTACTTATTATTACAAAGAGATCCAATCCAAAGTGGAGGATAAGAATGAAGTTAACGTTAGTTAGTTAGTTAATATGATAGATGCGTGGTTTGGTGGAATATTGGAAACGCGGTATTCGGTTACACGGCATCACAAGGTAGGTAGGTAGGTATACAGCACTGGAACAGTTCCAAATGTTGCATATGACGTGAATGTTTACCAGCAGCTGTGGCTAGGAATAAATGCGAATCGCGTGGGCGCGCCGAAGGGTGATAATGAGAACAGCTCCACTTATATGTACCTACCTTGGCTTTTATTCACAATGTCAATGTATTTTTTTCTTTAAAAATAAGTAAGTATATTTTGGTTAAGCGACTTTATAAAAGAGGTGGTTTTTAATTCATGTCATATTTTTATCAAACCTGAAAGTAGCACATGAAAAGACGACTTGAACTTCACGAAACTTTTGCAATCCGTGTCATTTAAAGTGCTTATAAGTACTATATATAACTAAACAAATAAAAACTGTAATAAAATATAAGTTAAAAACATTGAATATCTATCATTTAAAGGTAGGTATGTAGTAGGTAACTACATACGTAGGTTGTTTGTTGGGACTAGGTAAACATGATAAGAACTAATTAATTACTTAATTTAAATTCGTAGAACGAAATTGTCGAGCATATCGTTTAATTCATTACCCATATAACTTTATGTGTGTTGGATCAGGAAAAGCATTACAAACCTAGGTACCTACTTATCTACACATGTATATGCTAAACAAGTAAACGAAATAGGTAATTTTGATCACCTACTTGTATTATATGTAAAATCCTTAGCTATAATATTTTTATGACGTTTTAATAATTTAAAATTATGTAGGCATTATGCGGAGATTTCAAAACATTGAGGTGGACAATGAAACTTGTGAGATAATAAATAAAGGCACAACTGAAATCCGCCGCTCTTATTTACTCACAACTCCCAAAAAATAGCAATTATTGGTATTTACCAAATGACTCTGCAAATAGACGGTTGTTTAATCACATCCACATGCGAGTAATTGAAACGCAGTTATCTTAGATTTGTGTGCGCAAACTGAGACTCGTGTGTCCGACGACCGAGATTCTAACCATCATTCCGCAACTAGAGAGATGTCTATTACGAGAATCGAAGATCGAACTTCGATGCAGCTATCGATCTGGGTGTAAATGGTATATGTCTTGTTTAATATAAGGGTAAACAAACTATGATACCTACGTAATAATTACGTATTATTTTAACACTATTCATTTAAAGTAAGTACGTAGGTAGGTACTAATTGTAACATTCTTAACGTTTACTACTAAATTGATTAAGAAATCATAATTACTCTAGAACCCCGCAATTGCCTACGCAATTATCTCTACAGATATAGCGTCACATCATTCAGCTTCTACTGCTGATACCACGGCGAGTGATTCGAAGAACTCTTTGACCTCATCCCACCTTCTCCCTTCCTCCAAAGGAGTAATACGCGTCCGGCTCTCCAGAGTCACCGCTGTTCTGCTCGAACATTCCATCGCGCAAAAATAAATTTGGTGACTCATTTCTTTGCCGCACTTCCAAAAGCTGGGATTGTCTACCAGTACCTACACGTTTTCTCTGGTTCCTATGACATGGTTTTGAAAGAGGTTTGAAGAAGCACCTTGTGGGTCCCGGCAGGATGAGGGTGACTGATGCTGCAATGTTGTCACGCTGCATCAGTTAGCTTTGCGTCTGGATCACAGACCTCTTTTGGTCTGTGGTCTGGACTCCATTTCTACTTAACATCAGGTGGAGAGGAGTCATTTGCTGTGCAATTAATAGAAAAAGAAAGTATTTAAACAGTTAAAACCCTAACTTCAGATGATTATAATTTATTTTAAATGTAATTTTTATAAAGAGAAGCTGCTAAGTTTAATACAATTTACAACGAAGTTCAAACCTTCGGTTTTAGTAATAGAAACTGAGACAGCAGTAACGTTAGATGTTTCTAGACTTCTAGATCACATGCATGCATGTGTGCAGCTGCGCACTTTCAAAACAAGGACAAGTTGGTATCCAAATAGGTATTATAGAGAGTTAGGTAGGTATATGTAAAGCTGGTCGCTGGGAATACCTGGATGCAAACTGCGATCAGCTTAAAATAGAAAGAATAAGAAAGAAATAGCGTAACAGGAAGGAGGTCTTTGCCCAGCTATACGGGCTGAAAATGATTAATTAATATTTAATAATTTATTAAATTACTTTTTAATTTTTATTTAACTGGTAAAGCGAAAATGTCGTGCACTGGTGCATTGATGCAACGAAAAATTTAATGAAATCTTAATCTGAAATAAATGGGATTTGACGTTTCGTGTCGTACATATTTAGGTGGATCCTACAACATTCGATCTCAACAATCTACCGTGAATTATTTATAGAATTTTAGTTTTTCTAAATTAATTTTGCCTGAAAACACGAATATAATAACTAGTTAAGAAACAATTACATGTGTTTTACTACTCTTTAAAAAAATAAGCTTAACAAACTATGCAAAGTGTCATTCAGATGCTTGAAGCCAAATCGGCTCCTTAGAAAAACATAATTATAAAAATAAAACTATTACTAGGACCAAATAATAAAAAAAATCACTGTGACTTGATGAATGTCCCATTCAGTTAGTAGATATAATAATATAAAATAATTAATATTTTATAAAATAATTCAATAAACCGAAACCTCACTGAACACCCGCCCGCGTCGGCCTGCGTTCATTCGTCGGCCGTGATCACTACCAAGACGTGTGATATTGATTAATTGATTTTTTAACAAAATTTCATTCGCACTATTTTGTCATTCTGTTTGAACGTGTAACTGTAAAAGGATCAACCGTGAGTAAATTCTAATTTATGCATTTATTATCTTTATATTTATTATTATTATCGTTGGGCACCAGGGTCTAATAAATGCATAAATTAAAATTATAATTTTACATTGCTCGTCTTGTCATTACGCTCTTAGTCATTACGTTCAATTTGAACTGATTTTGGAATATTTTTTATGGGTAAATGATAATCAAAGTTGAAATTTATGTTCTTAATAGTATTAGCACCTAATTATTCCTTGCTTTTTTTATATTGCAGTTAATACATAATTGTTACCTATTATATTTAAGAGAGACTGTTATTATAAAAATCAAAGCCTTGTTAATTCTACGAACTATATTGTTGTTTATTTTTGTTTCGTGTTGTATTTTTGATTCAAGTTGTATTTTTGCTTCGAGTTGTTTTTTTTGTTTTGAGTTTATATACTATGTTTCGAGTAGTATTTTTGTTTGAGTTTATCTTTGAGTAGATTATAAAGGACCTTAAAACCTTACGGCGTAGTTATCTTGCATTAACCCTGAGGATGGTCTCCTGACGAGACTGAAACTGATCGGCCTATCCGAAAAAAACTTATTATTATAATAATGCCTAAAAATATATTATTATGGTTATTCAATCCGTCTTATAATATTAAGTACCTACTTACTTACTATTGTTATTGTTTTATTGAATAAACGAGGTATTGATAGTTACTTTCTTTTATATAATCCTTATAAGGTAAATAAGAATGAATACGTGTATTCATAATACCTACTGCCACTAAATACCTCATTCCTATACTGCAATATGAAAATGTCATTACACTCCTAATAGACGTCATTACATTCAAGGCAATAAAATAAATTTTCTTGACTACTCAAAATCTACAAGAGATAGCATGCTCCAAATACTTTCAAAAAGTTATCAAAAAGGTAGATTATGGAATGTATGCCAATTGATATAATAGAGAAATTCCCGTGGAAGATAAAAAATGCATTAAAAAAATTATTTTTGTGAGATCCACCCATTATTTAAACTTTGCTTGAACTACGAAAAAACCTTACAGGTAAAATTAATGGCACAGATTCCTAACAAAGGCAACACAGAGCGAGGATTGGTGTCTTTGTCACTATTTGTTACTTTATGACACTGATCGACATAGCCGACCGGATTAGCAAGTTGAAGTGGCAGTGGGCTGACCATATCAGCCACAAAACCGTAAACCAAAGGGGTATACGTAGTGTAGGACGCGACGCCATCAGACTTGGTGGAGCGACGAGTTCGCAAAGTGGCTGGCAAAAGCTGGATAAGAGCCGCGGATCGTGCTCGGTGGCGTGCGCTTGGAGAGTCCTATGTCCACCAGTGGACTAGTGTAGGCTGATTGATGATGATACTTCTGAGTGACTTTGCCTCTGCTACTGATAATAAAAGCATGTCCGCATACTAATTAACGAATACCCCGACACATGGCTCACTCAAACATTTTAATGGATTTTAAGACTAACCAATTAACTAGCCGTACAGTCTATCTCGAGAAGGTGGTGGGTGACGTCATCAAGCATGCACTATCGCCACAGAATACATAATAGTACAAGTCTATCTCAAAAAAAAATTGGGTAAATAATTGTTACTGTAGTGATAACAAAACGCCGGCAGATTTCTTTACACATACCGTTCTAGTGTCTAGCTAAGCCAAGTCGGGAAATAGACAACTAAAATGGGTTCTGAAATTGGGCTGTATAGATGCACGTATTCTTTACGTTTTCATTGAAAGTCAACTCTAAAAGAAACTCCAATTAGCATAATGTCAATTATCCGGAGATGGGTTATACTATACCTACCTGGGTGTTTAACATAAAAATATTTATTGGCACACTGTATAATAACGCGACTCCACTTCGTTCTTTTCGAATAATTTAGAAAGTTTAATTCTGCCTGTTTTGAAAATAGTTTTTGGGTCGGCGCACGACAAACACATCCTACGCGAACGCGAGGGAGATTGAAGACGGATGTCCTGTTATCTGCTGTCGCATTGATATGTCACGTCTAATGACATGCTGGCATTGTGTTTTAACATACCACACACATTTATCAGTGCGGGTGCTTTGGCTTTTAAAGCGATAGACAGTAACTATGTGTAAACCATAATTTTAAATGCACTCGACTCTACATGAATAATGTTTCTTAGTGGAAACGATAGCGTCGCGTATTCTGAATGTAAACTGTCGTGTTATGCCGGTTCATTGTTTTGCTTCGTATCGTCTGTGTATATTATAACGCCATAATGATTGACGGACAGCCATTAATCAAACATGAAGCTGCAGTATAATAATAATAAAAATTGCGTAAACATAATTTATAAATAACCAATGTCGTTGAACCTTTTAATTTAATTTAAAAGACGATTGCGAATTATAAACTTCCATTAACGATCGGGGTTTTTGCAACGATTCGATCTATATTTTGTTCGTTCGGTGGAGAAATGTCTAGGGAGGATTCCAATTTCCGTAAAAATGCGTCAGGATAGGGTGTTCTCCCGATTCCTGAGTCGTCGCCCCTGCAGAGAGGGGAGCGTGGCACGTGCGGGAGGGGCGGTAGGCGCAGGGGGAGTGGGGAGGGTTGTATCGGCTTGGGGTGGCGAGTGCGGCTGCGCGGTGGCCGTCGTGGGCCCCCGGGAAGCGGCATGTGCGCTGCCTCCCCTACCGCCCTACCCGCACTCCGCTACAATGCGAACCACGATTATTAAGCACTCATTCAAGCCCTAACACGCGATTATCGTCATAGCAACCACGCTCCTGTTCACTGCTGAATGGGCTTTGATTAGCACTAAACAGACTTATTTTTTACCAAACAGCGTGGTTTTCGGGACAATAGTCACGAAGCGAAGTCACAAAATGTAACTCACACTTACTAAATAGGTATATCTACCTACACATACATGGTAACAAACAATACCGTCCCCTTCTAACATTTTAAAAAGGATTTGCCATTCTCCGATCAATGTGACACATACTAGGTACCTAACTGTAGATCAAGAAAAATTAGTATTTGATTACGTTGCAAGTAGTTGCAAAACTGCAAAATTATACTGCAAAACTTATTAAGTTTTTCTGTAAAGTGACCTAATTCGGTAACTTGGTTGTTTAAATTGATATGTAAAATGTTAAATGAATAAATAAAATAAAAAAGTAATTAGCCAAATTGAAAGTTACTAACCGTTGGCGGAGCGAGCTGCGGGCGACGTGGCCTCCTTGTTTCGAGCATTTTCTTTCTCCTTCCCGTTGTTTCCTATGACAAAAGAGAATTATATGAATACGATTATTTTTATTTTTGGTACAACATACATACAGGTGACTTTTTTATCACCGTCCAAACCTGAGATGACTCGCATCTCAGACGGTTTGAAAAATAAAATTCAGCTGTTCCATACAAAACATCAATATTCATTCGACCAAAATGTATGGAGCAGCTGAATTTTATTTTCGAGTTAGGGAGTTGGTCCAATAGTATGAGTTGTTCGTTTTATCACGGGAGTCATCTCAGAAGGTTTGGACGGTGATAAAAAAGTGACCCTGTATAATAGTCAATACAATTACCTTTTTTCTTAAGTAAGCGGCACGTAAATGGTTATTTACTCAGTATTATGTCGTAATCTCAATAAGTAAATAAAGTAAATAATGTATTCGCCATTAATTTAGTTATTTTGCCTACAGGATATTTCATATTAAAGTATTGTTATTATTAACTGTTATGAATACCCTTATTGTTTATCTAACTTAATGTCACAATCAAGCATACCATACATACACCGATTGATGGAAGTTTCGTTTTTATTTGGCCGAATACAAATATTCGGCCAAATGTTCGGTTTACAATAAAACGAACCGAATATTCAGCCGAATAATTCGGTTCATTTACGAGCGCTTTGCTTAGCCAAACAGGTAGGTAAAAGTAAGTTATGTGCCGTTGTTTATCATGAAAATCATCATAATAACAATTGAAGTAAATCATACTTGAGTTTTTAAACACAAAACGTAATCAATGTTAGTTAAATGAATGGATGAGTTTTATATAAAAAATATTGTTATTCAATTATTATTTAAAAAAATAAATAATCTCATAAAAATTAATTTAATAATGATTTTTTATGATTCATTGATTGAATGAATCAACTATGGTACTTATAATAGTCTTTTTAACCTTAAGTCTTCAAGTTGTACAACTTTTATATTCGGTAGTTATTCGGCAATTGAACCGAATATCCGGCCGAATACGAACATGGAAAAATACGCCGAACATACCGAATATTCGGCGCATCTCTAGAAATAAGCATTCAGACTAAAAGTCAAGATTTTTTTATACATATCTATTTACTAGCAGTGAATCTGTTTGTTAGGACTTTTCAGTTTAAACATCTGGTAACGCTAGGCATGTGTAACATAACATTTACTTACATACCTACCTACCTATACTTACATGATAGAGAGGACAAAAATGTGCGCATTAAAAATTTATATTTATGATGTCATTTTTAATCAATATTTAATGTTCGCCAACTGAACTAAATAAAACAAGCCTAGTCAGGCCGCATTTTATTTAGTTTATAAAAACGATTTACTGGTAGCAATCGTTATGTTGTCCTATAAATAAATTTTACTGCTTTATGTCCATAATAAAAGCTTCTATTGTTCATTCGATTGTCGAATGTAACGTATATTAATTACTGTGTAATTTAATCGGTTACAAAAACCCCAAAGTCGATTGCAAACAGGACATTTATATGTACACTTCTCATCAGAAAAATCGAAACACTTCCCCGTTTTTATGGTTTCTGTCCTAATTTTACACAAAAGAGTTTTCATTCCATGAAAAAAATCACATGATTGTATATACGAAGTAACTATTACCTAATCTGTGGCATAGCTGGCAGTTTGGCCATTATATGACAAGCGAAAATTCTAATCGATGAAGAATCGTATGGAAGCAGTAATAAGAGTGTGTTGTTTTATCAATTTCTTTCATACTCCATACCAGGGTTAATTTTTTTTTTATATAAGAAGGAGGCAGACGAGCAGGCGGGTCACCTGATGGAGAGTAATCACCGCCGCCCATGGACACCCGCAAAACCAAAGGAATCGCAGACGCGTTGCCGGTCTTTGACTTGTTGAACAAAATACGAAACCTATGAAAATTTAATTTGAATTTAGAACATTAACATTAGGATTTTAAAACCTTATATTGTATACTATTAAACGACATTTGACATATATTCCTAAATATACACATTTTTCTGATCCTTACAAAACATAAACTTGCAAGGTGTTTCGATTTTTCTGATAAGAAGTGTATGTATATATATTTATCAGAATTTAAAATAAAACAATACATGTTGCGTACGGCCATGTTGTTCAATTATAAAAGATACGGTATTGCCATGCTCAATTATAAAATAAAAAATAAAATTTTAACTTGCAAGATTTGATTACTTACAGACAAACATCGGGACAGGTGAAACTAAATAAAAGCTTATAAAAATGGCTTTCGATCAAAACCGTTTTCCTTTGCAAAAAATCCTGAACATGGCATTAAGTCTTTGTACAGTTACGTACCTACGTAACTACTTAAAAAAAACTCTTATTATTTATTTATTTATTTGTTTATTGATACACAAAACAGAATTTAAACAAAATAAATTGAGGTTACAGTAGCGTTCTAGGCTATATCCCTTAGCATGTGTGTATTAGAATAAGTCCTTGTAACATTCATTATTCACGTTTCGAACCTATCAAATGTAGCATTACATTGAAAGCAGGTACACACACAAGTAACGAAATTACCATTAAATATAAATAAATCTGTTTGTCGCGTAACATAACGCATGATACGCGTCACACGATCCCCATCCCCAGAGGATCTTCGCAAGTCGCCAGCAGCGATACCAAGTTAAGACCGGTTCACAGCGAACGTTCACCCCCGTCGCTCGAACACGACGAGTGTTTCCACACACAATGTAACAAACCGCAAGCGAAAATTTGCCATTTCATAACCACATCACATGGTAAATCTCATCTACCTACGATAGAGAGTTGTAGCTATTCTTTTAGCTATTCGTTCTTGGCGGCATGCACCTCGAAGAACTTGAGTTGGGCAGTGCGTAGGGTATGCGTATGCGCAGTTGCGTACGCCTTTCTTAATTGCACAAATAAAAGGACATTTGGTACAGCCTGTTATAAAACTAAGTAAAAAAGTAAAATATAAAATAATTTACTTTCTTTTTTCTTCCTTATGTAAATAAACTACGAGGTTAATGAATTTCATCCTGGGGGCAATTTTTGTTTTTTTTTAATTTTTGATTAAAACTGCTCTTTTATCTCAGTCAAAGTGACTGGTAACTTATTTCTGGCACCGAAACTTCTTTAAGTTGTAAATAATGCAAAAATTATTATATTTCATAGTGTATTTCATGTTACATTTACTTCAAAATTATTTTGTTTGCAATGTCACGACACAACTCACAAAATTATGCAATAAAGAAAATATTAGTGTAGAGTGCGAGCTTTTTTCACAATTTAGTATCAAAAGTTTTTCACTAGGTGCTGCTAATTGGATTCCATATAACGTTTCATATAAAGTTGTTAACTTTTCGATTGAGTATTGGTGGAAGAAAACTCGTGAGTCAAATTCGCCATTCGATCGCGTTAACGAAATCGAGAATTCGTATGGCAAAATTGCAACTCACCTCGTTTGCCACCAAGAACGCTGCTTCAATATCATAATTATAATTCGCTCTTGAGTGCTATAGAAGTATAAAGCACTAAATCGTCAAAACATCAACATAGCACTTTTGTTTAGAGACTCATCAAAATATTTCCAAGTGATCGATTCTGTTGTGACCGTTGAGACTTTGAGCACAAATAAAGGAGACCACAGAAGGTAAGCTTAACTCTTTAACAGTCTGTAGGATGTATATTCCCACCACATTTTGAACTTTATGCGATTGAGATCCAATGAAATATTCAAACATGTTCTGCCTGTGAAAAGGTTAATACATATCGCGCTCGAGCAACGCACACACAGACAGACTCTCACGAACACGAAATCTCGCAACAGCTGCGCTCGGACTGGTTTGAGATGATCCAAGATTCCGTGTTCTTTTTTTTTTTCCGTGTTCGTGAAAGGGACTTTATTTTTTTATATTTTGAAAGAATTGGAATGAATGAATGAATGAATGAATTAAGGAATAAACAAATTTTTTGGTAATACACGACACATACACAAAGTCACTTTTAAAAAAACAGGAACTAAAAATACAACCTTAGTGTAACATATAGTATGTGTCGAGTCAACCAAAGGGCTCCGACTTAGTTATTTTGTTGCAACGAAGGTCACAACACTGATATTCTGCTGAAACCCGTGGACAAAACGCGCAACGTGTCTCGCGCTTTGCTGATTCCCACTTGACATTTTCAGCTTCACCGGGCTTTAAGGTATGTGTGCGTTAATTGAGGGCGTTTGTATAAAGCTTACATTCTGCAGTCTCCTTATTTTGTGCTTCGAGAGTGTGCTGATTGGAGAGCGATTGTTTGACGTGGCAAGGCGGACGAGGTGACCTTGGCCGAGGCGTTGACTCCCGCGGCCTCAAATCGCAACCAACCGACGCGACGCGCCATAGATTTAACACATGAGTCGTATAGCATCTGTGCATGGTACATAACATACTACATGCGGATATTTATGGAGCTTACGCTAAATGAGCGTGTAACTATTTGGTCCCCGACGCAGATAGCCCCGAAATCGAAATAAGCGCATCATCCAAAATTATCCGGTTTTGCTACTTTCTATTCAAATGAGTTAGTATGGTAAGCATAAAGATATATGAGCATTAGGTATGGAGGTCAATAATGCGATAATATAGAATTTCACAAGGAAGGTATCAATAATTTTATGCATTAAAGTGAAACGCATGGTCTACCAAAGTCAATGACAGCAAAAGCGTTTTTTTATTTATTATTCCTTGTTTGAAAAAAAACAAACATATTTTCCTACTTTGAGTGTTTGTCGAAAAAGGGTCCGGGGTAAAAATCCTATAGTACTTACCTACTATTATTTTTTTTCGTATTTTATTTTATTTGACCCGGTAGTACGTATTGATTTACTAAGTATGTGTAATTGGTGGCAGGGCATGTATTAAGTCCACCTGCCAACTACCATCTTATCCAAGTCTGTCGTCATAACAACAATGTTAGTAGCATTGGCTCGTTCCGACAGCAAGAGATAAGATAGCCAGTCGCTCGGTAGTAAGGAATCCGGGCGAAGTGCGTTTCCACCCTGCCTTATCGTCACATACCAACCAACAAATTAATGAAGGTCAAGCGTTCCATTGTGAAATTTAAAAAACATATTAATATTGCAAGTCTCACAACTATTATTGTTCTGTAAAAATCTATACTAATATTATAAAGCTGAAGAGTTTGTTTGTTTGGTTAAACGCGCTAATCTCAGGAACTACTGGTTCGAATTGAAAAAATATTTTTGTGTTGAATAATCCATTTATTGATATTACATCACGCTATGATTAATAGGAGTTGAGCAGCAATGAAAAATTTTGCAATAACAGGAAAATATTTTTTTAGAGCTTTCCTTGCGTGCGCTGCGTAGATTGTTCGCTAATTAACGCGGGTGAAACCGCGGGGCACAGCTAGTTAATTATAAAATAGGTACCAGGCCACCCATAAACTTACATGAAAAAGAGTTTCGTATGTATGTATGTAGTATTCTAATAGAAAACTATTTTTAAGAAAATTTGTAACTCTCCAAATTCAAATTTTCGAGAATTGTTTTTTACTACCCTAAAACTATTGCCAGCTTTAAAATGTGGTGCAGTTGCAATAACAAACGCGAGTAGATTAGTAAAGTACTCGTATTTCATTTCATATAAGTAATGCAATTACTTAGTCTCACATATCATATGTCGCGGGGCTGAAGAGACAGGAAAGAGCCACAATTATTGAAACCAAACAGGAAAATCAGTATGTTCGTTCGTTAGAGGTTTGAACGACTGAAGCTATCAACGAGCTCACTCGATAACTACTGCTGGAGGAAACTAGGTATAGCTTTAAAAAATCTATAATTAGAACTGACGCGAATAGGTAGGTCTGTACGTCAATACCTGTTTCGAGAATGGACGTTTATAAGTAAGGTAAGTATGGTCGTAACGTAGTAGGCTCTACATCAACTGTGTTTAAGGAATGACATTAGAGAGCGGGTAATAAGTTTTGTACAATTTTTTTAAATAAGGTTGTTGTTTTACAGAATTTGTGTGAAATATGCTACTCGTAATATTTTTGCAGTTCAGCGACGAACTTTTTTATGTATAATAAATATTACAAAGACAGAGATGTATAGTCGGATATGAAGTCTACATAAAGTATAAAAATTGGGCACGTAATTCTGTCTGTATTAAATTTGGAGAAACGAATAGTCACTATCTTGTCTTTAGGTAAGAGAAGGAATGTACTAAGTCAAAAAGTAATATTTCACAATATTTTATTCAGCTTAGACTCCCATAAGCTCATAATTTGTAGTTTGGCAAATATCAAAGTCTAGCACGGTATGTAAGTATTACAAAAATACCATCTTTAGCATAATTCTCTATACTTACAGTCGAACAGAACACAATCTGCGAAAACAACTGTAAAATAGGTAACGACCGTGCACATTAGCTGAGTGCATTATGTGCACAGGTGGCCTGCGGTATGTGGGTGACGGCCGCTGCGGCGACTGGCTGGAAATAAAAACGAAGCGCGGGACAAATACCCTCGTCGCCGGGGTTCGGGTGTCTAGACGCCCGCCGTTTGATTACGGGGGGTCGACGCATAGGAGTGTTTACGTAGCATGATTCGAAAATCGAATCAATGCGGCAGAGTTGTCATAGTTTGCAATTATGTCGTGAAGGTCAAATACCGACCAACGTGAGTATAAAATATAAGATTACTGATATCATTAGTATTAATATAGGACACCCACGTATATCCGATGTCATTTTAATGTCAATCAATAGATATTTATAGATTTGCAATGAATTAAATTTGAGTAAAATTTTTTCAATACGACATGTTAATAACAACATAAGACGTGAACAAAGAATTCAATAATACAGAATGACTCATCGCTAAACGCTAGTACTAAACTGGCTTGATAATAATAATTGTGAATACGAGAAAACGCAGTTTGCGCCGTCTCCGTCACATAGCAGTTATCCTGCTGTAAGTCGAGCGTGGCGCCTCGCCATATTGGATTACCACTAGGTCGCAGCCGCGCGTGATACTAAAGGATACCCACTGAGGTTAACCTTAGTAATCTCACGCACAATAGCTCTAAGAGAATTACTCTGAAATACGCTCTACTTTTTACTGCGTCTTCGGTATTCGCCAACTGGATAGAAAGTGCAATATTTGCTCGAGCGAAAACGTGCAAATCGACCGAATTCGAGTTGCCAACACAGCGTGACTCATCGTTTTCGTGAAGACGCGTTGCAGTTAAACAATTTTAACGTTTTATTTTTTTAACGCTTATATAGGCGTCTGTACTGAACCATATGGCATTTGTTGACGGGCTATCCAACAAAGTCGTATCCATAAAAGGTTTATGGAGCTTTTAGGTTGGCATGTTATACACAACAATTTGACCCGTACATGGTCGCGCTCGTTATGGGACACGATAATATATATTGCTTTCGTATGTAATAAGTTAAATTGTAAAGAAGATAATGTCGGCTGTACAAAAGCATAGCAAAATTATAAATGTCAGTGTTTTGCTATTATCTAGTTATCTGGGAAATTGATAAAAACTCTTTACATAGGTGATAAATACAATTTCTGATAGTATTATGTTGGGTACTTAATTTTAAATGATACTTACACGATTTAGTTTATTGACCGTTAGAAACTAAACGGGGAAGACTACGTAATTAAAAGATTGCTAGTTTTTTATATACATATTTATTTAATCTACTATTTTATCCTTTAATTTGTATAAGTCTGTAAATACTTGCTAAACCAATATTTATCGGTACACTATCAACTATGAAATAATCAATCTGCCAATATTACTAAACTATGGACCTATTACTTTGTAGGTAGGCATTTAATAATACTTTGCCTGCGGATAGACAACCGACTCGAGAATTTTATGTAAGTATATAAAGTTCTAAGGTACAGGCGATGACAATTTCGTTCGTTAATCGTCAAAAACGATTCACATCATGCTTTTAGTATCAGTGATGAATATACCACCTACTTAACATTGGTTGGAGCACGTGGGACTCTCAAGGTCGGCACGCTGGAGAGGCGAGGAGGGAATGCGTTCAGCAATTGATATTCAACAGATAGGTACTCATAGCGCGATCCAAACTACGTAGGCAGTAAAGGTCTCATTACTTCCTGCAAGTAGACGCTGACGCAGCGCGTCAACATGTTTCACGATTACTCATAAACCATCTCATCACACAAGTTCAATCGCGGAACAATGACTCTATACCTTCCTCAGTTTACAAATAAGTGTTATAGGTACTAATAGTTCCGGCAATGATTAGTACTTAAGTTGGTCTAGCCATAAAGCCTCTTTACTGGTTATACAAGAAATGTAGGTCCAACCACGCCAGAAGATTTAAGCAACTTAATCGACTACTTAAGACTTTTTCCTTTTAAGTTGTTACAGGTAAGTAGTATAATAAGAGAAACTATAAAATGAAACGTACTTGCAAGGACGGGCCCTTGCCAGTTGATAGCAGCGAACAACCTCGTCCGTTTATTGTAATTGTAGAGTTGAGTTGACTGACTAAAATGTCTGTAAACGTGTCATCTTATGGATGATGTGAAGTGAAATGTATTCCAATTAACTTTTAATAAGGTGTCAATTGTTTTTAGAAGTACGTTATTAAGCAATCTCTACGTGTTTAAACATTGTGATGTTATCTATACTTACTAATATTATAAAGAATAAACCTTTGTATTTTTGTATGTATGTATATGTTTTATATGTTTTGTATGTTTGCAACGAATAAACTCAAAAACTACTGGACCGATTTAAAAAATTCTTTCACCATTAGAATGCTACATTAGCGCTGAGTAACATAGGCTATATTAAAAAAATATATTAAATAAAATACTAAAAACGACAATTTAATTTTCCAATTTAAATACTAAACAATTTAATACAAAATGATTTGTTTGTTTTGTTGTCATGGAAACCATTGATATACCTATTTAACTCAATGATGGAAACTGTCAAAGCGGTACGAAGTCCGCCGGCTCAGCTAGTTTCGTATAAAGACGTTCGGTGACATCATGAAAGGTTCTAATGGCCGGTTAATATGCAAGGCATACAAAATTTTCTATTAAATATCTTAGATTAGAAATGACATGAGCGGACATAAGATTGTGTGGAAGCCGGATGTAGGAACATTTGCATGCGCACCGCGTCGCCCGCGGCAGTGCGCACAAGGGAACGCGTACAGTTGGTGCCGCAGATCGATACACTCCTTTATTCCTACCCAGGATTCTGGACCTTAAATTTGCAGCTATAAGGACAAGATGTCTCCCTGTAGTGGGTTGGGTATCTATTGCTTGTTATCGCATAAAAACTTTTTCATTTGCGTTTGTTAATAAATACTTATTTTGCTATTTTGTTGAAGTAGTATGAGTAGATAGGTAGTGTTTATTTGTTTCGTGACAGACAGAATATTTTACCTTCAATTACTACTTTCTGTTGTTAATGCGTAGCCAGGGTGTGGCAAATACAAAAATTCCCAGCGGATTCAAATGGTATTTTACTATAGTAGAGGTTAAAGCGTCTAGTTTTAGAGTGCATTTTCGAATAATTACAGCTGTATAATATTAAAATTACGTTTCGCGTCATCGACAAAATATATTGACAACGCCCATTTCTTGCGTTAACGTTAGCTCTTCTACTTTATACAATAGAATCTTGATATCGTTACTTCTTATCTATTAGAGAAGTTGAAGGACTTCCAAAAAAAACGTTACATGTTGCTTTTATTATCCGTGTTTTGCAAATGACAATATCATTAATACCTAGGTAATACAAAACTGCATGTAAAAATAAAAAAATGTATTTGTTGCAAATAAAGGTATTAAAATACAATGAATAACTAGTTGTTCGGCCAATGTCGAAAAGCGTTTATGTTACGATATACCTATGGATAAAGACGATCCATAAGATACTGAGCTTGATTAGAACGGCTATCGTCACTATGCTGATTCATTATCAGATTGTATTATCAGCCGTCGGATATTGAACACCACAATGAAAGTTGAAATCCGGGCGAGTTCGTTATTTTGTAACATAGTAAGTAGGTGTATATTTAAATACACTTTTATATCAACAAGGATTTCCATCAACATTGTTTTTAAATAGCTATTACAAGACTTTTCGAAATATGAATGAATGCTGGCGAACAGCCAGATTATTTAGATATCAATACAAATAGAACGTTACATTTCGAAAATTTTCGAGCGGCCATTATTGTCATCAGTCATCACGTAATGCAAAAACTGATTTACCTACTGCGTAAAACCTACCTGCCTATGAGAATATACGAATTCTGACATCGGTGAGCTGTAAGATTTTTAAAATAAGAAAACATTAGCAAGTCAAGAGAGATGTCGGTTACGTTGTAAGTAGGGCGTCGCCGCCGGTCAGCGTGGTGTTTCTGGCTACGGTCTTGGCCTCAAAGCCGGTTGCCATCTTTGGACATGACCGGTTTTACAAGACCGGCCGCTGCCTGCGCCTGACAGTTCACTCCGCTCTAGGTCTAATGCTTTTACATTACTCTCACAACGTAAGAATTTATCGTTCTTCAACATTCTATCTTCTTTGACATTCAAATGATATTGCTGGTCGTTATTATTGTAGAGCTTTTGCGCATCAATTATTTATGACGATCAATAAATAACGGAGGAGTCAGGAGACGTTATTATCTACTTTCACGTCTCTATTAATCACAGAATATGGGTGTATTGGTCTTGAGCTGGGTGAGTCACGCGGCGACAGTCATGCAGGGTGAGCGGGCGTCTCTGAATCACTGCACCGAACCATGCCTCGCTATTATGCACATACTGATGTCTGATGTCGCAGGTAACTGAATCGCCATTGTATGCTATTCTCTATTGTGAAGCCGAACTTTTTAGGCCCCATGAGCGATTGTTAGCGCCTTATTGTTACTCGCTTCGAATGGACGGTTTATTTAGATTGGAATAATAACAGGATTTTGGGTTCATAGTCCATCTGTTAGGCGTAGTCTGTCTGTTAAATTTTTAAACTTACTCGGTTATAATTTTTGATGCTTTAATTATTGATGAGTGTATAGTTTACTATTTGTCGATAAATCTGTTACCTGCCTACTCTCTTCTTACGCTATAGGTATGTAAATAAATACAGTAAACAACTATTCTTATGCTATTATAAGTCTATTTTCGTGAAATAGGTGATAAATAACTAACGTATGACTCATACACAATTAACAATAGAAAACTTAAACATAATAATATCAATAGGAAAAACATACTGGAAATAGTGTATGCTCCGACACCTAACGATACGTACTACTAACGCCATCTCTTAGCGCTTCTTTGAAACTTAAGTGACAACGTAATAAATAAGGGTGCCGCCTACATTTTAAATAATCATTAAACGCGTACCTTTGTGCTAATACATATACCTACCTATTCTTTAACTAAAGAATAGGTAGGTATACGTAGCTTTGTTTTATCAGTTTCAACAGTTTCAACGTGATCTTTTAAATCTAATTATAAATGAAAAATATTATTTCAATTTTTTTTATAGTTATTAACCTACTTTATTTTCTCTTGGCATTCTTGGCACAGTTACCTACTGAATATTAAAATAAATTGTTATTTTAATTATTTTTGACGACGTGTGTAACGAGTTTTACCAAACTAAAAGGTTACCTGAGCTTGGAGGAGCTTAATAATGCTTAGGTGGATGACCTTTTGACATTCTTCCCCGTGACATTTTGAAAAAATGTGTTTTGGGTGGGGCGTATATAGAGGTAGGTGTATGTGTACGGCCTTTTATTATGGCATTTATTTTAACCTTTACTGCATACCCATACAGTAAAGGTTAAAATAATCTGATATCCACTCGGATATATCCACATTAATTAATGATAAGTGACAGTTTTATGACTGTTTCTGTATGTCTCTTGAGTTCCACAGGCTTTTTTTTTGACAATTGCACCGAGCCGAGGTCTAAGTCGCCTCTGATTTTCATTGTCAACCGATTCCAAGGCCTCGGAGAATCTATTAGGGTAAAGCTTGCTTACATGATTCCGTAGCCATTAGAAAACCACCGAATAACCACTCGACTATTAAGACGGCTTTAAAACCTTCCTCGCCGAGTGCCTATAAGCCCGATGTTACGCTGAGAAAGCCAAAAATTTTTTTTTAAATTTTATTTATGAACATGTTATCTACAGCACTTTATAAACTAAGTTATTACATTGTATACTTAACCTACTGCCAATTAGAAATTCCTACTTTGTAAAACTATATATTTAATTTATGTCGCTTAAGCAAATTAGAAAACAAAACAGATAGACAACACTATAATTTAGAAACGGCAAAAACAATTTAAAAACAAATAAATTAAAGTAAATCAGTGGTAGGTAGGTACGCACCGAACAGTGCGAGTGTGAGTGCGAGTTTCCAAAAGAAAGTTCTCTCTGTAAAAAATAATTTGGTCCTGATACCTGATCGCCCTAGAAAATCATAGAAGGTATGGGTCCTACCTACAGAGTGATGTTAGCCCCCAGAAAACCTCCTAGTTCATATATTCGCCCCCTCAGGTGGTCAACAAAAATTTTCGCGCACCACTTGGTAACTATTTTTGTTTTATTTTTTAAACGTAGCACGGCAAATGACTCTATTTCACCAGATGTCAAGTAAATATGGAATCCAGATGCGACGACAACTGGTGCAGCGTGAAAACAACGCAGCATCAGTTACCCTCACTCTGCCGGCTCACAAGGTGCCGTTCACGCCTCGTTTGAAAGACCCCATGTCATAGGAAGGAGAGAAAACGTGTAACTATTCCATGTTTTGGAGGTGTGTCAAAGAAACGAGTCACCAAATTTTTTAGTGCGGGATGGAATATTTGAGACAGTGAAGCGGTGACTCCGGAGAGCAGCACGTATACTCCTATGGAGGAAGGGAGAAGGTGGGATGAGGTCAAAGAGCTCTTCAGAGCACTCGCCATGGTATAAGCGGTAAAACACGCTGAGTGACGCAATATCTCTAGGCAATTGCAGAGATTCAAGAGTATTTGCGACTTCTGCGTTGCCGATAATGCGTACAGCGCGACGCTGCAATCTGTCCAAGGCATCGAGAAGGTACTTTGCGAAACCGTCACAGATGTGCGAGCAATACTCCATGCAAGACCATACCTGTGTCTTGTACAAAAGGCACAACTGGTCAGGCGTAAAGAATCGCCGCACCCTGATCAGAATACCGAGTTTTCGTGAGGCTGTTTTGATCACGGCTTCGATGTAGTCCTTTTGGTTCAAATCGCAGCGAATCGTCATACCGAGCATGTTGATACTGCTCTGCAGGCTTAGAGATGTACCCTGAAGAGCAGGAAGCGGAAGGAATGGTGACTTTTTTGCCGTGAACGCACACACCTGTGTTTTCTTGGCATTGAACTCAACAAGATTATTGGAGCCCCATTTAGATATGAGTTCCAATATCCGATTGAGCTCAATGCCAAGATTCACTTGATTGACTTCGGTTTCAACCAGCCCTGCCGCTGGGTGACCGTTATATCCCCCATGAGCTGTGCTATCATCTGCATAGCAATGAATATTTCCAAGTGGAAGCATATCATTGATATGCAGAAGAAACAGCGTGGGGGACAGAACGGAACCTTGAGGTTGGTGTCCCTCGTTCACTGGCATGAACCACGAAGCGCATCTATTAGATAGGACACGGATTCTGCGCTCATGCAGGAAGCCAGCGACCAAGTTGCAGAATTGGGCAGGCAGACCGACAGGCAGGCAGACAGATCCAAAAAAGCATACAACAGAACATTCATTACATTATAAACCCTGTAACTATTACACAGGCGCTGCTTTAATTAAAGGCTGCCACGGCATGAGTAATTTCAAACAAGTATACAAAAGTAACTTAAAACTAGAGTTATCAGAACAAAATTATTCCGTTTAGCGTATTGTATCTGTTTGTTATCTATTTTTTTTAAACTTATCTTGAATCTAGACATGCATTAACATTGATCTGTGAAAAAAATACCCATACAAAAAGACTTGAATTTACGAATTGGATAAAACATGTCAGCATCAATATACACTGCAGACGATCGTAACAGGTGATTGATTATATTGGGACTGAATTCGATTAATAGTGGAAAGTTCTAAAGCTTTTAGCGCAAAAAGGTAAATATCTTGAAGGTCGAGCTAGTTTGCGAGGGACATTCATGTTTATCTGCTTTAATAAGTCGGGACTGTCGATACAAACATTATAAATTTTAAATAAGAACATGTGATCAGTGATTTTACGACGACATTCTAGACTGAGCATTTTGAAGTGTTTTAACCGTGACCTATATGATTGATGGAAGTTGTTTCGTCATACCACATTGATAAGACAAATGCCACAAGAAACTCTTCTAAATGAATTCTAAACGTCGTTTGTGCAATTCATAGTATGGAGACCATATCACGCAGCAGTATTCCAGAGATGACCTCACCAGGACATTGAAGACCGCTATTTTACTGCCAGAATTTCTTAGTAGAAAAGCTAACAATTTGAAAGCCTTATTAGTGACTTTATCTATATGCACGTGGTAGCGAAACTTATTATCTATGTTAACGCCAAGGTCGCGCACCACTTCAACTTCCCGGACTACACAGCCATTCAAACCATAACTTCGAAGGTATGGTGACATTTTTTTTTGAGAAATGTATAAAATTACATTTATCTGCATTAAGTGTCATCGCATTACGCTCGCACCACAACGAAAACCTGTCCTGTCCTGTCATCCTGAAGCAGACTCCAACGATCAGCGTGTTCAAGCTGTTTTACTATTTTGAGGTCATCTGCATAGAGGTATATCTGAGAATGCAGAAAACATGATGCTACATCTATACTAATATTATAAAGCTGAAGAGTTTGTTTGTTTGTTTGTTTGTTTGTTTGTTTGTTTGTTTGTTTGAACGCGCTAATCTCAGGAACTACTGGTTCAAATTGAAAAATTCTTTTTGTGTTGAATAGTCCATTTATTGAGGAAGGCTATAGGCTATATTACATCACGCTATGACTAATAGGTGTGGAACAGTCGCTAATTAACGCGGGTGAAACCGCAGGGCACAGCTAGTCGTTAATAAAAATGTTAAAAAATAAGGAACCTATATGCGACCCTAGCGGAACGCCCGACGACGTAGCCACAAACGCATCAGATGAAAAACCATTTATTACAACTTTTAAAGACCGTCCGACAAGGTAAGATGCACACCAACTGAGAATGTTTCCCGTGATGCCACACTGAAATAGTTTGTAAATTAAAAGTGATTCACTCTGTCGAACGCCTTACTAAAATCAGTGTAAATGACGTCAACGGGCGACCCACGGTCGACCGCGTCAACGACATTGGACACAAAGCAAGCAAGGTTAGTTGAAGTTGATCATACCCTAATGAAGCCATGTTGCTATGTCAGCAAAATGTGCCTAACGTGTCATGATATAATTGGACAAATAAGAGATTCAAAAACCTTACCGAAAACAGATAAAATCGATATGGGTCGGTAAATTCTCAGCATAGATCTGTCACCCGCTTTGTAGATAGGGACAATGAGCGCCTCTTTCCACGCAGATGGGAAACAGCCATATGAGAGTGATTTGTTGTAAATAATGGTAAGAGGTTCTTATGTAACGTAAGTAAGTAATCCGTTTAAAAAGATGAAATCCAAAAACATAGTTTCATACTTACTTCTTTGGTTTATGGATGCAGAGAGAGGTGAACCTGATGAACCAATCCATTCAATTTTACCTAAGTTAAAATCGCCTAGTATAAAAGTATTATTAGAGTGAGCCAATACCCTGCTAGTATTATCAAAGAAGTGCTCTAATGTAAGATTCTGCACAGGTGGAGGTATGTAAACGCCACAGATAAATAACTTTTTAATTTTGTTTTTGACACGAATATCGACACTAACCCAAATATCCCTCACACTTACTTTCATAGTGGGGAAGTCAGCACGAAGATAGACGCTTCGATATTGCTATCAATACTTCTCCACCTAGTTTTTTGTTGTGGAACCCGCTTGGCTCGCGGTCTCGTATGTACACAAAGTACCGGTCACAAAATAATTCAGTGTCCAATACCTCACCAGCCAACAACGTCTCACATAATACGATTATGTCACATGACTTATGATTATGTTATATGACAAAATTTTAAGATAAAAGTCTAAAGTTTTACCCCTAACATTAAAAAAAAAACTAATTTTATCGAACTCTAAGATTTTTTATCTAGTAGGTAGGTAGGTAGGTAGGTAGGTATCTACCTAAATTTTCGTATTGATCACAAAAATTTAATTCCCTTTTTTATTAAATATAGTTTTATGTAGGTAAGTACCTAAAATTAAATGCTTTAGACTGTTTAAAACAAATTACCATTAGGTACCTAACAAATAAACGAAAAATCTTTAGAGTTTATCAAACCTACTATAAAAAAATATCACTGAAGATTAACAAAGAGGTAGGTACCGCTTACCTAGGTTTGTTTGTGACTTATGTTTATGATAACTGATATGCTATGAGTGGAAACCCTGCGCTCCTGGCGTCAAATCGATATCGAGTCAGCGTTGCCTAACGGAATATGAACGCTCGCGTCACACGATAAGTTTCAATTTCGCGTGAAAGTCGTGAATAGACAATTTTTTATACCTAAACTTGACTTTTGTTATAAACGGTAGATATCAATTAAAGAGAAATTATATTATATAATATTAAAGTTATAGACTGTTTTTACAATAATTAGTCGTTTCGACATGGCCCAAGGCTTGCGCCTAGACTTCGTGGCAACTAACCGCAACATCTCGTTAGGAATTTTAACCACTATAATGAGAATATTATTAATATTTTACATAACACAAGTACTTGTGTTGCTTAATGCAAGTGCCAGACAGTGACACACAAACAAACAGTGTTACGTAGTAACTATTAAGTAATCTGTGGTGTTGCTGTGTTCTATGCCGATTCTCCCCTTTCTCTAATGTTGAGCACCGTGTGACGGGATGTTAAATTATCAAGTGAAAATACCTTATGGCCCTTTAAATTATTTTTAGTTATATTATATAAAAATAATTTATTTACGGGCACTCTCCCGCTTGGCAGCGATTTGGAGTCCCTTTTTTATTTGTAAAAATTATGTGTATATTTTTATTTCTATTTCTTTTTTTTAAAATTATGTTGTAAATAAATATAATTGTAATGTAAATACATGTTATATTATATTAATTATTTCCTTTTTTGTTCTTGTCATGTAAACGTCATTTCAAATTAGAAGTAAAAGAGACAAAACACGGAATAACTATTCGGACCTTATTCTTTGTTTATTTGTAAGAAGTTTTTAAGAAGTTTACAGTAAAGTTTCCTCCAACGACCTTCATGGAAAGTGTTAGATCGGGTTGTGTAATTTGGTCATTGTTTTATGAACCCCTAATAAGTGTTTCTGTTCTCCATAAATTTGAGTACAGGCGTGACAGACCACAAGCCAGATCGCGATTCTGCTGAGTTTTGGGTTATCGGTTCTAATTCGAAAACGAGAATTTGTATGGTATTCAAGCAGCGCCTCCTGGTGATCAAAGTGGGTGGGTCTTGCCATACAAATTCACGTCTTCATTTTATTGTCAACACTGTAAACCATCTCTTAAGGCGTTCGTAGGCGCCCTCAGGTTCTGTGCTCTCAAAACCTTATAATAGCATTATCATTTAGGTCATACTAGTATTCTAATAGGGTCGAATATGTGTATGCGATTCAGCCTGTAAACAGTCACAAATTCAGTCAGTTGTTTTATTGCTTGTTGTTAGTTTTACGACTATTTATTTTATTGCCACATGGTCTGTCGGAAGACTGCACAGACATGTGATTAAAGCTGGTTAGTAAGTTTACACCACGACCGTTTTTGGCTCACTATCAAAAATGTTCTGTCTATCTATCTGGAGAATATCTGTTTCTTTTGCAAAAACTTCAAGAGTTGGCGTTGACCAGTGTCAATCTTTCGCATAATATGTATGTTACTTAGGTACGTAGACAGAAAACAGCTTTTATACTGTCTGTAATAAGATCTTAATTGGAACGTGAAAAATGGTGCTACAGACTAGGCTAGGTAGACTATCAATTGGTGTATTAGCACGTGTAGGTTTCACTTCCTGAAATGCCTTATAAAATACTTTACTAACTGTATACTTGCATTCAAGTATCATTTCTAGAAATGAGCTGCTTGCTTTGATGCCTTGAGTTTTCTCGGATTCTTCTATGCTGCAAGATTTTACAGTAACTCCCCACGCTAATACACTGATGTTGCTGGTTGTTCAAGCAGGCTTAACTCTTCCAAAAGTGTAAATAATCACGACAAGAATATTAATCGTCACATAAGATACAGCAGTGAACGAAAGGTTAATTCAGTTTAATCTACCGTGCTATCAAATGGTGCGTACAAAGTCAATGGTCAATAGCTCACCTTTTCGTATTAGTAAGCTTGTTACTCTGCGTAGAGCTTCTCTCGGAGACTTGTGGAAGAACTTGGGGGTCAAATTGGGGGGCAGCGTCAGCGGCTTGCGGGCCCCCGGGGCCTCCCACGCTGGGGGGTGCTCCACGGCCGACTTCGAGGTGGTCAGCCTATCCAGGTGCTCGATGGAAGCTGGCCTGTGAGTAAGTATGCAAGCGGTTAATAGCGGTTTAGTAGTGTAGTTATTGGGAAGTTGTTTTGGGTAGTTCTCTAGTAAGAAAGAACATGCTTACCATAGACTATGTATAATATGGTTACTCTATATTTGACCTATTGCCTATGATGCCGTACTAATTAATGTTCACGAATTTCTATCAAAATTGTACCTAATATTTTCGCTTAGTGCTAGGTTTATATGACACTCGATCATATTAATGAAATAAAGAAATCATATTAATGAGGAGCCGACCGGGCGCAGTGGTTAACGCGCCCGGTCTGCGAGTGCACGTAAAGCCGTTGGTCCTGGCTGCATTGGGCTCTTTTCTTTTATTCAGTCTTAAATGTCCTGTAGGTACTCAAAATATCTTCATCGTCATCATTATCATCGGCCTATCTTAGTCCACTGCTAAACATAGGCCTCCCATAATGAAAAAAAAAAATTAAAATATTAAAATATCTTGCTTTGTTTCAATGCCAAATTATGTGATGACATTTTTTTATTTATTTTAATGTTATATAGGTAATCTCTCCATTCGACTGGTTGTCTGTAAGAGATCGCTCGTGTGTGTGTGTGAAAGTGTTAAGACCATCAAATTGTAACCCTTTTTATTATTATTTCTTTTTATTGTTAACTGTGTTGCAATAAAAGTAATTATTATCTATTTATCTTTCTATATTAAAACAACTTTATTAATGCACTTCTTCTAACAAGGTTTGCCATTTTCATATTATACTCTAATCGTTATTACATAGCAGATATCTAATCGCAGTTGTATCTAAGTCGTAATTGAGCAAGAAACACTATCAATTAATCACAAATGGACTGCCGTTGGCCATAAACATTGATGTAAGTAGAACAAAGAGTATCTGATAGTTAATAAAATCTGGCAAATGTGATTGAATGTACTCGCCCGGATAGCTAATTGTCGAGGCTTCAATTTCATGTCTGTTGTGTTGTGAGTAATGATTGACAGATAAGGATTATTTGGAATTTGATAAGGGACTTTCTTTTAGACCTTTGATATCTACGTACCTTCTTTTCTACTGCCACTACTACTAATACCTTTTATAATAATGAATATAGGTACCTAATTCTCTTGACTAACATACAATTTGGCCTGCACATGCACTGACTACGCATTTATCTTATTTAAATGTGAATAATGGTGAAATGAGTTCACTAAGCAGCAAGCTGATATTAAGTATCTCTGTGTTGCACACTTTTCCATGAACTGATAATAAATATTCGTTACAAATAGCCTATTACGACATGAGTAAGCATTGATTACGTATAATTTCTAGTATTCAGCGAAATGTATTGAGTAAACATAATTTTTTGAGAATTGTACTTAAAGGAAAAGTAAATAATTTTTTAGTACGTAGTACACACTCACAACAATTACATATTTATAGGATGATTGGTAATATATGTATAATCCCGAAACATAGTCGTGCAACTAAGTATAATTAACACCGTGGTAACATACAAAATCATATTTATTAAGATTTACTTTTCCATACTGACATTTATTTCATTATATTATTTTTGTTCAACCCTTACATATTTTGACTTCTGTTTCGTTTGGACCATCGCATCAGGTTGTCGACCAAAAACAATGTATTAACTAAACCTAGGGTTGTCACTTTACAATTTTAATTAAGAAAAAAACAACCTTATCTCTGCCATATATGGTGCTTTTCAGGTAGGTATGTTTATAATTTTCCGGGGTCCTATGCTCTGTGCCCTATTTGCCTTATTAGGGATTATATAGGTATTACTAGACACTCTGTATAGACAAAGCCCGTATCTGTACAATATACAACGAATATAAACAAATGATAATATTACAAAGTCGTCTCTTATTGGAAACGTGACTTTACACAGGTGAATTGAAGGTACACTTTTGACTGATTTAATTTTTCATGGTTTATAAAAGAGTTGCATGAGTCCAAACATTCTAACTCTAAATTTATATAGATCAAGAGCTCTTTGGACTTTTTTGGTTCTGATAATGGGTTTGCATAATATTACATGACAGGCACTAGTATAGTAAACATTGTGTAAAAAAGAGTATTTTAGCATACTCTATTAGTGTTATAGATTATGGAGTACACCTACATGATAATATAGAGTAGGTACAATACTCTATTTTAGAGTACGGTTGGCAACCCTAGTCCCTAGTGAGTAAATATCATAGTAGCACCCATGCTCGACAGTATCGAGTATCGAGTATCGAGTGTTCGCCACCAGTTTTCGTCGTCGGAAAAAATACAGAACTTCAATGAAAATTTACAAGATGACAGCTTCCTAGCTTCCTAGCTTGCCAGCCTTGACATGCCATGACCACCTGGATGAGAATCCAGGTGGTCATGGTTGCTAGGTCAAAAATAAGTTGCTGAGCCCTGTTTTTAATTATTAAAGGAAAAACACTGGTACTACCTACTACCCTACTATTCTTATTTATTATCTAAACTAGATACTGCCTATACGTGGTGCGGTAATGCCGTTATGACATACATTAAATTCTAAAAAAGGACGTAATACATTCAGCAATGAAAGTAGCTGAACGCTTGTTATTTTATTCACTTTTTTATCGACTCTTATTATTTGTTTATTAATTTTAGTCTCCCTAATAGTGACAGAGAGGGCAGATGTAGCATTTTATTCCCATCTGTCACCCTAGGGAGTCAGGAGTCAGCTGACAGATGGGAATAAAATGCTACATATGCTTTAATTACGATTTGGTAATACACTTGGTAAGTTGATCTGCCTACACCAAAGATGATAATATTAGGCGAAGAATTACTTGTTATTTGGCAGTTAACTTTTATCTTTCTAGATAAATATAAGCTTAAAAATTGATAAAGTACATAGTACTTATAGTTATTTATTTACTTTGTGATTATTATAGCACACAGATATTTACTTACTTTACTATTACAACATGACGGCTGCTAACGGTTATGGGGAAATCCGAAACTATAAGATCCCATCAAAAATAAAATGTGAAATGAGAGCCAAGTTCAATATTATGATATATGCCGTGGTTCATACCGTCATGCCGTCCTTCAACTACAAAAGAAGTGAGATCTAAATGGGTGTCAAGGCCAATGGTCAGTCCTGAAATTTATTTATAAAAACATAAAATATTTTATAAAACTTAAAATATCATAATTTCTTTTTATGACTTAGGATAATATAATGAAGCCTAAGGTCTGACTTGGCTAGTTCTCATATACGTGCATATAGAGCTCGATGGCACTGCGCCATCGAATTAACGCGTCCAGTCTGCGAGTGCTGAGGTTAAGCAACATTCGCAAAGGCCAGTCATCGGATGGGTGACCAAAAATTTATCATCTCGAGCTCCTCCGTGCTTCGGAAGGCGTAAAGCCGTTGGTCCCCGGCTGCATTAGCAGTCGTTAACAACCAACAATCCGCACTGGGCCCGCGTGGTGGTTTATGGCCCGTTCTCCCTATCCATCCATAGGGAAGGCTCGTGCCCCAGGAGTGGGGACATAAAATGAGCTGGGGATGTATGTATGTAAGTACCTGTGCCGCTGCCTCGGGTACCAGCCGCGCGGGGGCCCGCCGAGCCTCAGCAGGTCGGCGCCGGTGCACACGCCCGTCGCGCCCATCAGCGAGCCTCGCCCGTACCCACCCAGTGTCACGCTGCTCCCTGTACCCAAGAAGATAGTCACGGTTAGAAAATAGTTTTACTTAGTGTCGGAACTCTTTTGTTCGTCGTTTACTTATAGTAATATGAAGCTGTAGATATAAGTGGCGAGGCCTGTTTGTAAGGCAGCCTAAAAATGTACTTGTTTGGTGTATTCATATTCAATAATTCAAATCTACCGATAAATGGGTAAACTAAAATAAAATTATCACTATTTGTCCAGTGTAAACGTAATATTAACGGTAACGATTAAACGTATGTTTATTTTTGTTTCGAGCCAATTATCAGCACGTGCAAGTGTATCGAGGCACCCTTCCTATGCATAATTTTGATATTTACCATGACAAAACATAAAAACGGTGCTCACGTTACGTAGATTTTATCTTTGTGTTTTGGTATTAAACGTATTTTCATAATATTACTCTGTTCCGTGAACTGTATGTAATCTACAATATATAAAGACTTCTAGGGACCTAGCCATGTAGGCAATACTGGCCGCTATTTAATATTTAAATGTCATAATGATGCCGGCTGTCACTCATGTTTAGTTGTCTACTCAATATTGATAATTTCACATAATAGATTATTTTATTAAGGCGAAGGGTAAGGGCACACCACCAATTGATAATTTGACAATTACTAACGGACCGGATCTTTTTTTAAACATTGCGTACCGTCCGACAACAGGAAAACATCCATAGTATTTATTTAATAATTGTGCACTACTTTTTGTTGCGTGGTTTATTCACAAAACGGGCTATAGCATTTATTCACAAACAATGACCACTGTTGAAGTTAGCGAATGAATACAAAAACAAACCTAAAAGTAGTGCACAATTATTAAATAATAGATGTTTGCCTAGTGTCGGAAGGTCCGCAATGTTTGAAAAAAAATCCAGTTTAGCAGTTATCAAATTAAATCCATTAGCGGCGTTAGTGTACCTTACCCTTCGCCTTAAGTAAAATTATCCATAAATGTGTAGTGCGTGGTCGTGGAAGTACAGACGCCTGCACATAAACCTATGCAAAACTATCAAATTTCTTCAATACATTATCAACCATACCATTAAGACATAAAGTTAAAAGTCTATTGAGGAAATTTGTACATGGTATCCAGGATGTGAAATAAAATATAAATTCTTTTAATTTCCTAAAAAAATTCCTACACAAAAAATATCAAACGGTTTTCAACAAATTATTGGACTATATCCTCATGAAGTGCCGAGTTAAAGTGTTTTCCATACGTTAAATTAGTTTTAATAAATTTTAAAGTGAAATAGATTGATTTTTGTATTAATTCAAATTTTTTTGTTGTCAATGTTCGTGAGTTCTTTGAGTTTCTTTTTATTTTGGGTGGGATTGGGAACGGTACTTTTTAGTTTGGTTTTTGAAATACCTAAGTAAATATATAAGTTTCAATTTAAAATATGATTTAAATGAGACTAAAAAAATACCTTTTCTATATAAAGCACATAGGCATGCTTAATTGCCGTGAAGATAAATTTCGAAGTAAGTTGATTGAAAGGCTATTTCCATACAATGTTTCTCTTTTACGCAGCGATAAAGAAATTAGTGCTTGGCTCACTGATCAGAGTGTCTAATGCGAGTTTAAATTACTATTCAAAATTTGATTACGTTGATGAAACGAGAATTTGTATGGCAACATTTTAGCTCTCCTCGTTTGTCACCCGAATGCTTAGTGCGAGTCTTATCACGTAAATGAAAACTAGACGGGTCAACTATATTATTATGTTCATCATCATCATCATTATCAGCTCATGTTATGTCCCCACTGCTGGGGCACGAGCCTTCCCTACGGATGGATAGGGAGAACGGGCCATAAACCACCACGTAGGCCCAGTGCGGATTGGTGGTTGTTAACGACTGCTAATGCAGCCGGGACCAACGGCTTTACGTGCTTTCCGATGCACGGAGGAGCTCGAGATGATACATTTTTGGTCACCCATCCAATGACCGGCCTTTACGAAAGTTGCTTAACCTCAGCACTCGCAGACCAGGCGCATTAACCACTGCGCCATCGAGCTCCTCATTATAAAATATCCTATTATTATGTTAACAAAGTTAATAAGAACTTTGTACATACGAATCGTAACGAAGTGACGTCAAACAATATTGCAATATTGAGATCTATAATTCAATTCGAAATAATATTTATTTAAATTTGTGAGTTTTTCTAAGAAAATATTTCTAGTTTTCTTGTTTTATTATCAATATTAGTAGTAGTAGTACATTCTTTTAAGTATAAAAAAATTCTCTTTTTTATTTTTCTCAAGCTCATTGTATTATATTTAATTATTATTATTTTTCTTTAATAAATGATTTGAAATGGATTTTTTATATTCGTTTACTTTTTTTCTCTTTCATCTTTATTTCACTTCAAAGTCCTTTTCATGAATTAGTAAAGGTTACCCTATAGAAAGAGAAGGCCTACACTACTATAATAGTAGTTTTTCCCTTCAACTACAGACCTCTCCACTTATATCTACAGCTTCATGTATAGTAAGGACTTACTGGGTGCCTGTGTTAGTTTTTTATATAGTGCCCGTATTCGTTCGATTACGTTTACGAAAACGAAAATTAGCATGGCATTGAATCAGCGCCTCCTGGCGATATATGAGAAGACTAAAATGTTGCCATACAAATTCTCATATATACAATATATAGCCTATGTACTATAGCAGTTGCCATGCTAAAATAACGGCGAACTGAAAACATAGTCTAGATTTCCTACAACAACATCGATATTTTATAGAAAATAAAAAAATATAATTATTGTATAGAAAATAATAAAATTAATACATATTTTGAATTATAAGCAGTAGAATAAGATTAGATATTAATTTCCTCTCAAAACATTGTCGTGCCCAATCCGGGCCCATAACGTTCTATCTAACTAATATTGTAACAACTCATGTATACTTATGGAGAGCAATAAATAATTGAATTGAATTGAATTGAATTTTTGCCGACTGTTTGTATAAAAAAGCATTTGAAAACAAGATTATACCCTTAAGTTACAATTAAGACCTATCTAGCAATGGTAGGTAATTTTCTGGCTGCCTGCAAAATGCGGTTACTGGGTGGAACTCGACCCGTACCTAAGACAAAACAACTGCAAGCAAGTGCAGGGTGCCTAGTATGAATTTTGTTTACTATCCGTTTTCATTCGATTACGTTTACGAAAACGAAAATTGGTATGGCATGGTATGTACAAAACATCAATATTCATTCTACCAAAATGTATGGAACAGCTGAATTTTATTTTCGAGTTAGGGAATTGGTCCAATAGTAAAGTTGTTCGTTTTATCACGGCAGTCATCTCTGAAGTTTTGGACGGTCATAAAAAAGTCAACCTGTATATATTTAACTGGTTTCCAAGCATATCAATTAGGTAATTCTGTTGTAATTTGAACAATAGTGTTTTTTTGTGGTGTTTTCGAAAATAATTATGATCGAGTCAAAATTATATAATCGTGTATTTGAGCGAGCAAATTCAAGATAAAAACATGAATTTACCTATATTAACATTTCAGATTCGTGAGTCATATTATAGTCTTAAACTATTCGCCGAAAGTTGGTGCAGTTTCAGTGTGTGTTGTGTTTAAACTATTCGCCGAAAGTTGGTGCAGTTTCAGTGTGTGTTGTGTCGCCTTAATATGAAGTTTACCTTCTGCAATCTCCTTATTTTACGCACAGGCTAGCCGGTTGGCGTTACGCATTTGTCACCGTTACAAAAATAAAAAGAGATCTAACAGCGAGATTTTACCGCAATCAAAAAAGCACTCGAACTAACCGATTGACTGTATAGAGTTCATTGTGTTGTTCCTCGGCGGCCCTGTGGAGTTCCTAGGTGGAGTCCGGGGGACGTCGCAGCCGCGTGCGAAGACCGGCGTCTCCGGGAGACTAGCGGACGTCTGTAGGGGGCCCCGCCCCGCGGCTATAGCGTCGCGGTTCTGTCTCTGCAGGGTCCGTCTTCTAGCACCGCTAGCACCGATATCTGGAAAGAGGAAACAGGTTTTATTCTAACTAATATAATCACTTTGTTTTTGCCCCACATCTTTACTGAGATACTCAAGGGGTTGGGGAAATATCATTTATTACTACTCATTACTATTATCATTAATTATTTATATGTAAAACTTTTAATAAACTTTACTTTGGCACTGGTTAAATTGGCAAACCGCACGAAGCCATAGATATGGGGCTTTACTGAGATCGCACGTGGACTTCTTGAGAGAATTTCAAAAGAGACGTTGCACTGTTTTCTTTCATTTGTCAATTTAATTCTATTATGATTCATTATCATCTATTAACAAAGAAAATATTGTTTATTTATATGTATAACATGTAAGAAAAAAACCGTACGAAATTTATGTTTTGACAACGCATAGTTGTTGCTACGTTTCTCTCAATTGATAAATCAGTATAAATACCTGTGGGTAAAGTCCTCCTATCAGTTGATCCACTCTTGAAATTACTACTTCTTCTGTTCTTGTTGTAGCTAGTTTCCATCGACCTCGTCTTCAAACTGTTGGTGGTGTCTCGGTGCGGCGGCACTGCCGGCGGCTCCGTAGGCCTGAAGAATTAATAGCAATATACCATTAATACAACAATGCTAATAAACAAAATATCTTATTACAATTATTGATTAATTTAATGCTCTGAGGCATTCTCTGCCAGTACAATACCATACCATAATGTATTGTTGATGGTATTGTATACAAAAGTTGAGTATATTTTTTCGCGATTTTGATTGAATCCAATTTTTAAAATGGCTGGAGAATTTACATGTGCCATCAACGCAACAACGAACGATATTTATAAATACAACGAACGATGTTTATAAATCGCTATCATTTTTTAACCGACTTCAAAAAAAGGAGGAGGTTCTCAATTCGGTTGTATGTTTTTTTAAAAATGTTTGTTACCTCAGAACTCCGTCATTTATACACCGATTTGGAAAATTATTTTTTCATTTGAAAGGATATACTTCCAGATTGGTCCCATTTTCATCAAAATCCAGTTTTGATGATGGAATCCTTAAGGAATTGAGGGAACTCCTCAAATATTGTAGGCATACCTACCTATACCAATTTTGGTATTTTCAGCCACTCTGGCTATAAATCCTTCCGAACTAATATTGTAAATGCGAAAGCTTGTTAGTTTGTTTGTCCGTCTTCCACTGTTGCCTGGAAGATATCGCTTTAAGCGATAAGGATGCCTTTGTGCACACCAAATGTAAGACTTTTCGTGTATTTGATGTTTCCGTGTGCAATAAAAAAAGAAAATTACCAATTGGCAAGGTAACTTTAACATTAACATTTAACGACATACTATCATATAATCATAATAGTACATTCAATGTTATGCATGAAATTTTGACTACAAACGCGGACTGGCACCGACTCCAAAAATTTCGTTGGCTGGCACCGGCTCCAAAAATAACAATAATTGTACCTAAATATTTTCCTAAGAAATAATATAAGATTGAGTATGATATATAATGATATGAGGAGCTCGATGGCGCAGTGGTTAACGCGCTCGGTCTGCGAGTGCTGAGGTTAAGCAACTTTCGCAAAGGCCGGTCATCGGATGGGTGACCAAACATTTATCATCTCGAGCTCCTCCGTGCTTCGGAAGGCACGTTAAGCCGTTGGTCCCGGCTGCATTAGCAATCGTTAACAACCACCAATCCGCACTGGGCCCGCGTGGTGGTTTATGGCCCGTTCTCCCTATCCATCCATAGGGAAGGCTCGTGCCCCAGCAGTGTGGACATAAATGAGCTGATGATGATGATGATGATGAGTATGATATAGGTTAATTGCAAGTAAATTGAACAAACTAAACTACGCAATTATTTTTTACTTTTTAGTGCAATTTTATCAGTCTAATTTTTTGGAGTCGGTTTTATTTTTTGTTAAAATGTTGTTTATTTCTCGCTTTTTAGTGATTTGTTTTTTTCGACCTATTTATGTGCTATGTTATCATTATACTTCAACTGTTTTGAAATGCTTGTTAAAGTCGTTGTTGTAGGTGGGATCCTATGGCTTTATCCTAGCTTACCAAATTAAAACATATTGTGCACCTCCGTGCTTTGAAAGGCACGTTAACAATAAAAAAGTGATAGCACCTTACCTTTTCCTCACATCCAATGTAGGCGTCGGTAATGTGTCTGCTTTCTTTCCATGTCGCTTTTCTAATGGCTGCATAATTTCTGTATATTCATCCTCTACCTCTTGAACCGGCGAAGGTGGAAGAGGAGGGAATTTCGGCGATTCAGGCGTCTGCGGCAGGGGCCCCATGTCGTGACCCAAGTTCGGCGATGGAGGAAGCGGATGATGTCTGTATGAATGCTCCACTATTTGAACATTCAGGGGGAAATCTCCGCCACTCGACACGGCAGAGTCGGACGAAGAAGGCTGCCTCATCAAGCTGACTGGCACATCTTTGGCACTCGTCGACTTATGCATACTGTTCGACCTTCGCCCCGAAGACGAACGCTCGCGACGTTCTATCGATCGCTGATTCTGTATTTCGTTATGACTCGATGATTTCTGTATATCATGTCTCTTTTGTCTCTCCCTAGAACTATAACGGAAATTGTTATCTAAAATATCCTTAGACACTTCATCACAGTATTCATCCTTATGGATATTCCAGTCTTTAGGTATATATGGGGTAAAAAGTTTTTGGTCCCGTCCCTGACTAAGAATAGCGCTAATATTGTTTTCAATTTTTCGAAGTGGAGAGGTTTCTCCGCCTGATTCTGGCTCGCCGCTCTCCTGGTCCTCTTCCTCTTCCACTGTGGTGATCAACGCTTGACGGCTTGCGCTGTTACTCTCTCCATCGGCGCCAAGGCTCGGCAGGGAAACCACTCTCACCATGTTAGGAGGCACCATAGTTAGTTCATTGACAGTCTCATTGCACTCTTGTTGCGGTGCCTCTTCTACTTTACCCTCTTTTATTAATGATTGTATATTATCAAACGTAGAAGAATGTTTTTTGAAATCTGTAAATCTATTTTGCGGAGATAGCTTGTTCTGTACAACATTGTTCTTCGAAGTAAGAGCGTTCTTATCACTAATAACTTTTCTACTTTTAGGACTATGGCCAAAATATTCTTGCGTTATGTATCTATCTTGTCCATTATTAAGATCTAAGCTAAGTCTCGATTTGGGCGATGTGATTTCTTTGCTCAGTCTAGAATTTGGGGTGCAGAGATCTATACTATATCTGGAATTGGGCGTGTTTAGTTCTCGACTTAATCTCGAGTTTAAATCTATACTATAACGTGATTGAGGCAAGCTCAGATCTGAACTGGGCCTCGAATTATACGAACCTACAGAGCCTGATCCACTTATCGATATACTAGAGCCGTCTATGGATTTATCAGTATCTATACTTCTGTTTAGACTGTGACTATGACTAAGATGGTTGACGTTGGATGGTTTATTGGATGAATTTTTATTAAAACTAGGCAACTGTTTACGGCTTTTGCCTTTACGAATGACGTATGTTCCGCAAGCCAAATCTTGTGCACGGCGCGCTTCTGAATCTGCATCAGACAAGGGGGATACGAGCGGTTCGCACTGTGTGATAGGTGGAGGGGGAGGCCAGTAGTCATCGCCCCAGTCGTCTTCTACCCTTTGTGGTATAGAACTAGTGCTGGAAGTGGACTGGTCTCCAGACTTTCTCCTTCTTCTACCAATGACCTGAAAATATTAATGAAACTTTTAAAATGTAAATTAGGTGTGTGTAGTGTAAATTCCTCTTTATAGTCGAGTTCTTGATTAGAGAAAAAAATAAGAAATCAAAATAAGGAAAATAAGGAAGGAAGGAAAGAAATAAGGAATTATCAAAAGATAAAGATTATACAAATAAAAGATTTTTTTCACCTTAGTGCTTCCGGGTGTAAGTAGAGGATCATCACCATCGAGTGACACTTCCCAGGCAATCGAATTGCGCTTCGAAGGCGTGGTAGCAGTCGGTGGCGGCGGTGGGAAAGATTCCTCCAGCGAGTCGTCCGAAAAGTGCTCTTCGTCGTCGCCTCTCCGTTTACCCTCCATCAAATCCTCCGAAGATCCTCTACACACTTCTCTATGTCTCTCCATAGAACCGGCGAGAGTACGCGGAGGTAATTTAGATTTAGGCGAAAGCATCTCCCCGTCAGACCGACTGTCGCGCTTCACGTTACCCTTTTTCGTATTAGAGGGTGATATTTTTGGGATATTGTAGGTCGGTGAGTGCGATTGTTTGCTGAATAGGACATTTGGTCCGGGGTATATTGTAACTGGGTGTTCATTGTACGGCTTGTCGTCAAATTCTGCCGAGAAGCCCATGAAAGGGAAGACGGGAGGTTTCTCCATGCTCGGTGATATTATCTGGTTCGGATGCCGAGGTGGTAGCCACGAAGGTGCTTCAGCTTGCGGCGGCCGAGCGCCGTGCTGAAGAGAAGCGAACCGGTACGCCGACGCTTGCGGTGGTTGCAACCGGAACCCATTCGTGTCGTCATCTTTCTCCCACCCGTACGGTCTTTGATGCCTCGTCTTTGGCTGCAAAATAACGTTAAAAATATATTAATGTTAGAAAATAAAACACTATGTTCTGGTACAAATGGAATTATTATAAATTGTAGTTAACTTACAAATGTGGTTTGTGTAGCTGTCGTGATCCCATTAACACTTATTATAGAATCTAACTTTTCTTCTGCTGTTCTTTGTTCAAAGGACGTTGTTCTTTTTGCAGAATTAGCTGGCGACACTCTGGAAAGAGAACAACAGGATAAAATAATTATCGTCTGAATTTAATATTATTTAACCATATGTCCACCAGTCACCAGCATCACTAAGATAATAATTAGTTGAAATAAATACCGTTGCAAATGTTTTCTAAAATCCCTTGAGATTGCCCACGTCTCGTTAACTCAGTGCGGGTGATTATAATTTATACAAACTCATTGAGACAAATAAACGATGGGATCTACAGATTTCTCTTTTTTCCGTTTTGTTTAAATGTTTAACAAAATTGAGGATGTTGGTTTAAAATATAGGATGAAATACTTAATGTAAGAGTATGTATTTTTTATTATTTTTTGACTGAGGCGAATGGCATAATGGGCTGTCCATTAATCACGTGATGTTTTTTAGCAACTATATAACCACTCCCTCCCCCTGATGATACTTGGTGAGGCTTAAGACTGTAAGCTGATATATTTTGTAACCTACAACTGGTTAATTATGTTCACTACAGCTAGTATATTTTGAACCCTAATGAACTCTGTATATATTAAGCGAAGAGAGGTCTATGCCCAGCAGTGGATTGAAAGGGGTTGATGGTGATGATGATAATAAAGTGTATTTGCAACGTGCTAACTTTAAGTTTTCTGTTACGAGCAATATGTCTTTAAGTAAGCCCTTCTACGTAGCTTAAGCTTATTTAAAAGTTCAGTGGATAAATCAATTAAACCTTACCTTTCTTTGCTTGTTTCTCTTATTATTTTGAATTTATATCTACTTGTAAATTTACTTTAACTTTATCTTAGTTGGCCTTGTTATATTTATTGATAGTCGCCCAGTGGTCGAAAGTCCACCGAAATTCACATGCTATAATTACAATGTCCATGTCACACTTCTTTATCTTTATACAGGTCGACTTTTTTATCACCATCCAAACCTTCTGAGATGACTCCCGTGATACAAACGAACAACTTTTACTATGGGACCAAATTACTAACACGAAAAAAAAATTCAGCTGTTCCATACAAAACATCAATATTCATTTGATCAAAATGTATGGAACAGCTGATTTTTTTTTCGAGTTAGGGAGTTGGTTCAATAGAAAGAGTTGTTCGTCGTAGACAGTTCACGGAAGTCATCTCAGAAGGTTTGGATGGTGACAAAAAAGTCGACCTGTATATATAAATCTTCTGTGCGTGTGTATGAAATTGAACTCCTTCTAAACGGCTGGACCGATTTGGATGAAATTTTCTGTGTATGTTCAAGTGGATTCGAAAATGGTTTAGATTTACAATTGGACCCGGTAGGTGGCGCTGCTATAGGGGTCCATCATGGAATACGGGTGTTCTTAAGCGGACAAATGATTTGTTTGTTTTGTTGTCATGGAAACTGTCAAAACGGTACGAAGTCCGCCGGTCAGCTAGTTATATATAAATTTTATGCCAAATCTCACACTTCTCCGTAAGTGCAATGTGCTTAAAAAAAGGCACGAGGTTTTCGCTTCACTTATTGTTATAATAGTTGTCGCCCGCGACTTCGTTCGCGAAGACTAAACTATGGGATAGTGTAGTCTTCGCACTTCAGGAACACAGGATCCTGTGGGATAGTGTACTGTTTTATCCCGGTAACAGTACCAGTATAAAAAGTATCTTATATCCTAATCCGGGTCATGGTCTGTCTATGTGCAAAGTTTCATCCAAATCCGTTCAGCCATTTTCACGTGATGCACAGTCAAATAAAACGAACAAAAATTCTAAAAACTGTTGGAACGTGTTCTGTTATTGATTCTAAGTATCCCCAGCCAACTTTTTTTCGAATGTCTTCCATGTACAGACTTTCGACCCTCTTTAGCTTTATTATATGTATAGATAGATGTATAGATAGAAGGAAGATACACACTTAAAGTGTCTTACAAATAAATAAAGAATTAGCTCCGAATAGTTATTCAGTATTTTGTTCCTGTCATGTAAACGTCATTTCAAATTTGAGTAAAAGAGACAAAACACGAAATAACTATTCGAAGCTTACTCCTTTCTTATTTGTAAGACCCATAGAATAGAAAGATAATGGTAGACGTACTTAGGCAAGAGTGTGGAGATGATGCGCTGTGCCTCCTCCGGCGGCGGCGGCGAGCGCGGCGACGGCGGATCCGGTGGCGAAGGCTCCTCACGCTCCTCCGTAGGACGGAAGCCCAGCGCAAACTTCGCCCTGGAATCACCACAACACAACATTACAACTTGATTTCTAATTGTTTATTTGACGTCTGTCCGTTCTGATCTCGCGTTAAGACCTGCCGGAGATGCTTTTAGTGTATTTTAGAATAAAATAAATATAAAAATTGTATTCCTAATGCTACAGGTAAGATAACCAGTTAAATTAGTCGTGTTCCATTTCGGGTGAAATAGCAGCTAACCTTAGTGGCACTTGGAGCAGTTAAAGAAGAACTACATGGCAATTTCCAAATGTACCTATCTAACATTATTTTACGTATGATGCCTGGTGAACGGTGAGTTATCGTCGGGTTTGGGGGGTGGATAGAAGCTATGGGAAACGTGCGTAAGCTTATCCAGGATTTGAAAAAAGACAAAGTGTCGAAATAATATATAGTATAAATATTATTAAGTATTATTTATTTTATTATATAATATATAAATATTATTATTATTTATTTTATTATAAAATATTGCGTAAAATTATATGTAAATAATCATAATCCAGGATTGCCATCAAATAATGTAATTTGACATCGTCCCTAGTTAGTTAGGGCCGATCTTTACAGGTAGCACTGTATAGATAAATCTTTGATAGTTACCTTCTGCTATAGATGATTGATTATATAGTTATCGTATTCCAACGTATGACCAATTGACCAGGGAGAAGCAAGTCATCAACGGTAGCGGCAGTTTGTGCTGGATATGAAGCAGGTATCCACCTGTGTCCGTTTAGCCCTTGGACAGCAATAGAAGTGGAATAACTGGGTATCCCTAATTGCCTTTGTAAAGCTTCTGTTATGAAACTAGAGAAGTGCTTCCCTTATCTAATAATAATGTACGGATCTTATGTGTTTGAACTAAATGGTCTTGTATGGTAACTATTGCAGTAGATAATAGAACCTGGCTATGAAGATAGTGTGACATTGTTTTGTACAGGTTTTGATTGTTCCTGTATATTTGGTAATACAACACAGTCACTTTTAGAAGACGTTTGGCATGATAGTGGTTCCGTATATTGTGGGTTTGTGTCCAACAAAGTGTTATGACGTTTTGTGCACAAGTGGCACGAACTCAGCCAACAATGTTGTTCGTTATGTCCTGTTCGCAAACAGTTTGTGCAAAGGCTTAATTGTTTTATCTTTTCAATGCGAGATTCAACGGGCATTGCCTTCAACTTAGGACATTGATAAATAGTATGGTAATTTTTGCACATAGGACATTTGTATTGGTTTTGTTTGCGAGTTTCATTAACGACGAATGCCTTTAGGACGATTGTGTGTGACGTCACTGTGTCCGTTGTGTCCGTTGTATCAGTTGACCGTTACCTTCTGCTTTCATGCTCATTGCATCCATCGTCTTCTGAGGTGTGCCCTGCGAGAGGCAAGTCATCGACAGTGGCAGGAATTAAATAAATAATAATAAGAATATGCCGGAGAATATGTATGAATATAATTTGATGGACAGTTACCTTCTGCCGTTCATGTCGTATCCATCGTCTTATAACGTGTCGCCAGCAACAGGCCAGGCATCAAGGGGGCGGGTGTTTGCGCTAACGACGAAGCAGGCAGACAAGTATGGATAAATCTTTGACAGTTACCTTCTGCCGTTCATACTCAAGTATCCATCGTCTTACGACATATGCCCGGCGAGTCATCGACGGATAGGGCAGCTTGGGCTGGATATGAAGCAGGTCCGAATCAGTCGTTCCCTCAATGCTGAGGATCGTGACCATCACGTCTGGTGGTGGAGACAAGCACTCTCCATCTGGCCTATGAAGCAGGTAAATATGTATAAATAAATTTAGGTTGACAGTTACCTTCTGCCGTTCATGCTCATGTATCCATCGTCTTCTGAGGTGTGCCCTGCGAGCGGCGAGTCGTCGTCGGTGGCCGGGGTGGCTGGTGTGGCCGGGGTGGCGGCAGTGGCCAGCGGCGGCGCGCGTGCCTCTAGCGACGGCGGCTCTCCGCCCTCGTCGTACTCGCTCAACACCTGGTCCAGGAGTTCCAGTGAGCGTTGTACGTCGTCACACCCTCTGTAATTTAAAACGTTCCAACATAAGTAAGCCACAAAACTACACTCGTTACACTATACACTAGTTACTATACTCTGACCAGCCACGTGACCACGGCCGTTGCAACTCAGTTCAAATTTCAATCAGTGCGCTTAAGTGTGCATTTTTACAAAAAAATTGTTATGTTCTGATTCTGTGAGACGACAAGCCATAACACAATATTATACTTTATTGCTAGCTAGGTCGTCAAGTTCAGGCACTCTACAATTTCCACAACGGTTTTCTAGTCGAGTTGCCATACTAAATAAGTCGGTAACAAGTAGCGGCGAGCGGGCCGAGGTCACGGCACTCAATTCCCCGAGATAATGGTAAATTGAACTCATTTCCTCCATGGGGCCGCTCCGCCTAGAACTCTTCCTTTGGTTGCGCCATTACAAGCGAATTAGGATATAACTACCTATATTGTTTTATCAAATATGAATCATGTATGCCGGTTTGTTTTTATATTGAGATGTTTTTGTGGGTAACTGATATTACATAAAGGACCGAAGAACTGATGATCTAAGTACTCCACTAGCCTATCCATCGTTATATTGTGTTGTTCATCATTACTAATTTACTAAAATATTTCAGATTTTGGACTTGGTGCATATCAAAAATATACTTATTTATTTACTTTTTTTAGAACCACCAACAAGGTGGAATCAACACATTACAAAATAAATACCAATCAGAAAATATCTCTTCAAAGGAAACTACAGCTGTATCAATCGTATGCAGGGAACTAAAATATTTTTTTATAATTACTGTTATCTGATTTTAATAATTAATGATGTTGAACAACCCACTCAACACTACTTTAAAGTTTATACTGACACCCCCTACCAACCATCAGGTCACAAAGCAGGTGTCAGACATCCTTGTGCAAGCACAAGGGACCATCTACGTCAGGTCATAACGCCAGATCAGGACGCACCGAGGCGCATTCTTCATCCGGTACTTTTAAGACTAGTGTCTCAAGCTAGTCGCCCCGTGGACACGTATAGTCCACTACCTATTATCCAGATAGGTTACCGGAGCTGTAAGCTCGCTCACTTCTCGTTGCACTAGAGCACAACTCGCAGATTCCACTGCTCGGGTCGTCAACTCTAAGTTGACTACCAATTATCCTCTTTGGTGGCGGAGTTGAACAATAAAAAAAAACTAAAAAACAACCTTTTTTATATAAAAGAAGGAGGCAAACGAGCAGGCGGGTCACCTGATGGAGAGTAATCACCGCCGCCTATGGACACCCGCAAAACCAGAGGAATCGCAGACGCGTTACCGCCCTTTAAGGAAGTAATTGGCTCGTTTATTGAAGATCCCAAGGTCGTAACTGGAAATACCGCCACCTGGTAGAGAGCTGGTTCCACAACACTGTAGTTCGAAGCAACTGAAAAACGCACAGTAGTAGGCCGCCATCCATCAAGGTGATGTGGATGGAATGACAGTCGATTGCGTGTGCGGTGAAGGAAGCAGCGGTAGGGATCAAACCGAACAATTCCTCAGAACACTCCCCATGATATATGCGGTACAATGTACAGGAAAGCAGGTATAATACTTAATTCAATTTGACATTATGTTATGTATGTATAACCAAAGAGGTTTGCACCATACATTTGTTCGCTCGCCATAAAGGGATAAAAAGGTTTTCTAAAGGTTTACAGATATTTTTGCAATGGGGAAGATAAGTAATTGTGTTCGCCAATGCGTACAATATATTCTTTGATTTCCATTTTTACTTAAGTCCCTTGAAAAGAGGACATTTTATTGGGTTAATAATTTTATTAAATACTTTATTATTTATTTACTGTTTGGAAAAACTGAGATAATTATGTTTTCAATAATAAGAGGAAATTAATAATAGTAGTTTAATTTAAAAACAAGGTGTTGAAAAAAATTCCACGAGCGGGATTTGAACCCGCACCCCATAACATGCCGGGCTCGTTGCACAACCAACTATGCTATCGTGACTCTGTCCAACCCGCCAAAATTATTAACTCTATCTACTTTTACTTTGTAAGCCAAAGATTTTTTTTTTGTAGTTCGTTATTGTAATAAAAAAATAGTTTATATATATGAGAATAAAATCATTCGTTCGCCCGGCCTGAATTTCTGAGTTTTACGTAACAAATTGTTGTTTTATATTTTAGCATCTACAATTTTTATTTATTTTTATTTTATTGATTATTCAAATCTTTTACAGCTTTTAAAAATATCTTATTAAAAATATAAATATACTTACAGTATTAACATACAGCAAATAACAGATTTTACATATAAAATGTTCAAATAATTTTTAACGCAAATTTTGTTGCAAACAAATTACAAAAACGCAAATGTTGAAAAAAAATGTTTTCTGCTGGGCTGGTTAGAACCATGATAGCTCAATTGAAAGAGCACCTGACCCGGTATGTCAGAAGCAGGTTCAAATCCTGCTCGTGGAAATTTTTTCAACATTTGAGATTTTACATATGTTGATATATTTTTATTGTAAATGACACTTTAAATAACACTTGCAAAAAACCACCAGCGTAAAACCTGTTTCTAATTTTTCCGACTATAAATTCTTTCGTCTCATAAAGTAATACACAACATAAAGATAACTTCCCGATGGAACGTGCTGCAGAAGAGAATTCATTATGTTTAAAGGCAGCTCGTCCTCACCGTCTAGTGGCTCTAGTGGCTGCCACAAAGCAGCCCTTTTCAAACGAGAGGTGCTCGCGACTATCGATAAGCCTTCTCTCAAATGGAGGAGGCGCGCCATATTTGTTCAATGAACTATTCCGCCATAGCCATTAAAATATTTCGAAATGAACAGTAGTGCTTCGGCTTCGGAGTTGTACTTCTCTTTTTGGTATTGATTAATATTTGTTTTGGAAAAACGTCACGATCGACTTTGTCCGTTATCAACAACGCTCGCGTGATACTCTTGGTGTAGCAAACATTGGCTGCGATGCCTGCTTTCTTTTAGGCGTAGGTAGGCACGCCGAGTAATCCTTAGCCAGTTCGGTATCATAAAAAACATAATTATGGTTTAATAATGTATGCAGACGTCCCGAACAATGCTTAAAGAACTTGAAAAGTAATGATCTACAGTACTCATAATAAAATTATTCAAAAATATTTAAATTAATAATTACGTCGTATCTGTCCTTATTGTCATCCCTAATGCAGAGATTTCCCATCATTGTCTGTTACTGTCTTCGAAAGAGAAATGTTTTGTGAAGTGGGTGGGTCTCCGGTAGCCGCATGTGTCCTCAAGCTCGAAAGGCCAATGGCTGAAGGGGCTTCGCGAAGCGGCCGACTTGTCCTCAATCTCGCATCGAGAGTTCATTAGTGATCCCACTAATGATCCTGCGATCTACAGATTGGGCTGGATTTCCTTTTCCGTTTCCTCAGGAAATATCGGAAAGAAAAATTGGATGCTGGAGAATAATAAGACCAATTTGAGCAGCGTGAACGTACAAGACCAACAAAGGTAATCCGTTTTAAAAATCACAAATTGGAACCTTAATAATTTTTAAGATAAGAGTATTGTTGGTAATAAATACATTTTCACTGTAGCATTTTTTTTTGTATATAACTACTATACAATTATTTTTATTTTACGGTTTTGGACCGATTGTTCGATATTTACACAAATATATTTGTTATAAATAGCCTCATAAACTACCATATTTTTGAAGGGTTATGGGTGTTTGGTAATAGTGTAGTTAAGTCAAAATATATAACTCACAGGTAGGTACCTAAGTTTCGTTTTAATCATATAATCTTAATCATAAAAAGTTATGTTTGTAACTATTTTGAAATGATGTACGTATTTCTTATTAAGTCTTGCAAAGGATAAAATAGTAATGAAAGTTTCCTTAAAAATCGGATTCGTAATTATAGGTCATATCAATGCGATGAAAATTTACTAACGCTGCGTTGGCTGTTTATTTAAAAACCTAAACCTTTTAGGACTCCCAAGTAATTTATGAAATGTATAGCGAACTTGCGTAAACACTTCTTAAGTGCTAGTAACAATATAGCTTCCGTGCACCACATGAGTTGTTCCACCATGGAGGGAGCCTATTACGTGGCCATGTCGTTGAGGTTACCAAACGGACTTATGTAATTTTAGACCCATAGCAATTTTATCAGTGTTTTCTAAAATTTTTGAAAAAGCTATGCTTGCTTAGCTTTCGGCCTTCTTGAATAAATTCAACCTAATTAAACAAAATCAATGTAGCTTTCAAAAACTTAAATTGACAACATATAATAAAGTTTTACAAAGTGTCAACAATAAAAACTTTACGACGGTTTTATTTCTCGATATGTCGAAAGCTTTCGACTGCGTTCCACATGATGGATTACTTATAAAACTATAGTGCACTGGAATTCGGAGGCTTGCTTTAAATTGGATAAAATCGTATTTATTTAACAGAAGACAATGTGTAGAAATAACCCAATTAAAATCAAGCAAAACCGTGGAAACGCATCGCTCAGACTACAAACATAATGCTGTTGGCGTTCCGCAAAGAAGTGTTCTCGGTTCTTTATTATTTATCTATATTATATATACAAGGTGTTGCAAAATTACCCGTTATACGTAAAGGTTGTTAAAGTACATCTTATCAAGAGTCCTCTGTAAATTTCTTAAAACCTTTGCATTAAGATTTAGTTTTCAGTAAAAAGAGTTATTTTAATGATTAATAAAAATATCGACTATGTTAAGGCACATGACTATTTCAGGTTCATGACGTTATGTTACCTACCAGGAGTAACGACTCCTGTCTACTCTGTACCTATACCACAGAGTAGCCTATACCTAATCTCCAGACACTGTATTCTGTGCTCCTAGTACATACACACTGGATATTAATATCCCAGATTTGGTAAACGTTGCATCGTCCGTCCAAATGACCCGGTTCACCTAGCTGCGGTCAGCTTCCAGCTGCCGCAGATACCACTCGCAGAAGTTTCTTCGGAGAGCGAAATCACCTGGTGTTAACTCCTGTGTACGCCGGTAGTGGTAAGGGTGTTGACCGTCAGCTCGAAAAATCCGCCAAACTGTGACATGGTTCATGCCAAACCTCGCCGCGGCACGCCTCGTCCTGATGGTTGGTTCGTCTTCGAAGATTTCCAACACCTCTTTTTCTCGCCTTGCATCTAACGTATTCGGACGTCCACTGCCACGTGAACGATGAAAGGATCCCGTGGAATGCAAACGTGTTGTCTTTCCACGAAAACATTGGTAAGATGGTAACCGCCGCTGGTCAGCAGGTGCTCTGCCTTCAATGAAACGTTCATGGTACAAGTCACGAGCGCGAGCTAAGTTTCCATCAGCTCGTCCCACGCATAACATCATCTCGTAGTAATCGAAATTGAAGAACATAGCCATTTTCGCAATTAAAGATACACACGAAAAACACACATATGGACGACTAAATGAAATAAAAAGAAACTCAAAAATTATGACACCGGCCGGCCTGTCAAAATTCAGGTACTTTAGAAAAAACCATGGTACGCTTTGTTTTACACGGATATTATTTCGTCTGAGATGAGAGTTTTATTCTGAGGTTTTAATGCTAGATGTCAAAATTACAGTATTTTTGCGTATAATCTTAGAGCATTAAACCAACATAATGGAAGTACATGGTACGAAGGCCTGTTGAAAACTTTCTTATGAAATTAAAATCTTACAATTAAATAATAATAACAGTAATAAAATTATTTGTTCAATCATCATCAACAAGGCTTTTACGTCTATTACAGACGATTCATGGCGTAGTAGTACATTACATAAAATTACAATTTACTTCATTGACAATCAAATTTTATTCATAACTAATTCACAACATCAGATAGTAATTTTTTATCGGATGTGTATTTATTTATAATTTTTAGTGTAAAACAAAAAAATACACATACACATTGATTGATGCGCGAATACCACTATGCAATTTCCTTCTGCCCGTCGCTCGGCGCGGCGGCCGGGGCGGCTAGGCGACAGCTCTCGAAAGAAGTGTCTATGCTTCTGACTAGTTCTGACCACCTAGTAGTACGAGGTGGTCAACATTTTGTACGGATTTAATAATCTAATTTGGGTTTTTTAATCTTAAAGGACACCGGCCTAATTAATCATAAAAGACTGATTACTATTTTGATATTGTTTAATTTTGATTATTGTTAGTTGTTTGTTTAGTGTAGGTAATCTACTTGTGTAAAAATAAAACATAATGTTAATTTCTGAGTTGGGCTTAAAATAAGTAAAATAGCAAACGAAAGATAAATCGGTGTGGTGTTTTGTATTATTTGTAATATTTTTAACCTGTAGTATTACACGGCTCAGCTTCAGCAGCTTGATCAAATTGATTTGTACAAAATAAAAAGCAAACTGCTTTCAAAGCACGTGTTAGAAAAAATGTTGTCAATCTATGCGGTAAAAATCAAAGTTTTCTGTATTTGGAGTTCCGTAAAAAACATTGAAAAGCCAAAATCTGCAGTCACTGCTTTCCTAGTACTACTGCTGTGTAGTTTCTGTTTGTTGGGAAACCACTCCGCATTAAAATTAGGATACGATTTACATTTCCAGAATTAACTGTTTATGTGTTGTAATAACTTGTTTTACATCTGAAACCTTAGTGTAAGTTTGTAAAAGTGCAAACGTTACTATCGCGTTTGCTTTAACAGATTGAATTCTCGATCTTATTTACATACCATTACGATATATCTGTTAAAACTTAACTTAAACGCGATAGTAACGTTTGCACATTTTTACAAACTTGCATCCTGATGTAATGATAGATAGAACCCCTAGGTTCTGACGTCTGTTGAAGGCGGCACAATACGACACGTGATCGGTAGCCGATTATTGAAATGAAACCTTTTGCATGAATCTACTCGCGTTTATTGTTACTTGGTTTACAAAAATTATTTCATTTCAATGTGTAGTGTTCGCGTAAACTTTAGAAAACAATGTCAGGTAATCAAAAGAAAGGAACAAACAAGTGCGAAAAGGCAACTCCTCTCTGTTGCATCTTGGGATGATCCTACTGTCAGCATGGCAAGTGAAAACTCACCCACATATCCCATCTATCAACCGATATGTTGCGACGCTATAAAAGACTGTGTAATAATAAATAGCTATCCATCCTTTGTTCTGTTAGAGTAAAATGATTTAATTTCAATTATTATTATGCGGAACCCACTAAATAAATATTACCAAAAGTACCAGGTCAACATGATTTCTAAAAAAAGGAGGTGGGAAAATTCAATTTCAAAGATCAAACTACAGAAAGGTTTTGCGCATAAGTTATGTAAGTACCTACTTAGCTAACAGCTACGATTCTTGTTCCCGTATCTACCTATTAAACTCTCTTTTACTTCTTAGGTCGGCTTGCCAAAACTCATTAAATACGTTTAGCGCTAAACATGTTTAGAGTATCATTCTGTCTCTTTCAACTTCCAACAAACGTCAGAAATGGAATGATATTTTAAACGTGTTTAGCGCTAAATATATTAAGGGTAGATTTAGCAACATCCAATTTATACGAGAATAGTTATCCCAGTATAACTTTACTCTTATGATTATATCTATGGATAAGTTACTCTTGCTTAGTTACTCTGTGCTGTGACGGACGATGAACGAATGAAACGAATGAAAATATTAAATTAACCACCAAGCATAAAAGTACATTCATACCATGCCTGAGCAATGGCGCTGCGTATTTTTATTTAACCAGGGTAATATGTCTGCTTGACGTTTTGAATAACTTCAATCAAATATTCTGTCTGTTGTGTTGATTGTTTGTTGACAGATAATATTGTAAAAATAAGAAGTCATGAATAGCGTAATTCTTTAATACATACAAGCTCGTAAATACAACGAGCGCATACAACTCACCTACCTATTTGTTGCATACTCCAGACGATGCTCAATTTTTGTCAGCAAATTATACACAGATGCTTTTGACAAACGGAATCTTATATGGCGAAGTCGTAGACGTCGTTATCTTCAAAGTAAGTACTATGGCCTTTCTTTAAACCATGTAGGGCGAGAGCAAAAATATTCTTCATCGTCATTAGTCAATAAATTGATTCAAACGTAACGACATTTTGTTAGGTTATCTATAAAATTTGTAACAGACAGCTGTTATTGTGAATTATAAAGCAAATCTGAATAAGTATAAATTTAACTATCAAGTATTTAATTTGGAAAATCTTTTAAAAGGGACTTTAACTAGATTAAAGGTCCCTGTACTGTTACACACACAATGCACAAATACCGATAGAAGACTAGTCTGAAAAAAATAATAATCTTTGATTTAGAAGCTAATGACTTCAACAGCTGATCAGTAGTGTTGGGGATCTTTTAAAAATCTTAGCGATGTTTTTGCTGATCTTCGATATTGTTTTTTTCGGAAACTACTGTGCCTACAACTTAAAGAACAGCACCCACCACTTCAGTTTTATGTATAGCTACTGACATTTCAGGCCTAACGGGTTTTTTTGAAACAAGTTGTATATTCATGACTTGCCAGACATAACGACGACGATATTTCTTTGATAGTTACTAGTAATAAGACATCTTCGTTAAAACAACATAAACGCGATATAACTTCTACACTGACCCTGATAATTAGATGGCTCCAAGACAACAACCTTAAAATAAATCTATCAAAGACGAATTTGATCAATTTTAATAATTTTAAAAATCAATCAGTTGACATAGATTATAACGGACAAATTCTGCGAAATGCTACAAATGTATGTATTTTAGGCTTAATAATTGATCCCAAATTGAGTTGGAAAGAGCACATAGACATAGTATGCAACAAAATAAACAGTTTTTCTTTTGCTTTATATAAACTAGCCAGAGTCACAAGTCAAAGCACAGCATTTATAGCCTACTTTGCATATGTCGAGTCAGTTTTAAGATACGGATTATTGATTTGGGGAAATGGCATCGACATAAACAGGTTGTTTTTAGCGCAAAAACGATGTATCAGATCCTTATGCAATCAGAGGTCTGACAAATTTTCATGCAAGCCCTATTTCACATCCCTCAATATATTAACTCTGCCTTGCCTTTATATACTAGAAGTTGGAATCTTTGTCAAGCAAAATAGTAGGTTGTTTGCACGGGCGGGTCAGTTGTATCCAAGAAATACGCGAAAACCTAAGAGGCTAGTATTAGTAACTGCTCTGAAGATAGCACGATATAAAAGGAATAGTTATGCTATGTGTCAATACACAAATATTGTATTGAAGATTCCTGACCATCTCAAAGAGAATATTCCGATCAGTCGTTTTAAATTCTTTTTGCGTAAATGGTTATTGGAAAAGGCTTTTTACTCGATAAGGGAATTTTCGGAACACTAACTCCATGTCATTATTGTGTCACATTTTTCATTTTTTTTCATTGTATTCGTTGACATTTTAAACTCAATTTACTTTTGACATTTTAACATTTTTATGTCATATGCGTGGTATAATTTTTTTGTAATAGTTTGTTTCATTGTTTAATTTGTGTTTCCGATGCTATAATTGCTTAGACCAATATACAAAATAACCAATATTGGTTGTATGGTCTAAGTATAATTGTAATTTAATGCGAAGTTTAATGTTGAATTTAGTAGGTATCCTAAATATTTGCATGATATGTAATATGGCTAAATAATAAATTGTAAACAGCCTATTTAAAGAAAATAAACTTATTTGTATCATAGCGAAACACATACGTCGGTATAACCGGATGATCTAGTTGGTTCTATTTAGTCTTCTAGTTATTCTTTCGATAGAATTGGACCGATCATGTTGAATTCAAGCTGTACGCTTTAATTCATAATTATCAACGCATTACAATCAGTGTGCCAATTTAGTACGTCAGCAACTGTCAGCAATAAATAAATATTACAAATAATAAATTAAGATTTAATAAACTATTTTTTTTTCAGCAGTGGGTACATAAAAATGAGCTGATGATGATGATGATGATGATACAACGATTTATTTGTATTAATGGCATGTATAGTTTAAAAATTTGGTAAAATAGTAAGTTCGACTACGAGTAGCAGGAAGCACTCGCACTTGATTTCATAGTGTAAGAAACTATTGTCGCCGATTCAAAGATTTCACTTAATTTCATTTCACCGAAAAAACACGTAAGTATTTCGCAACTGTCACAATTTGAATCGTCGGAATGTAAGCAATTGCCTACGAATTGCCTACTTAAATTCGCTGAAACGTCAAACGGTTATCGTTGTTTCGCGTTTCGCAGTAGGCCCGCAGGAGTTGCGTTCGACTCGGGAGTTGTTTGCGCCTGTGTGCTTCGCATTGTATCGCAGGCCGCTCAAAGCAGAGTACTCAGCATGAGTGCCTGGCGGCGCGAGGCGCGTGCCTGCCTTTGTTTTATTTCACCCACACTCCTTCGCTTTGGAAACTTTTAAAGGGAACTTCAAATTGCGTTTCGGCTTAGCATGAGCCGCGTGATGATTAGGTGTAAGGTTTTGCCAGGCTTTACTAATTCTTTTAGGGCGGAGTCTACATGTTCATTTTAATATGTTGATTTGCTATATTTAAGAAAAAACTTCAGATTTATTTTTTTAATAATAATATTGATGACAAGCATTTTTAGATAGGACTTGTAACTAATAATTACCAAGATCCTCTCAGACCTCTTGGGCCTATATCCGAACGATTTTTGGTGGAGATGATAATGATAATGACGTAGCTTTACTATATTATCAGTTCAATTCAGGTATAAATAATTGAATAAACAATTCAAAACATTATTGTTACCGATGGTGTACAAGCTTAATTATTTTTGGCGCAGTCAGCGCACAGGTTTCAATGCTCTAAATATATTTGAACATTACTTTCTAAAAGCTGACTCAGTGCACAGCTGCGGTCAACTACTTAAAGTAAGTACTTAGTTTAAATGTCAATAAATATCCTAATCTGAAATAATCTTCAAGGAACTTTCTCCATTCGTTGTAGGCTTATATCTTGACGGGGCGGGGAAGGTACTATTTATGCGGAAATGAGTGTTGCGAGGCGGAAGTCAAAGCGCCCCCCTGCCACCCCGGCCGACGACCCCGTCGAGCCTACGCTATGCCTTGGCATGCTTTGCTGGCCCCTTATCAGCATGCATCCCGGAAAAATCACTCGAAGATCAATCACGACTCAACGCTTGCATATGTATGACGCACCCTGAAATGTGAACGAACGATGCTTGCGTGTACTCGTATTGTAAGGTATACGTCTAAGCATCATAAAACGACATAACACACTGTGTAAATCATTTTGTTGTGCTAAGCTTTCTTTTGTTTCGTAATATGATTTATTGGCAATTTCGGAATTTGAATCACGGCTTTAAGCACTATATTTTGCTAGTAACTCAAGAACCCGGGGCGGAAAGCCCGCTTAGGTCGTAATTCAACTAGTTTTCTGAAGTTAAAAACTTGGCCAATTAGTTGATGCCGAAACTTTCCGTGTTGTTAGTTTGTGTATCAGCTTAGAAATTTAACAAGCGCTGAATGATTTATTTGTTTTATTTTTGCGTTAAGAAAACATCTGGTGTGGCTTTAGGACGTGTATATAATCTAAGTGCTTTACAAATAAACAAAGAATAAGCTCCGAATAGTTATTCCGTGTTTTATCTCTTTTACTCTAATTTGAAATGACGTATAAATGACAGGAACAAAACACGGAATAATACTTTGTTTATTTGTAAGGCACTAAAGGTGTGGCGTAAAGAGTGCATTCTGATGACTACATCAATATTCATCTCTTGGCATGATAGGTCAATGCTAAGATAAACTTAGCGGTTGTACTTATTGTGTTCTATTTGGTTAGTGATAAGGCTCGTTTTTAATCCGTCTGGCAAGCCAGCCACCACCATCTTATCTAAGATACCCTTCGATAGTTCCTTAGTAGCTGATCATTCCAGGTGAAGTGCATTTTAACCTTCATTTTTGTACAGTTCAACACATAGTTGCCTGGAAGACCTTTAGCAATAAGGCCGCCGTTTTTACTATTTCTTGAATTGTCCTCTTAATGTGTACAATAAAGAATATTTAATTAATTCATTAATTCATTAATTTATCAGGTGAGATGATGAAGGCCGAGCGCTTTACCACAGTAAAATTTTTAAAAAAGATTTTTATTTAATTATATTTTTGAAGTTTCTTCTATACTTATTCCTTTGTAGCACAGGCACGTTAAAATACATGACGGCGTTTGGTAAATAGTGAATCTGTAATAATATAAGGCCCGCAAAATGACGTGATACGTGACCGAAATTTAGGCAGCGGTTTAGGGGGCGAGTAACCGGAACTCGACCCATACAGGGTACCTAGTGCGAGTTTCATTCGCCATTCGATCACGTTAACGAAAACGAAAATTTGTATGGCACAATTTTCACTCTTCTCGTATTCGTATATCGCCAGAAGGCGCTGCTTCAATGCCATACTAACTTTCGTTTTCGTTAACGTATCGATCGAATACAGGGTGCCTAGTGTGAGTTACATTCGCTGTTCGATCACGTCAATGAAAACGATAATTTGTATGGCAAAATTTTAACTTTTCTCGTATGTCGCCAGGAGGCGCTGCTTCAATTCCATACTAATTTTTGTTTTCGTAAACGTAATCGAATGAATACGGATAGTAGACAAAACTCACACTACGGGGCCACGTGTGTGAGGATACGAGAAAATAAAGTAAAAGTATTTTTTATTTGACAGATTTTATATATTTTACCAAAATTACCTAATTGTAATGAATTTTCATTTCTTTCTTTTTTTAGTAGGAAACATTTGAAAAAAAAACGTCCAGTCAACTGAATTTAAGCGATTTGAAATTTTCATAGTGAACTTTAAGTAAGTAACTAGTAAGCTCACTCTCAAAAGCATTTTCAAATAGTGTGATTCTACCATTGGAAAAGCCCGGCAACAAACTCGACAGTTGATTCTTTCAAAAATTTGTAGGGGTCGCGGCAAGTGCAATATCAGCTAGCTTGGACTATCTACTGTTTTTTAGATTTGTTTTTGAAATTAGAATTTCTAATTATTGGTGCTTACAATTAAAAGTCAATGGCAATGATGCATGAAATTGTAAAAATAAACCTTATCCTTCCCAACACAACCGACAGTTTTGTAGAACCAGCTTACAGTGGCGGTATTCCCAGACCGTTACGACTTAGAGACCATCAAGAAACGAGCGCACTCTTTCCTCAATGGCCGGTAACGCCTCGTCTGGTGTCGCGTGTGTCCATAGGTTGCCGTAATTGCTTCCCATCAGGAAATTCCTCATCAGAAAGAAAGTCAGTCAGCTTGTGATCAGCCGATGCAACTCATATACCTAGGATACCTAGGTATTAGAGTATAATATACAGTTTTCGTACAACTGGTGAAAACTTTTATTTTGTATTTTTTTGTATTGTCTTGTCTTTTGAGGCCTTTGTCCAACAGTGGACGTCTGTTCACGCTCTATCTATTCATATTATGCTGAATAAACAATAAACCTTAAAATAAGTGACGCAATAGTATTTTCATACAATTTATAGTTCCGATGTAAAATCATAGATGGCGTGATTATACAATCCTGAATCGCGCTATCAAGATGTTTATAAATTTGTATATATACTCAAAGTGTTTTGTGTCAGTTGTTGCTAATTCCATAATATAGATTTTATGAAGCATCCGAACTTTCATTGAACTCTCGCTCTAGACCTGCGGTTTGTACAACGTCTATTGGCTGAGATTAATGAATGAATGAAATATAGTTAAAATATCACAGAATTCCTACTTAGCTAGTAGAAGTAGCAGTAATTAGCTTATATTAATATACTATACCAAAGATGGGCAAAGACCTCCATCACTGCAATCAAGACAATTATGCCAAATCCTAAAACTATGGAATAATTACCTTACAAATAAACAAAGAATAAGGTCCGAATAGTTATTCCGTGTTTTGTCTCTTTTACTTTAATTTGAAATGACGTTTAGATGACAGGAACAAAACACGGAATAACTATTCGGAACTTATTCTTTGTTTATTTGTAAGGGGCTAAGTGTTTAGTGAATTACTTGCATTCAATTTTTTATACGTTTTCGTAGTTTTTATCTGAATATCTAATGTAAAGTTGGGTTTAATCAGAAACCTGTGTTAACCTATTTAAAAATATAAATTGTAAATACTTGCGCGGTGGTATCATATTTATTATTTATTTATTTATTTATTTATTTATTTAAATTTAAATCGCCCATATGTTCAAAACCAAAGTATTTGTCATCACCTAATTGCACCTACCATGTTATCTCTGCACCACCCTATGGTTGAATGGTAGAGAATGCCTCAGGCATTAAGTCCGTCATGTTACATAAGTTTTAATTAAATAAATAAATAAAAAAGTCCGGTTACTGGTTTTGTCAATACTGTGGCATTACTTACTAGTCTTACTACGTCTCCGGCCGGCGGGCGGAGGCGTATGGCCTATTTTCGCCTGCGAGGCGTACCTATCGCTCGGCCCATCGTGGCCATTAATTTCCCACGCACAAACAGGTAGCGGAGAATAGCCGAAAATAGAACAACTTTATTAATAATACTTTCACCCGTTTCCCGACAGCTTTGTGATATCAGCGGCAGTCGATCTAACAACTCCATCTTGGACTGCCGGCCGTAACGACTGTTATATGTATGTAATGTTAACATATAGTATACTTACTGCATTGTTATTTAGCTATGTATCTACATACAACGTGTAACAAATAGAAAGGTGTGGTAAAAATGAAAAGATTCAAAGTATCGTAGATCTTGTATGCAGGGTAACTTAGTCATAATTATTAACTTTAATTTGTCATGCAATTTTTCAATAAATATTTCTATTGTGACGTCACATTAAAATAAACAAGTCACAGTACTAGTGGATTAGTAACCTGTGTGTACTGATATTTATGATCACTGCGACTTACTTATGCGCGCCTGACGTCACTAATATAAATAATTTATTAACAATTGCATGACAAATTAAAGTTAATAATTACGTCTAAGTAACTCTATATTTTTTATTTATTAATTTATTTCTTTTTACCAATACTTATTTTACTTATACAATTTATGGATCCCTGGCTCCCAAACTAGTAAAACTGTAATATTGGAGCCAGTGTCTTCCCAATAATATTACAGTTTAAATACAAAGTACTAAAGCATACAAAATAGAATCAAACATGCCAATTATAATACAAATAATTTAAACAATTTAAAAAAAAGAAAAGAAGAATAGGCTTAATTAATTACTTAAGTTAGATTAAGTTAGAGTAGGTCAAAACATGTACAAGATCTATAGATTGGATACACTTTGGGTCTTTTCATTATGACCACACCTATCTGATACATGTTGTATATTTATGTATGTATACATACAGGACAATACCTAGACACTAAGAACACCTATTGGTAAAGGCGTAAAGGAAATATTGGACTGAGATTAATAAGTACTACGTACTAACAACCTTATTATAATTTCATGCACACAAACATAGGTCACAGGAAACTGACTGGCAAGTGATTCTAACAGATATTACAATCAGGAAGATGTATTTTTATATTGTCAATTAGTAGCGCTGCGTTCTCTTTGGTAGTGCGTGCTTATGGAGACTTGTCCTATTAATGTTACCATAATACCTACCAGCTTTTTTAGCTACGAAAATCATCTAAAGCTATTTTACATTGTTATGGAGGTACTAATCTTCGTAGTGTTTTGGTAGTCAAGACACTCGTTACTCAACATCAGTAGATATTTTGTAATGCTTCTCGAAGCGTGCTTTCTAGAATAAAAACGTTTTATACCTATATAAGTTTAGCTTAAATTTATTGAAATAAAATAATACCAAACGATTTTGTTGCAGATTGCATGATTTATTTAAACGAGGAATTAATCAGCCTAGTAGATTCCTCGTTGCTACTGAGCAAGATGTCCTTTGTATCTCGTGCTCGTCTCCCAGTGCGCTCCTCACGTTCGAAACCACTCTTCGCCACCCCACGATACCGTAAGAATTATACGCGTAACTCATTTGTATTCCGTTCCACTAACACTTACAATAAAGAATGCACCGATATAGATCTATTTAGTACATCGTTACCTAAGCTAAAATCTATTCTCTCAGAAAGCTTGAGTTGTGACTAATTATCTTGTTATAGTTACTGTTCTTTGTGCTTCTTCTTGTAATTGAATTTGATCAATGTAACCACGATAGTACATATAGTACATAGCTAAAATTTTTATTTTTATTTTTATTATTAATATTGTTAGTTGACTAGTTGTTGTTCTAATTACATAAGTATTGTCTTGTCTTATGGCTCAAATAACTAAGATTATTTTAACACGTTATAGGCACTATAGGTCTTTCTTTGTAACCATCATGTAACTTATATTTCTTTATTGTAGAAATGACTGTTTGTTGCCTTAAATAAATAAAAAAAAAAAAAAAAAAAAATAAGGTCAATCGAGTTTTCATTTAACTTTATTTAATAACTTTAAATGTACATAAGATACTGTAAGTATATGAAATAAATTTTATTTTCACTGTAATTTTCTTTTACAGTTTCATTTCATTTCCTATTGGTAAACATTTATATTTAAGGTAAACTCTATTTAACTTAACCTGTTATTAAACTTCACTCAAACACGGAACAACAAAAATGTTTGACAAATGTTCAGTGTGACAATCTAATTCAAAGATAATAAAGTTTTGAATTACCTACGAGTTTTTGTTTATCAAATTCACTAATATCACTAACGTACGTTCACTTAAAGTATTCAAAGTTTAATGTGATTTGTTACTGCAACATTTAAAAATGTAACCACTTCCAGTGCAAACAATTATAACACAAACAAACAGCAAGTCGTGAAAGCAAACAACTCGAACTCCCAAAATAAACACGCGCTTGACATTTACCGGAAAATCCTAACCATTCTTGTGTCGGAAGGAAGCTCTAAGGAGCTGCCAATAAGCGAGGCGACGCGCCGCAGCACCTTCCCCAAACACGGAAGCAATTCCACTCCTCAGCACATGCTGTAAGGTTGACATTCCAAATAAGCTTTCGCTATTATCGGCTGCACCGGCTTAAAGCAATTTTGTAAGTCAACATTGAACTTTCAGCGTCTAGCAATTGATGTCTTCAAATAATGGGTGCATTTTACTGCGAATACGTGGTATGTTACTTCCTTACGAACAACTAGCACTTTACTCGTGATTTATTTCAAGTAGGTTTGAAATTTTAAAAATAAACTCTTCTTAAATAAAACATAGCCTATGTTACCCGCTATGTTACATGCATTCTATCTGTGAAATATTTTTTGGAATTAGACCAGTTTTCCAGAGATTAATTACCCTCTTCAAACAAACAAACAAAGTCACAAGCTTTACCTCATTATTAATAGTATAGATAAAGAGCTAATTGGCATAATTTTGAGCGACTACTTCTTCTTTTTGCAGTGCCTCTCCATTACTGGAGGTTGGCCGTCAGCTCAGTGAACTTCTCTCTATCCTGCGCCAAGCGAAATAGGTCTTCAACCCTGGCAATGCATGTCCATTCTCGGAACTAACATTAAAATAAAAAAAAATTGCCAATTAACTAATATTAAATCTCTGACATTTCACGTAAGTATTCTAAAAATAGATCGGAAAAAGCTGCTATTTTCAAACCTATTACGTGCCATTACGTCCATTACGAAAGATTAGGTAGGATAAGTTATCAAACACATTTTACTTTGTATGTAGGTGCTCGATACAAAATAAAATGTGTTTGATTACAGTTCGATAAAATGTGTTGAGGTACCTATCTCTAACCGCAGAAACAAGTAAATAAAAGAACGTCAATTGACAAGCCATGTTACTATTTGCAACAAATAACGATTTTAAGTTACATTACATTTAGTGCAGTGTAAATACTTTAATAGCAGTAGTATCCTCAATGAATCACTAGAAATTTCAACCGCAAGGCGTCTGCTCTGATTGAAGACGTTAATTAAGTTATTAGCTTTGGTCTCGTCAACAGCACAAAATAAGGAGGATCCAGAAGGTAAGCTTAATACATACCGCGCTTTGGCAACTCACACATCGACCCCTTGCTCGGACACAGAGTGCCTATTGCGAGTTTCATTCGCCATTCGATCACGTTAACGAATACGAAGATTTGCATGGCAAAATATTAACTCTTCTCGTATGCCGCCAGGAGGCGCTGCTCCAATGCCATACAAATTTTCGTTTTCGTAAACGTAATCGAATGAATACTGGGTTCCTAGTGCGAGTTCATTCGCTATTCGCTCACGTTAACGAAAACGAGAAATTTGTATGGCAAAATATTATATTAACTCTTCTCGTATGCCGCCAGGAGGCGCTGCGTCAATGCCATACAAATTTTCGTTTTCGTAAACGTAATCGAATGAATACTGGGTGCCTAGTGCGAGTTCATTCGTTATTCGCTCACGTTAACTAAAACGAGAAATTTGTATGGCAAAATATTAACTCTTCTCGTATGCCGCCAGGAGGCGCTGCTTCAATGCCATACAAAATTTCGTTTTCGTAAACGTAATCGAATGAATACGGATAGTAAGCAAAACTCACACTAGTTACTTAACTGTTTTAAGACACGTGAAGTGTGGTGTTACATAGCCCCTTGAGCGTCGAGCGACCAGCAGGTGGCCGATAAAAATTAAAATTCTATTGTGTCTGGGTATTCGACGCTTGAGCTCCTAGGCACCCAGATCCCGGAACAGCCCGATGCGAGATCCTTGTCCGTGAGTGGTTGTCTATGTGGGCGTTGCTCGAGCGCGTTTTTATGAAGCTTACTTTCTGCAGTCTCCTTATTTTGTGTCAACAGGCAGAGGCGGCGCGGCGGCGCGACCCATCACCGCCTTATTAGGCTAGGTAATCAACCGGCGCTGCCTAAGTACACATAATTAGGGCGACACTCCGTTCTCAAAGAAATATGCACTAATTATCGTTTGATAAAAAGTTAAGCCGTCTATTTACTACTAGGACTTACCCGCGACTTCTTCCGCGTGGATTTGAAATTTTAAAAAGAAACTCTTTTTTATCGTAATGAAATATAGCCGTGTTACCCGCAAGGAATGTGCATTCTATCTTTGAAGGAATTTCTGGAAGTGGACCAGTAGTTCCAGAAATTACTCTCAGCAAACAAATAAACAAACAAAGTCACAAACTTTACCTCTTTGGATTAAGGCGAAGGGTAAGGCACACTAGCGCCGCGCCGCTAATGGATTTAATTTGATAACTGCTAAACTGGATTTTTTTTCAAACATTGCGGACCTTCCGACACTAGGCAAACATCTATTATTTAATAATTGTGCACTACCATAGTAAAATGAAAAGTAGGCCGACTCGGCCCCCGAGCGAGCGATAATCACCTAAACTTGTAGGGCTGTCGCTTTTAATTAGAATGAGGTAGGTATCTACATATAAAATAAGAACATACTTAGAAATATGAATTCATGGATTCCAGAGAACCCCCGATCTACCTAAACGTTGTTTATCAACTGTACAACACAACAACTTACAATAGGTAAGTAGGTACGGTCAACAGCACATCACGGTAAACACTTGCAGTTCGATATTAGTACTTATGCCCACAACATAAGAGTGGTACAAAGTCCAAAGTACCTAATTAGTCCCTTGTTTTCACGGTAGGGTGTGCCGTGTAATCTAATAAATTAAACTTACAAATCCTTAGGTACATGTATGTATTTACCTCTCTAATCCACGAAATCTGAAGCAGAACTTAACTCTTTCGGTACCTAGTAAATAACTAACACAAAATAATGTAATTAGGTTAGGCAGGAGGTACTCACCGTTCTTGTTCGGTAGGTAAGGTAAAGAAGGACAATTCTGGATTTGACAAGCTGCTATTTAGACATCCGTAAACACTGCAATATCTCCTGAGTTTTTTTGTAGCCATCGTTGACTTACGTTTCACAAATTATATATAACCTACGAGCGGCAGCGGCGCGGCGGGCGCAGCGACGAAACAAGCAGGCGCGCGCGGCATTACGTGGCTCAGTCGCGACTGGCGCAGCATTATTAGCAATAAACTTTGTCAGTGTGTGCGTGCGACGATGCGTACGGACGGGTTGGCTCGGCTGCGCTCACATACAAGCCGCGCTCGGTGCGTATGTATGAAGATGGCCTACTTGTTTCATTCTACTATGGCACTACTTTTAGGTTTGTTTTTGTATTCATTCGCTAACACCAAAAGTGGCCATTGTTTGTGAATAAATGCGATAGCCCGTTTTGTGAATAAACCACGCAACAAAAAGTAGTGCACAATTATTAAATAAATATTGTGGATGCTTTCCTGTTGTCGGACGATACGCAATTGTTAAAAAAAGATCCGGTTTGTTAGTAATTGTCAAATTATCAATTGGTGGCGCTAGTGTGCCTTACCATTCGCCTTAAGACTTAAAGAGACTTAAAGTGTTGTGAAAAGTATTTGTTGCTAATTATAAGCATTGTAATTTGTAAGATGTAAGATAGATAAACACTAACACTAAACGAAAGAAGTGATCGATGACTGTACTTATCTAAGATTGGCCACCGGAGCGTAGGATGATAGATTTTCATCGTTTTCTATCAATTAACAAATGTCTATATTTTTTTTAGAACTTATCAATTGCACTATGCATGCAGTATGCAATCGGCTCCGAAGTTTACTTCTAAAAACTTAATATTACATTGAAAGTTTACTATGGCACTTGTTGTCTCTCTTTCAGTATAAAAATTATCTATTCTATCATAAAAGACAGAACAAATTCATAGTCCTTATAAAATTATTACCCATTAGGTTTCCCCCCTTCCCGTCACTTTTCCTGCCAAACCAGTAAAAAATCATCTAAAGTTAAAAAGCACAAAACTAAATCGCAACTTTAAAATTATTCCACGTTTACCATTTAATAAAATAAGTTGTGGGAAATAAGTATACCGTTGTTGACATTCAGAACAATGGCGTTACAAGCGACCGGCGACGGTTCATAATTCACAACAGTTTTAACGCTTTAAGACTTTAACAATGGTTTAAAGTTGAAAAAGTTCGTAGGAAAAGCTTGTAGAAGTCGCGACAGATGTGTGCTACTTAGATTGTGAGCGTACGTTGCGTCGTCGGTCGGTCGCGCGGCAAAACTTGGGAACGGATTTAAGATAAATTGTCGTTAAGGCGTTGAACACCCTGAAATACGCTTCTTTATGCATGTTTTCTATAAAAAATATACAACATACAACGCCAAGTTAAATATATTTGAAACAATGTTAAGGTTTCCAAAATGCAGAATCATGAAACTCCTCGATAGCAAAATATCCAAAATCACCTCTAAATATTTACATCAGTATCTTCATTTACTACAGTACGTCGATGTAATTAAGTAAGTATACTTATTCGTAAACTTGCTTATTTTTAAAAAATAAACAAAATGATTTTAAGTTAATAGCGGTTTTCATTTTCAATTTGAATCCAGTGGATTACGTAATATTTGTATCCTGTTTGCTTGTATCGATATATGTATGTATATTGAGCGATAGAAAGCGCAGTTTCATGGTTGTCAGTGCCTTTATGTAGCTCTTTTTTCCTACTGCAAATAAAAAATCACAGCATACCTTTGCTGATCTGTTAATGGATATAAACAACGACTCGCGCTGTTCTTCTCCACACTTGACTGAATATATGAAAAAGCACTCACAGCTTTAAAAGGTTTTCGAATTGTCTCTGACGAATCCCAAATAATATTAAGATAAGAGAATATGAAAGCTCCTGGTGTAACCAGTCGCGAAAAGATTTGAAATCGGCTCGTCTCCAAAGATTACTAAGAATGAAGAAAATGAAATCGTTTTTCTCGTGTGTGTATTTACGTAACCGTCGAACAAATAAACATTACAGAAGTTTTTATTGAGCGTAGTAAAATAGGAGTGGCAATGAAGAAATAAATATTAAATGTGATGCTAATTTTCTTAGTAATGATAATGAAGATAAATAAGATATCGACTTCTTGGCGGGAAAGTGGAGAGTCATGTCTGCGGTTTTGTTTTATTTTCTAAAAGCGTTTTGTCGAATATTAATGTGAAATAATGGTGGATTATTAACCGTTAAGTGTTCGTGAGTGTGCATGAGTATTGGCAAATAAAACAAAATAGTGCAACGTCACTTTTCAAATTCTCTAAAGAAGTCAGGAAGGAAATATTGTCTATTTATTTATTACTTGTAAGGAAAATTGATGACACTGGCAAAATGTGCTAATCGTACGAAACCACAAATAAATAAATAAGATATCAAAAGAATGAACCAGTTGTAGGGTGGCATTGGCAACCTATATTTGCAATTGCAGCCAAGAAGCAAAATTCTACATTGCTGTTCCAGTTTGAAGAGTATGAGACCCAGTAAATTAAGCGTTTCATATCATCATTTTTACTGCGCACTGGCAGGGAGTGGAATTCTCTGCCATCATCAGTAAAATTTCGATAAAAATCTTTGTTACTTTTTGCCAACGAAAACTGTGTCTAACACTGGGCTTAAAGTGTTGACCATTAGTGCTAACACGATGCATTTCACCCGACACAAATTAAAATATATTATTTAACAGATATTGTAAAAGTATATCAAATTTTAACATAACCATCGAAACCTAAACGAACTAACTGCCACATAGAAATTAGCGTCGAGGGAGTTTCAGTCCCTAAATCATGTAATTACACTCATCGAAATCGCGTATGCAAGATGCGTATCATTAAAACAGGCCGCCTCGCAAAATATGTGCTTCATTCTAATTTTGGAGCGTGTTGGTTGCTAACTCATTTTTACTCTTACGCGGCCATGTTTAGATGTTGTTGGCATGACAGATTTATGATGCTTTTAGCACAAATTTGCTTAACTTGAGCCACCTTTTTTGCATATTGCATTTTATTTTGCGGGTCGTTTGACCAATTTTTAAAAATATGTAGGTATAGTACAACTGTGCATTAAACAGTTCACATAATTAAAGAGTCAATGTTATTTGTAAAATATTAATAACTATTTAACTTCGTATTTTACACACACCATCAGTAATCATATTAATTTATTTCTACGACTTTTGAAGAACTGATAGTTAAATAATAATTAGGTTGCTCAACCTTTGTGCACATAAGCCTCATAAAGACCAATAAATAGCTTTTCCAAATTAATAACTACAATAAATATGATGAATAATGATAATATCAAAGTTGTTCCATCAACAAACAGATAAAATACCAGCCCCTTTGCAAACAATTTAAAAGCCGCTTAATAAAGATCTAGATAAAGAAGACGCCAGACACGCCGTCTGATCGTAAGAAGATTATGTCAAATTCTAATATTGTGTTTCAATTCAATAACATCAATTTTCTAAATAAAAAATAAACAATTGGTGAAAATGTTTTTTCTTTTTAATTTTAACGCGAAAGGTGGCAAAAGGTTAAAACTCACAATCCAAAGAGTTTTCATTTCAGATTGGGACAATCAATCTTGTAACAACAGAAGTTAATATCACCAGAGCAGTTCGTCTGACTGCAGTCGTATCGATCTCGGAGCGCGTAGCCAGACGGCCGGGGCGCCATTGAAAAACTATGCTTTTTGTGACACCAACTTTCCCGACTAGCCCGCTTTGCGGTAACGAGGCGACATTGAACCCGCATGCTGGAAATACCGCAGGGAATCCCGACTATCCACCTCTTTATTAGCAGTTACCGAGTGAATTTCAATGCCCAATTACTTGCTTCTGAATCTAAGGTAGCGAATAAAGTAAGGTAAAAGAGAAAATGCTCATGGAAGAGCCAAGAGATAGCGTCGATGTAAAAATATAAATTATTACAGCTGACAGTGAGGAGTTCTATGACGCAGTGGCTAGAGCGTTTGGATTCGAGAGTACCTGTAAAGATTTTACATACATTACATACATTATCATTGCTCAACCTAGTCAAACGGTAATTAAATGGAGCTTTTTCTACTTTCTAGTTGAATTTGAATAACATTCATTATATTAATATAGAAAAAATAATAATACAGCATTTTGTCTAAAATTGCACAGTCCGGAAATAACCACTATAGCCTAATTGATTATTATGTTCAAAATCAGTTTGTAGCACATCATAGTAACGGTAACAGTCTGCATACGTTAAAATTGGTTCGCAATTTACGATATTTTATTTTTGACAAACAAAAAACAAACATAAATACTCGCTGTAGGTAATACGATTGTCGGTAAACCAACAAATAAAGTTGCGAATCTTTGTTATTTAGTATATATCAAATGAGATGTCTGCAGAAAATCTTATCAAATTTTTATCTGAAAAAGCACAAAGACAATGATGCTTTGTGTCCATATGTAAGGTTACAAAGTAAATACATATAAAACAAATTACAAACATGGGGCGCAACAATATTGGGTAAGAGAATAATCGTTAGTAACTTTGTTGGGGTTGCCAGCGTCTAATACGGACCCCTCCGCGCCCGAGACATGCGCAATCTTGTAATTCAAATTCTTTATAGCATCGGTATTAGATGCAATACAAGCCAGGTGAATTTAAATCTGAAAGAGGAAATTAAATTTTGGTCGTTCTATAGAATTTTCCAACTTGAAGCTATTTGAAACAAAGTTTTCAACGGGGTTTAACGCAAACTACTTAGTATGGGTATCCTAGCCATACCTTTTATACTATTCAGCCCGTGACCACGGCCACGACTTGGTCGAATGAAAATAGTGAGCCTGTCATATCTGGTGTTAGTTATTATGGAATAAAATTAAAAAGACAAGACAACTTTTTATAATTATATTATATCAGCGTGTAGGTCAAATTAATACGAACTCTCGTTGTTCGTATCAATTTGAGCTACTCGCTGCTAATTAATTCATAGCAAAAACATTTTTATACCTATTTACAAAACAAATAAATTTTCGCAACCTTTTTTACCTTTGACAGTACAAATGTTTAACATTAAAAGTTTATCCATACTCCAATGGATTACATTACACATAAAGTTATAAAGTGTTTGTTGCCTCAACGGTTTGCGCTCAACTTCTCACCATCAAGAGATAAAACTCGTGAAATTAATAAATAACATTGGCACCCTCCTTCCTGTCGTTACCATGGCGAGCCCGGCGCGGAGGCAGGGCGGCCCTGCGAGGGAACGACGACGCCAGTCTTCTTTGTGCAACGAGGTTTTACTAGAAGACAACGTTGGGAGGCTTCGACACGTAGCGAGGACGCAGAACGGCAACATTATCAGTTTTCTTTTCTTTTATGGTTCTGAGTCAGTAAACGCAATATGCATACTTCTTGGCGGGAAAATGAATAGTCATGTATACAGATTAGATTTATTAAAAATAAAAACTTCTCCGTGCTTCAAAAGGCACGTTAAGTCGTTGGTCCCGGCTGCATTAGCAGTCGTTAACAACCATCAATCCGCTCTAGGGCCGCGTGGTGGTTTATGGCCCGTTCACTCTATCCACCCATAGGGATGGCTAGTGCCTCAGAAGTTGGGACATAAAATGAACTGGTGTGCAGAAAAAAGTAAATGAAGCCTACTGATGGAAAACGGCCACCAAACCCTTTAGACGCTTGTGACAAAAATAGTATAAGCGCGCGCAACCCTGAAACTTCAATTGTTATGCTTTTATGACCTGTAATTCCACTGGATCCAGTTGGTTCCGCTGGAGTACAGTTCAAACCGGAATTTAGTTATGTGAAACAATGTTTTTCAGTAGCTGACAAAGGTGTCAGAGTGGTCGCAAAACAGTTGAACTCTGGACAGTATCCTACCACCGAATTTCTATCACTCAAAAGTAGAAATCATTCAAAAGTCAAGAGATCGAAAAGAGCGACAATTACTGATTTAATATAAGTATAGCAGTCATGATCAGAATGAGTTGTCGAATGTTGAATGTCTATAGACTCTATACTTAGACTCGCGCCGACTCTCGACTCTTCATCAGACAACAAAACTTCACGTGCGCATCGTTCGTAGATACTTCAGTAATTGACAAAAAACAAAAGAGATTAATAAAAACGATCAAAGTTACCTCGTACAATATGAGAGATCAAAACAACGTGTGTTTTCTTAAATAACATCTGTTACCGGTATCCCTACACACTTAAATGTTGGTGGGAGCTCACGTACCTATTATTTAATGGAATTTAAAGGACCTCGCGGTAACACAATAAGCAGTAAGGTCGCACGCAACCGTACACTTTCCCGTTACTGAGCATTAAATGTTGCCAGGTTCCACCATGTAGCCAGGCCCCGCGAGGCCATGTTGCCCGCCCGGAGACGGCCCGGATGCGGCAACATTAATCGCCTGATTTATACGTCTGGCGGGGACTGTTGCGTTAATCCCGCAAACAATGCACAGAGGGTGCTAAACTATGAATAAAAACTCTTTCGCTATTAACGTTCGCTACGAACCTTCATAGACAAATCTTATTCGTGAGTCAACTTAAAAAAATAATGTCATGAAAATTGATTAGCACTTTAATTTGATTCTTAAATTTCAATACGAACTTTAATTAACATTTAGTTTAGCATAGAGTGCTAAACTACGAGTATAAATAAAATCTCTTTCGCTATTAACGTTCGCTACGAAGACAAATCAAAACTTTGAACATCAAATTGCGATAAATGGCAGATAGTAATACAAAAAAAAATGTAAAGGCTAGCAAACTATCATAGTAATTATGGTTAACTTAGTATCTGTAAGGATTACCTAAATTGAACAAAGATTTTTTTAAAGGAAATATCAAATAATATCCCAACTATATAGTGCCGCAAGCAGAGTATGTTCTATGGCTACAATGATTCGAGAACAAATTATTATTTTCATCGGTCCACAACACAAGTCACCTTGAGGTATTCGAACCCGCGACAGTGGTTTTTCGGCAGGTTTGTCGGCATAAATGCCAACAGGTTAACAAACCCGCTTATAACGATTAGTAAACAAGTTGATTGGTAACTTCTAAAGGTTATATAAATTAAGCTAAATGTGAAGAGAGAGCAAATACAGCAAAAGAGTCGGCAATGTAAATATAAGTAATTAAAACAGCACACACCTTAATAACCGCAAACACAGCGGCCGTCAGCCGAGGGCTTAAAGGAGGGTCGCTGACAGAGATGTCTTTTTAAAAATCAATATAATCACGGTCGTTTACCTAGCCACCCCAGCAAATTGTCCCAACCCTATCACCGAGGTGCACTCGAGACTCGCCTCTCTTAAAAAGCTGTGGGTAAAATTTGATTCCGTACCCCAAGCCGAACCCTATGGGTACCTATCTGCAGTTAATTATCTGCGTGTAGAGGGGAAGATTGGGGAAGGCGACGCACGCCGTATCCTCCCCGCCGCACCGCTGCTACGGCCAGGCAATCGAAACGGTAACCCCCTCGTAATTAGTTTTAATTAAAACCGATAGAAAATAAACGTGACGCTCTGTAATAACTCCACGAATCGAAATTGCATTTGGCGGATATTTTCAGTGAAATTTTCTCAGGATGTCATCTGAACTGATGAAAAAAATTTTATGCCATTGTTCCATTATATGAAGGATGGAATGAAATCAGCGTTCGGAAGTGCTTAACATTAATGTGCTGTAAGCCATTAAGGTGAGTGACGGGACGCGGGCTGACGGACGGGGCCAGCCCCGCTTCTCGTTAAGCGGCTGTTCGAAAGAATACCCGCTCCCTACATTTGTTCAAGAGCGTAATTACCGGCATCAAACGGATAAATTAGATTAATCACACTCGCTTTGACGGCCAGGTGCTAATGGAAACTCGTGTTACGACCTCTAAAGCGCAAAGTGTTGACGTGTTCAGCTAGTTGGTCGTAAAATTGAACGAGCTCGTCACAGTGGTCGTACCTACTCCTCCTTTTGTATTTACACTTAGTACCGAATGGAGTGTCCAGACAAAACAACTTTAACTTTTACAAGTGCTTTGAAAAAAGGAAACTTTTAACGAAATTTTGGTCTTGCAGCGTTTTCTGTTAATTGAAAATGTGCGGTGACGATATGTAATTTTCCATTCTGTTTTTCCTGTTAGCTAGTTTCATTGCCGTGGTTTCAAAACCTCTGTTTTGTATTATCGTGCTCCATTATACTTAGACCTGAAGCTTTGGGTTATTGATCACTGTCAGGAACGGATACACCCACTCATTTCTAATTCTGATAACATGTGTAGTGGAATTAAATGACCTTTCCATTGAGTAAGTTTTCCGTCTTTTGGGGAAAAATCCGCCACTGGCTGGACCACTTCGCAATCACCCTAAATCTTGGTGACTATATAAACTTTAACTTTAAACGATGCTCCTTTAGCTTGTTGTTACATAATTTAAGTGTTCAATGTTTTAATGGCCTTTTAAGAGGGCGACTGCTTTAATTTCTTCAAAGAACATTTTTATTTGCTGGAAATAGTTTTGAGTAATAATTATTTCTATTTTCCCTCTGCTTCTTAATGAAATGTTTTTGGAAAGACAATTATTAAAATATGGCTTTTCGTTAACCAAATTAGGTGATAATAACAAATGAGGTAATTAATGCTGCTAGCTTAATGAGGATGACCAGCGGCAATTTTTTTATTGATAGTTCTTTATAATCTCCTTTTAGTTTAGTTTTAAGTAGATAAATTTACGATTATGCTTATTGTACTCGTAATATAAAATAAATTCAAAGATCTCTAAGTAATATTCAAAAATTAGGTAAAAATTAGGTGACGTTACGCGTTTGTTTCTATGCTGTGCTCAGTCAGCTGGTCTAGTGGCTTTAGTAATTACCCGTGACTGCCTGGAGCCAGGAGTGGGCCGACCCCGCGCTGTTTGCTCACATCACTACCTCCACGCCCTTCCTCCTGTACGAATATAGTTATACAAGTAGCGTACGGCACAACACCGTCTAGGATTGTATTGAATAAATTATCACTTTCAATTCAAACTTTCTATGGTGCTGTTGGTACAACCAGGCTACCGATTTTCAAACCTTGTGCTTAGAGTTGGATTTTTTAACCTTCTGATAAAGTATTAAACGACCGAATGAAAAGTAAGTAAGTACAATTTTTTTCATCATTTGATCACGTAAGTTTGACTTGCCTCGTTTGTCAACTGAAGGTGCTGCTTCAATCCCACACAATTTCCATCGAATGGAGGATAAAACTCGACAATTAAAAGACAAGGATAAGACAACAAAATATAACACAATATAAAATGGCTCAATACCTAACACGACATCAGACTGATAAGTTTTATCTGAGGATGGTAAAATCGGCCTTAAATCTCTTACATAATACTGACTACGTCTTATAATTTTAACAAGGCTCATGCAACTTGCAAGATATCTTACGGTTTATGCTAATTTTAGGAGTTAATTTTACAGACACCGGGAACGTTCACGGGATATCCGCGCCCATCCCTCGTGTATGAATTTTAAACAAGGCTCTGCCTATTTTATGGAAGTGCACGTGAAGTAGCTAAACCATTATGCGAATCTCGTCGAGGGTGAAGTAACTGCAGATGTAGCGTATAGCTCAGTTTAGCATCGCACGCATAATAAACAATACGAGCACAAATCGCACAATATCGTGCGGGTGCACGAGAGCGGCTTGAGTGGCTGCTCGTTAGTGAGAGAGCTGGAATTACGCCGGGAGGGGGCTCCGTGCATAACTTACTTAAAATGTAGCAGCCCCAGCTATGAAAAAAATATATTTTAAAACGCGAACCTTTTTCACTATCAGAAAATTTTACTGGACGATGTTTTTCCGTTTCATCAAAAAAGATTTTAACTGAACATTCCAGTAAATAACAGTAGATAGAAAATAATATGTCCAATTCCGCCAAACCCATTACATTCGGCATAAAAATATACAGACGAAGCAAACGAGAGAGTCGCTACAAAATCTACGCTGCAAACCAAATCTACGAGCAGTAAATTTTATGATGGTAATGATATTCGGGCCTCGAAAAGCTTTGAAGGAGAATATAAGATTACAATATTTTGTCACATTTTAAAAGGATCGTTGGCGGGATGTGGGGTAAAAGATGTTAATGCAAAAATACAGAGATACTTTGGTCCCGCCGTAATAATATCAATATTATGTGAGGATTCCCTCTCGCGGACTTTCCCTGACGTCTGCGGTTCCTCGCAGCCGGGAGAGCGGGGGCGGCGGAGGGTGAACGTTTACTTTCTCCCGTCGGGCTGCAGCCGACTTTCCACGCTGCACAACTTACCCGATCGATGCGACCAGAAGCGGTAAACAAAGGAAAATGAACGGAAAACATATAAACACACGCGGTAATAAAAACTCGGCATACTGTAACTGTGGCTGTAACGAAGTTTCCTTTTCGTGGTATTCGATTTATTTTTTGTTTTATTCTATTAGTTTCAGTGAACAATAGGTACAGCAAGTTGACTGTTTTTATTTCATTTGTTCAGTTCACTATTACAAATTAATTTCATTTTTTTTAATGATTATTGTGCCGTCAACAAGTTTTGATACCTTATGCCATGTGATTTCTTAAATCACAATTAGCTGTTTCGGCTTAAATACTCAATCAAATTTATGGCACACTTACTCCGTGAATCACGGACCGTGATTATTAATGTACCTACTTCTAAAGAGCGTAGGACCTTTTTTAGATGATTGGTGAGTAATTTAAAACCTACGTGGACTAGACCTACATTATGCATGGTAGACTATACAGACATAGTCTAATTCTACAAATTCAATTATTATCAACAAATAGAAAAGTGTATATGAAAATTTGGAACATTGACACTACTCTATCAGGAATATCATACGCTAGGTATGTTACGGCCGTGCATTTTACTTTGAATTATGTTTTAAATCATAATCTGAACGCAAACTATAGCGTAACGTAACTATAGCATAGCAATCATGATATGTTTTATACCGACAAATACCTGAAATTCTGTGTACAAAATCTACTCAAATTAATTATCCAATAAGCCTAACGTGGGCTAATGTACCAAATGAGTGTACAAAATGAATAATCTAGTTGAGTAACAAAACACATTTGGTAACAATAGATTCCGCTATTGTTACCGGTGGTTTACCACGGTGGTGGTGTGGCTTATCGCGGCTTATGTAGGTGGATAACAACAGCTGGTCAGCAGAGCCCGTCTCGCCATTATGGAAATTGACAAGTGAGAGGGTGGAGCACACTATGACGCGCATATTTACTGCGGTATTATAAATTTTCATCGACGCGCAACATACTATTGACGTATTGAGATTGATGAAGTAAGTGTATTAGTGCATAGATTGTGGAAGCAGAAACTGTTTCAGAATGAGAACTTAAATCTGAATTTAGAATAAGCACTACTTTTATGATTTCATTTTCACTATAAGCCATCGTTGTTTTATTAAGCTATAGCTATTACACCTTGAACATCAGAAAGAAATGTTATTGCCCGAGATGCCAAATATACAACAGGGAAAATTTTCGAAAAGCTGTCGAACGGATTGAAAAGTCTTCGTCGAGATCGTTTTTTCAATTCAATTGCTGTCTATCATCATCATCATCATCAGCTCATTTATGTTCCCACTGCTGGGGCACGAGCCTTCCCTATGGATGGATAGGGAGAACGGGCCATAAACCACCACGCGGGCCCAGTGCGGATTGGTGGTTAATTGCTGTCTATATTAGTCAATATTATTACTAAATAATTGAATAAGTACAAGTACCAACTTAAGTCACTAGAAAAAACTTAAAACACCATTAATTACTATAAATACTTCAAAGTTAATAGAGACTGAATGGTCTTCTAGTTATCTTAAGCTCAAATCGTGATTAGAAAGTTTCGGTGCAAATCACTCGATATTTTCCTCAAAGCTCAGGTGTATGCAAATAAAAATCTGCGATGTGCCTTAACGTGTGTGCAAACATTAAAGACATATAAAGAGAATAAAAGAGGCACGACATCACACTGAAGAGCGGCAACAACTCAGACCCTAAGCAAATTGACCATCCCCTCGCTGCCAGCGAATATTTAGATTTTTATTGCCCTTTTCCTCTCGGCGTAAACAGAAATTTCCTTATTTTCTACTTTTGCAACCTTACGAAAGTGCCTATCAATGGTGAACGCGAGTACACAATATAAACATGCTGTATTCGTATTGCAGCAACTTGAGACTTTATTTGATTTCTGTACATAAAAAAACGAATGACAATAAAAATGTCGTGTTCTTAAAGAGCAGTCACCAGGATTGCGAGAAGTTATGGGTTTGAAACCAACATATGGCAGTCGGTTTTAAATTTAAAATTCAATATAAAAGACAAAACTAAAAATTTAAAAACTTACTGTGTACGCATAGAATCTGAACGGTTACCACGTCCAAATACGTCTATCTTCATATCCATAGCTGCCATCAAGCAGCAGTGTCCTGTATTACTATAATCTTCCAATTTGAGGAATGAAAAAATACTGGATATGATCTAGAATAATAATGCGTAAATAACGCCTGGGCATAGATAGAGATAGACTCACACATAATATACAAGCACCAGAACCTTGCGGGGTGCTCGCTAACATACCAAACGATACTTACGATATATCCTTGATATATCGCTCAGAAAGTCATTCAAATAATGACATAGTAAAATTATGTAAGCAAGTAGGCAATTTTTAAATTTTATCATAAATAGAGACCGTTTTAAACTGTTTATCATGTTGTCATATAACTTTGTAGGCTATATTTTACGATATGTAAATACTAGAAATTATATATGCTTCACAGTGATTATTAACATTCCGTTTATTATTGTTAGTCAATGTTCTTTTGTATTTTAATTTCTTAATGTTTGAAATGGCATATTTAAAATACTTCACGTAAACAGGTTAGAAGTGAGAAGACAACTAAATTTACGATGTTAAAAAGTAGTACAGTAAAGCGAATATTTTACAGCCGTTTAAAAGCATTTACAACATAAGTACCAACATATAAAATCTCTCCTTGATCGATTTCCAGTAATGAGGTCTATAAATATATGAATATCTATCCAGTTAGACTTTCGAGGCGTGTTTATGGGGAGGTTCGTAAACTTTCGTCAGTAACTTTGAAATACATTGCAACTACTGACAAATTAGGTCGATCATCATTTACCTATATATTTTTAGTAACAACATGCTCGATGGCGCAGTGGTTAACGCGCCCGGTCTGCGATTGCTTATGTTAAGCAATTTTCGCAAAGGCCGGTCATCGGATGGGCGACCAAATATTTATCATCTCGTCCGCTTCCGTGCTTCGGAAGGCACGTAAAGCCGTTGGTCCCGGTTGCATTAGCAGTCGTTAAAAACCACCAATCCGCACTGGGCCCGCGTAGTGGTTTATATCCATCCATAGGGAAGGCCCGTGCCCCAACAGTGGGGACATAAAATGAGCTGATGATGATGATGAACAACATGGTTACTTACAATTTTATGTTGAATTTATTTAGACACAGAAATGAATACAACTGAGAGACATAATATATCCGTGGGTGTGCCCCCTCCACTCACTCACCCTCCACTCACTCACCCACACGCGCCCACTCCGGCAGTGGAGGAGTCTTTGTAGTCGTTGTTGTTGTCTTTCGGCTGAGATGATGATAATGATGATGATGAAGAGTCACAACGAGTTAGGTATTCATATTTCTAAAATTCGGAACTCAGTGTGATTTTAGCATGCGTGCCAAATTTGTAATAGAACTCATCAAACACGAATAAAAAAATGATTTTAATCATTATTGACATGAAGAGGATCGTTGTTGTTATACCTTTGTTATCTCATCCAATGTTAACCGGGAAAATAAAAAATCGTTTACAATTTACTACCGAGTTTCATTGACGGAGCTGCTTAATAAAAATGAATAATGAATATCATTATTGTCAGCTTAATTATATACCTCCCACTGATAGGCTTAATCATTCCCACATATATCGACATCAACAACATCGAGATTTAAGATGAGGGGGATTTAAGATCGTGGTTTAAGAGTGGAAGCAAATAAACGAAAGATAAAATACATAATCGAGATATTATTATGTTCGAATAAATATAAATTGAAAGTTATCCATGCATAAAGGTTCAGTTAACTGTACCTACCTGCCGTGCTGTAGAAATACTGGTAAATTGATTGCGAGAATTGCCATCAGACATCGGAAATCACACGGGCCATCTCTGGGATTGGAACCGTTCGGATGCGATGATTCCATCCGATTACAGATTTCTCGCTCGTTTTTGAATTATGTATATGTGTGATCGCATCGTTATGAACCTACGGTGGATGGGTAGCGATGGTAATGTACCTGCTACCTGCAGAAATATTTTTTCTTTATTGATTTTTGACGCAATCATAGCTGCATAATCATAAATACTAATGTATTTTCTGATCACAACTCTTATAGTAAAACATTATCGTCACCATATTTTGGTGGTCGTATCTAAAATTTATATGGATTTACATCACAGTCATTGATGGATTACTACGCATGTGAATAACTAATTCGAAGTCATGGCTTAGTAAGTAGGGCTGTTAGCCGGATTTCACGGTCATGCATCGTTCAAATGTTCAAATCCCACCAGAGGAAAATCTTCATTTTTCAAGTGCTTTTTTCAGTGTTGGATACTGTTATCGTTAAGTTTTTGTCCGTTCATTCTATTTTTTTTCTTTTACCTTGCGCACATGTTATAATAACATATTACTATGCAAGTATAAATAAAGCAGCTGTTACGGACAGAAGTCTCTATTGTATAAGTTTAGTTAGCAAGTAAAACGGCACAGATGTAATACGGTTAACATATTTGCGTTAATTAAGTATTATTGTTATTGATAATAAATGATTTTTATTTTGTGCTTTTTATTGGTAAAAAGTAAAGATTTAAAGGTTTCTAAAGTTATAAGGGCCAGGTAAACGTGCCTAGAGGCCTAATGCCTCACTATGAAAAGTTTATTAAAATAAGTAATTAAGTTTTAGAAAATTATAAATATGTAGGGTATCCAGATTACGAGAGATACCGTAGGGTACATGTTAATACGTAAGGAAAAGAGAGGTCCGAGCGAAAGGGACAGCTGCATAAAATACGACGGCTCATGTGGGTAGTTGGTTTAGGTTGATTAGGTCAAAAATGTAAAGCTACCTACATGGGCCGGCAGCTGTACCACAACGTCGCTAGTTCCCAAACCTAATATGTGTTTAAGTCACGGCCGGTCAGAGCAGATTTGTGTAAGCTCTCCGGACCCCAGCTAAAAGAATAAAGAAGAAATAATCAAGAACCGAGTTTTAATACAGTCCACATCGAAGCACAACGGCCGACCTGTAGTGGCTACAACCAGTCACGAACAGTAACTTTGATCCTCCGAGCCGGATTTGAAGAACTGAAGCTTTCGCCCATCAACATCAGTCTGAAGATCCACCAACGCATTGACCAACGTAACCACCAACGCATTGACTACATACCACATACTTGTGTTCTGTCACGAGTCTAACGCGGGTGGACCGCGGCTCAAAAACGTCTCACCACCTAACGGTGCCAAACGGTGGGCGTTCTGAGTAAACGCCGTTCAAGGCGGGACGACTTATCGGACAGGGTCGTCAGTTTGCCTTTTTCAAGGCGAGCTTAAGTCCGGCTACGCCAGTACGGTTTGTCGTGGAGCGGGGGTCCTTTCTGTAGGCACTGCCTAAGCTGTCGGACACTCCAACCGATACGCGAGCGCCCCGTTGTCTACGTCGACTCTCTGCTGGGTAGGTCCTACCTTTCCACTCCCGCACGAACTCCATCCTTGGACGGGCTCCCCACATAGCGTGCCCGTTTGAGATTGTTAGGAGTAGGGGCAGCAAGAAAGAAGATGCCGACCACCCGAAATCAACGCCAAGCCGAGAAGACAACGGGACTACGAACGCTTGACAGACCACCCGCATCACCCTCAAACAATGCCTCAACCGTGACGCCAATGGAACCGCTCCAAGAGACCGCTGAACGCGGAACCGCCACTACGGAAGTTAGACGCAACGACGACGCACCCCCACCCGACGCGCCCAGAGCGGGGCCGCCGTCGGTACGATCAACAACGAGCGTCGCCTCACGAATTAAACAAGCGCAATTTCTAGCGGAGGAGCGACTCGCCGAAGTACGCCGGCGAGAAATACAATTGGAAGCGGAAATGATTAATAAGAGACTTGCATACGAAATCGCCGTTATTGAAGAAGAAGGGGGTATAGAACCGGAGAGCTTACCCGCCGATGTAACCCAACTTAAAGTGGATGAATGGTTGGATCGGCGTCGGAACGCGCATGAACCCGATACGGATAAAGTCGGAAATGTGCGACAGAGACAAAAGGATGCGCGTGCAAGTGAGATGGACAGAGGTCGCCACCTCACTTATTCGCCATATATTGAAAACGTTCGTGAAAACGAAAACGCAGTGAAAGAGGCGATGCCCCGTGACCAAACGAACAATGACGACACGGGAATGGTTAAGCTCGCTCTGACACTAGAGAAAATGATGCATAATCGGCCGGTACCACGACAGGCGCTGGATTTGCCTACATTCAGCGGCTCGCCGGTCGAATGGTTGCCGTTCAAAGCGGCAATGCGCGATACGACTAGACAATTTAAATTTAGTAAAGCCGAGAACTTGGCACGATTAAGAAGCTGTCTTAAAGATGAAGCAAAGGAAGCGGTGTCCGCTCTTTTATATACGGCCGTGGACCCGGAAGTTGTGATGAAAACACTCGAGCAATGCTTCGGACGGCCAGAAGTGATAATCGATCGAGCGCTGGACGACATTAAAAGACTGCCGCGACCCGGCACGACGGCCAGTGAGTTGAACACGTTCGCGATCAAACTACAAAACATTGTGTGCATACTCGATAATATCGATAACAGAGGCTACTTACGAAACCCGATGTTAACGCGGGAAGTTATGGACAAGCTCGGACCGCACCTACGCTCAAGGTGGTGCGACTACGCAACTGATTACGGAAGCTATGCCGAGCCTGAAATCGTTACACTATCCCACTTTCTCATGAGAGAGGCCGACAGAGCCCTACAGTATGCATACGTAAGCTACAACCCTACGAGAAAGAACGTTATTACCGAGACGAGAGCGAACGTGAAGCAACGATTCGAGCGAAAGAAAAGCACAGCTGTATACGCAACGAATGATGACGTCATAAAAAAAGAATGTCTATGTTGTGGAGGACGTCACGACGTGCCGCAATGTGATCGCTTTAAAACCATGACGGTTAAACAACGATGGGAATGGATAAAGAGAAGCGGAGTGTGTTTCCGTTGTGCAAATGGGAAACACCGTCGCCTACAATGCGATAAACGCGATCTGTGCGGCGTTGACGGTTGCCGCCACCCCCACCACGCCTTGCTACACGAACACCGCACCAGGCCGAACGAAACCGAGATGGTGGCGTCGGTTAATCACTCGACCGATGCTACTAAGGTGTTACTGAAAGTGTGTCCCGTTACCATCAAGGGACCGAAGGGGTCAGTCGACACATACGCCCTGCTCGACGAGGGGTCGACTGTCACACTGATCGATCAAGACCTGGCGGACCATGTAGGCGCGGACGGGCCGGCGAACGATTTGCAAATACGAAGCGTAAATACACAAACGACGTGCGAGACCAAGACGGTGAATATAAAGTTGATTGCTACTACGAATAAACAACGATTTAACATTAAAGCTAGAACGATGAAAGATTTATCACTCAACGGACAGACGGTGCACAACGATTGTTTGAAATACGCACATATGAAAGAGTTATCAAACAGCAACGTCTGCTACGGACATGTCAAGCCTCAAATATTGATTGGGGCAGACAATTGGCATCTCATAGTCACACGAAGATTGCTACAGGGCAAGCGAGACGAACCGATCGCATCGCTCACGAAGCTGGGGTGGGTAATACACGGATCAGCGCCACGGTCAAGCGTGCTGATGGAGAGTAATACGGTTGCGGTGTTATACGTAAACACGCCGCAATGCGCGACGATCTCGCGCACTCTCTCACCCGACAACGAACTCCATGCTATGGTAAAGAAGCACTTCGAAATCGACTCACTGGGAATAACGAAGAAAAAGCGAGTGAGCCCGAGTGATGCTCGCGCCGTGGAGTTGTTTAATACGACGACAAGGAAAGTCAACGGAAAATACGAAGTTCGATTACCGTGGCGACGTGATGACGTCACGCTGCCGCCAAGTTACGAGTCAGCACTGAGACGATTGAAATCTATAGAACGAAAGATGGACAAGTCTGACGAGTTTAAGCGAGCTTACACGAATCAAATAGAGAATCTGTTTGATAAACGCTATGCCGAGGAAAGTAGCGAGAGCGATTTAATGAGCCCGCATTTATGGTACTTACCTCACTTCGGCGTAACGAATCCGAATAAACCCGGAAAGCTACGAGTTGTCTTTGACGCGGCCGCCGAAGCAAACGGAGTTTGTCTAAATGACGAGCTTTTGGAGGGTCCCGACTTACTACGCGACCTGGCGGGCCTGCTACTACGATTTCGCGAACGAGCTATCGCGATTACGGCCGACATACGAGAGATGTTTCTTCAAGTTAAGATATGTAAAGATGACCAACCCGCTCAGATGTTTCTGTGGAGGGGCGCCGATCGAACGAAGCCACCTACGCGCTACAAGATGACGTCAATGATATTCGGAGCGAAGAGTTCACCTTTCTTAGCGCACAGCGTGAGAGATTCGAACGCCGAAGCATACGCTGCCGAGTATCCACGAGCATACGAAGCGATTACGAAGAACCATTATATGGATGACTACGTTGACTGCTACGACACCGAACAAGAAGCAATTGAAACAATAAAGGAGGTCGCGAAGGTTCACGCGCAGGCAGGATTCACGCTGGCCGGTTATAACTCTAACGGACCGTGCGTGTTGCGTGAGCTGCCAGTAGAAAGCCGTGACACAGCACCCCGACAGCTCGGCGCTAGTTATCATCAATGGGGAAGAACGCTCGGCTTACTATGGGACGCTGCTACAGACGAGTTGGCGTTTAATACCGAGATGGTTCGCGTACACGACGATGTGAAGCAAATGAGGCGCGCTCCTACTAAACGAGAGGCGTTGAGCGCGGTCATGTCAATATTTGACCCGCTCGGATTGTTGAGTTATTATACTATACGAGCAAAGATCATCTTACAAGGCATATGGCGGTTAAAAATAGAATGGGACGAGGCCTTACCCGATTACGAGGCCGGCGAGTTCCATGAATGGTTGAACGGATTGAGGGCATTACGTAGTCTGCGTCTACCCCGGCTTCTACATACGGGGGGAGTGACGGGAAAGCAGCTACATGTTTTCTGTGACGCCAGCGAGGTCGCTTACGGCGTTGCAGTATACTGGAGAATGAAGGGTGAAAATGGCAAAATACGAGTCGCACTCGCCGCTGCTAAGGCCAGAGTGGCACCGATAAAGCAACAAAGTATTCCGAGAATGGAGTTGCAAGCGGCGTTGATAGCTACGCGACTAGCGAGTTCAGTATTGAATGAACAAAGATGGCAACCTGAGAGAATCATATATTGGACCGATTCACAAACAGTGTTGAAATGGATTAATAACGACACGGTGCGTTACACCCCCTATGTAGCGCATCGCTTAACTGAGATAACAGAAACGACGATGCCGTCACAATGGCGATGGGTCCCTACGGCTCACAATGTCGCGGACGACGTAACGCGCGGCAATGAGATTACGAAAACGAAAAATGATCGGTGGTTTGTCGGACCGGCATTTTTATACGAAAACGAAACGGAATGGCCCACGAGTGACGTCATCAATAACGAACACAGCGCGGAGAGTGAACACTGCGTAACGCACACGCATATGTGGCAGAGTGCTAGTAGAGTAGTGCCCGATGCTAAACGCTTCTCCTCCTACGAGCGTTTAGTGAGAACGATGGCGAACGTGCTACTATTTACTCAGAGATGCCGCCGCCGCGCTAGTAAGATGACGATTGAACATATCAACGAGGCCGAGCGCCTACTAATCATTGAATCGCAACGAGAGAGCTTCGCAGACGACATCGACCGCCTCAAAGCGTCCCGCAAACTACGTGCGGGCAGCAGACTCCGAGCGACGCAACGTACAAGAAGGCGACGTGGTCATAATTGTGGATAACACACTACCCCGCAATGTATGGCCCAGAGGCGTCGTTACGAAGATATTTCCTGGACCTGACAACGAAGTACGCAACGCAGAGGTGCGCACCAAGGGCGGCACGTTCCGACGACCGACGACGAGACTGGCTGTCCTGACGATGGAGTGAAGAGGCTACGCGGATGCTGCGCCGGGGGGAGCCTGTTACGGACAGAAGTCTCTATTGTATAAGTTTAGTTAGCAAGTAAAACGGCATAGATGTAATACGGTTAACATATTTGCGTTAATTAAGTATTATTGTTATTGATAATAAATGATTTTTATTTTGTGCTTTTTATTGGTAAAAAGTAAAGATTTAAAGGTTTCTAAAGTTATAAGGGCCAGGTAAACGTGCCCAGAGGCCTAATGCCTCACTATGAAAAGTTTATTAAAATAAGTAATTAAGTTTTAGAAAATTATAAATATGTAGGGTATCCAGATTACGAGAGATACCGTAGGGTACATGTTAATACGTAAGGAAAAGAGAGGTCCGAGCGAAAGGGACAGCTGCATAAAATACGACGGCTCATGTGGGTAGTTGGTTTAGGTTGATTAGGTCAAAAATGTAAAGCTAGCTACATGGGCCGGCAGCTGTACCACAACGTCGCTAGTTCCCAAACCTAATATGTGTTTAAGTCACGGCCGGTCAGAGCAGATTTGTGTAAGCTCTCCGGACCCCAGCTAAAAGAATAAAGAAGAAATAATCAAGAACCGAGTTTTAATACAGTCCACATCGAAGCACAACGGCCGATCTGTAGGGGCTACAACCAGTCACGAACAGCAGCATCACGAAAATCTTTATCTTGGTACGAGCACATAAAGACGATTCTACTCTCCGACGAACAGCTCGGCCTAATATCATTAGGATATTCATATTAGCCACCTCACCCATTTCTTGGTTGATCTATTTCTCGCAGATTTATGAAGCAGCGAGGCTATCAGGTCTCCGGAGGCGTCCCCTGGACGTCGTAATTGCTTTCCGGGTGACTCGACGGAATTTGCATTTTCTAACCCTTTCGTTATGTGTGTAATAAATTGTATAAATATAAATAAACTTGCGTTCATATGACACAATTTGATATTTACTTTTAACTAGCGGCCCGCTCATGACTTCCTCTTGAATCAATCTATCTATTAAAAAAACCGCATCAAAATCCGTTGCGTAGTTTTAAAGATCTAAGCATACATAGGGACAGACAGACAGCGGGAAGCGACTTTGTTTTATACTATGTAGTGATATATTCTTAATTAATTGTTTTCATTTGTAATTGGTTAATATTTTTTTATTTATTTTTATTTTGATTTAAATACTGAATCTGACTCCAAAGAAAGTAGCTTAAACACTTATGCTATGGGTATGAGAAACAACGACGGCAACACAATCACCGAGACTCGAGAAAATATAGAAAAAGTTCGTTTTTCTATATTGACCCGACTGGGAATCGAACCCGGGACCTCGGAGATGGCGAAACCAGAAACCGCCGTGCGAGCCACTTAACTACGGAGGCCGTCTATACATATTTGAACTAAAACCTCGTATTAAGGTACGCAAAACCTTCAAATAGGTATATAATATTTTCTAAAAGCTTCGGAAGCCGATGAAAATGAATGCGATGCAAATCGTGTCCCAATCCCCAAAGGCACGTTTGACTGCTGACGTGAAATCCGAAGCGTATTAGTATTGCGGCATAATAACTTTATTACCTATTTGATATTAGCCCTTAATGTCATCTCTCTCCTTCCATAACTTCTATATATTGCTGTCTTTAGCCAATCTTTGAGAAGAGTATCAAACTCGTATGCACAACAAAAGAACTTTATAATAAAAAACCCTTATTGTAACAATTAAACGTAATAAAGTTAAGTCAACTAACGCACTAGGTACTCTACTTAAGATACCATTATTTGATAAGTGATGTGATGTACTTTTATCGTAATAAAGTGTCCTAAAAACAAAGTGAAATCGACTATTTAGTGTATACCAATATTTTTTTCTACTATTATTACAAACACAGGTTAGGACTGGATATCCTAGCATTATAATGCAAGACCTAACGATAACGTCAAAATTAATAATTAGGTAAAATAAATGTGAGTAGATCCGTATAAAGTGTTTTATTTAATATACTTATTTTCCTCCTTTTGGTTCACCTAAATGAGAAATTCTGGACATTTTGACAGATATTGGAGTGTATTTTGAGCGCACAGCGAAATATTTTCAACGAATTTGAGCATCATAATGACTGGAACCATTATGTTTAAGAGTGAATAATTACGACCACTTATTGTAGCTTTTTCAAGGCGAAGGAAATTAATTATTGTTTAAACGATTGTGCCTTGTTTCTGAAAATGTTTTTCAACGAAGACTTTAATTTCTCACTGAGGCGTGACGATTAGAACATTGTTTTTAAACTGTCGTTATTACGCAGTGTACTCATATCACTTGGGAAAATATAAACACAAAAACGAGGTTTTACCGTTTTAAAAAACCTATTAATATACTGCCGTGTCTTTTTTATCTCGACAAAAATTACGTATGATACCTACATACCTATGACAGCAGAATAGTACAAGATGGCGCGATATCGTGTCTGCCTTGCCTATCCATATGCGTCTATAGGTAATTTGGCTCGAAGTGTTTGTAAATTACAATAATGGTAAAGCAAAAAATATTCAAATGTAATAAACCTAGTCCAAATTATAGCCTGTGGTAACAACGTGTAGCGAGCACGGTCGGCTGAGTGAAAAGATGAAACAAACACATGATTTCCAAGAGTGCTCATGGGTCCAGCTTTGATGCGACCCGGGCTCGGACCACGCGATATCTTTCACGGGACACTGACCCACATCTGTGAAAGTAATCTATAATGAGACCTCTTCCAAATTATGCATAGTTTCGGAAACTAATCACCAAAATAGAACGAAATATCACACTGTGCGTCGGCTAGCACACAACAACGCGCAAGTACTTTTTGTTCTATTTTACAGGACATACAAAAAAGGAAATTATTTCAGGATTTAAAAAGAGATTAGACTCAATATTGTTTATGTAGATAACTTATTGAAGTACTTTAAAACCTCTTGATTCAACAAAGTTTTATCATTCTTTTTCTTCTCCTTCGTATTTCGCAACGAAAACATACAAATATTAGACTTTTTCGGTTTTGTTCGTAGTCAATGATATGCTCCTAATATGGGTCAACCTAATTTTAGTATGGATAATCTAATTACCGTAATTAGGTGAACGTGCTATTTTCATTATACCCGGCTCTACGGTGCGTGGTGTACGCAAAATTAGCGAAATGGAAGAGGAATTTGTTTACATGACGGTTAAATGTAGTCTGAATACGATATAACAACTTATTTATTCAGATGTCTATACGCCTTCTGCGCATTTCTAATCGGACCCAATTCTAAAGCCCTATTGTCAAGCTTACAGGATTCATCGAAGGAAATTGGCATTCCGTTACGATGATGATCCGATCCAGCGGCTGCGTATAACTGCCATTTAAATGTACCACAGTAAGATATTCCTGTTTAATATGCCTCGGTTTATCGAGAAAAATAAATATTATGTTTCGATTCGTCTAACGGAATACCGAAGTCTTATCTATCGAGTATCTTATTGATAATAAAAGATATTCCGCTTCTGCTTTAAAAAATGTTAAAACATTTTCAACCTTTTCCTCCGGTAGCCCTAAAATCTTTGGCAAACTACAAAATAGTCGTAAATAAAATATCAGAAACAGTGATTGGTACTCATGGATATGGATCTATTATTAGACGTTAGACAATGCAACGCACGATCAAATATTTTTTTTGTATTGGAAGAGGTTTATATTGTTCTCTTTGTGCAAGTAATAAGACACACAATACAATAATAGTCATATGCGTTGTACGGATGCATTGTACGAGCGCTCTACAATCGAACAGTTAGCGAAGGTACGACCTTGCGGCCCGAAGAGGCTAATCAAAGTTATGAGCTATTTCCTTACCGTATAAAAGCAAGATACTGATTTACGACGGACGCCCTCGACCGTAAATAATACTGGCCGACAATATACTGCAGCGGATTGATGGCTTGCTGAATATCGTACTAAAAGGTCCTACCAAAACTTGTGAATATATATTTTCTTTGGAAGTATTCGTGTTCCAGTGACGTATTATCGCGAGGCACGTGAAGAAGAGGGTTTGCGCGTGACGGATCACCGGCAGAGATGAAATCAAATATCGTATTCCCCGAAGACTGTTCACGCGCGTCGCCCGCCTTAGTAACACGCTGCCGTATAACGCTGCCTCCACTACCTTCGTTTTATATTAAAATGACAACAGTCCCTTGATAATTTACTTTTGATTATGACGCAACGATTCGAGCCGATACTCTGTTAGTTTATATTGGACGACAAACTACGAATCTTTATTTTATTCAGGAGCGGGGCAACGTCCAGGCGCGATAGGAATCTTAATGAAATATTTAAATTGTATTCCAGAAAACTGTCATCAGAAGTTGGAAACGGTATGCAATGAACAAATAAAGTTTACTCGAGTGGAAAGAGAAGTTGCAGCTAACAATTTAAAGTTAGTCTAGGCGGTTGAGTGCGAGGCGAGGTGAGAAATGCGGCGTAGTGGGGCCGGGGGTCAAGGGGTCGAGGGGGCCCGGACACCATCGGCACGAGCTTCCAACAATGGTAAAGTTGCACTCAAACTGGATGTAAGTAACTTAACCGGGAACGGTCCAACTCGGCAAATTCTAATATTCGGACAGTCACTGGAGCGCAATAAAACAGTAATGGACACAGACTTGCTTATAGAATTTCGGCAGTGTAGTATTTCCAATTATTTCACCACTGTAGCAGGAGTTTGTTTGCAGTACAAAATGGAGATGATGAGATAATGTTTCGAAATTCTACTTTCATATTCAATATTTTATTTGGCGCATAACAAAAGACGCCTGTCTGAGTGTCCCAAATTGGCAACACTAAAATCCCTAATGAATGGTAGCCGCAGCAAAGGCTGGCGCCGCCGGCGCCGGCGGCGGCGGCGGGCGGCGGCGGCGTCTCGAACTCGCCCGAACAAGATAGATGGCGTCGCGCTGCTCCGCTCCACACGTTTTAACTAACCAACTTCGTCTTCCGCTAGTGGAACATTTTGTAATATACACCTTCGTATGTTAAAACGATCGCTTATTCGTTTTAGATAGAATCTTATCTTATCTTAGCGGGACCTGCTGAGGTTTCCCTCTTGCAGTAACACTTCGACCCATTGTGATCTTTCGTGCAACCCCATCCTTTCACTCTTCTTCCTCTGTAAATATAAGTTATAGTCTTAAGGACGTTGCCATAAGTTTGGTAACGTCCTTAAGAGCGAAGAGTCCTCCGGTTTGGATAAGCCGACCCCAGGAGTAAAGTTTTACATAGAAAATATGGTTTGATTCAAATACGGTGCAACTGTGCAAGCAACGGTAGGAATTTTGTTAAAAATTTGTATACAACAAAGACTATCATAACATATGTCTACATTGAATATTAAACCTTGAACATTTAAGTTTAAAAATATGAAGGAAATGACAATATAGTTCATACAAGTACGAAAAATATTAGATCTTAAATGCAATTTTTTTTAACCGCAAACGTTGTCTGTGGCGGTTTGGGTGACAGTAGAGTTAGCTTGGACTGACTAAGATTAAAAAAACACTAAAGCACTGATATTATTGATTGTTATCCTTTAATCTAATCGTAATATCAACCAAATAATGGTAAAATAACTATGACGACAATAAAAAAATGTCTAAGACAACTTTTACGCTGGTAAACATTTACCGTAACCGTTACTCAATCGTTTGAGTTACGATATCTTTAATTTTCTAAGAAAACCAGTTTCACGTTTCATCGCTTTATCTGAAGAATGGTTTTCGTGACATTGTGATTGCTAAATAATAACAGCCATTTTATCACAAGACGTTGGAAAAGGAGACGGAGATACGTCAGGGACGGATGTAAAAATATTAAAATAAGTAATTGCTCCGTCAGGACTGCACCTGCGCCCGGTCTGGCAAACAGTCGCAGTTACGTCTTAATTATTTATTGCTGTTTAAAAATGATACTAAACGCAACGGAACACGGTGTCCTTTCTGTAAGAACGGTGGTTAATAGTTGTAAGTCGCCGCTTTAAGCACGTTAAGGCAGTAGCAATGATGAAAGCACCTCTGCTCCGACACTAAAAATAATCGTTCTATTTATGTAGACGAGATAATAAACGGCGTCAACGGCTCGTGTCATCCAAGGATTAAATTGTGATAACATAAACAAGTGTGTAAAGTTTTACTACCCTGTCGATGTGAGCTAGTTTGACAGGGCTAACAGGGGGAATGATGACGAAACGTCCTCATAAGACAAACCTAAGAATGTGTTATCGTCTATTAGGCTAAGTGCTAAATCATGTATGGCATGAGAGCCGGACGGATGAAGGTCGACATTTTCGTGGAATATGCCATTTCTTGTCTCTGTTATTCGTTGCCATGTTACATTAATTTATAAGTGTGTTATTTTTATGGAAACATCGTTTTCACGACTTCTGTGTGCCTACAACTTGCGCGTTGCCGATTTATGCTCGTCTTCAGCTTCGACCTCTAATCCTTTTTTTTTATTCGGACATTATGGGTTTTTCTACAAAGACATGGATACATTATATGTATGTATATTCGTATTTTTTTAAATATTTTAATGATCTACTACAGAGTTAAACAACGTAGGAGGTAACCCAGGTAGCTATAGCAAAAAAACATTTACGAAAACGTATACATGTCGCATTTTTGGTTAAATTAAAATTGTATTCTTTTATTGAGTACAAATTGTGTAAGAAAATACTAAATTAAAAACCCGCTGGTATTTACACTAATATTTTGATGTAACCCCAGGCCGATTTAGGTGAGGGTGTTGGTGTCAGAGCGTTACTTCAAATGTCTTAAGGTTAAGTAAATATTTGGGTTGGTGATGATAATGCTAATACGCATATTCACTAGTGATGAAACGATTACGATTTCAATTGATCGTAATCGACATTATTATATATATATTATTATTTATCGATTATTTATTGATTAAATCTGACATTTATTTTCTTCAAAAAAAAAAAAAATTTGTAACATACTTCGTAAATGCGCAGGATATCTTTTGTTCATGCGTGTATCCGAACGCTTCTTTTCTTTGACTGGCCTGACGTTTCATTCTCCGCGCTGCGCAGGATAAGTAATACTTTCCTGAAGTGTTTTTTTTTTTTTTACTTTAACTTTAATTATTGATTTTTATAAATTTTATTTGATTTTTCTTATGCCAATTAATCTTATATTGATTTCTCGATAATTTGTTTTATTTATTACTAAAAACAAATAACCGTAATCGTAATCGTAATCGTCGATTATTAGGTGCATTAATCGTAATCGTGATCGTAATCGCTAAGTGATAATCGTTCCATCACTAATTTTCACCAACAACATGTTTATGTAACAAGACGCATCCTTATTAAGTAATTTTACATTTCCTTATAATGTTACTCTTAAAACAAGGTATTTTCTATTAAATAAGTTAAGTAACCATTACACTTTTTTCTACGACCAGAGAAACAATTAGCAACAAAGTCTGTTGTTATTAAAACATTAGTATTACTATCAACATTAACATGTCCAACTTTACAAAGTCTACATGGATACATCAAAAAAGTTACTCACATCACTTTGACACGCGGCATTTCAAAGCCCGCGGTATAAAAATGATCGTTTCCATACGAGTATAAGTGTGTCAACATACGCACTAATTGGCTAGAATGATATATTAGTATGTGGTCGCTACACGCGCTGAAATTAAACGATTACACCTTTGCTAAATAACAGTACTAGATTTGCGACTACTACTTATACTAGAAGCGCTTTAAAAACAGTCCGACCAATTAAACCACAAATACGCTTTTGCGGTCTTCTTTCAAATGAACAGTATTAAGTAAAGATATTTGACAACCTTAATTCACCTTTATGTTCGAGATTTAACGTTTAATAAGCTGTTGATGTTATAAAACTTTTTGACATTAACTAGAACTAACTAAAGTATTTAAATGTAGTGGTCGCCCAGTGGTCGAAACTCGACCGTAGTTCACAAAATATACAACGTCTATAGAATGTAATGTAACACATTTTATATGTACATTTTTATATTTCGAGACTTCTTCTCCATATTAACTTTAACTAAGTATACAAAATCTCACAATACTCCTTGCGCGCAATGTGCTTAAAATTATACGAGAGCTAAGTTAGCAACCGCGGCCATTTTCGTGATGCATTTTCGTTTAAGATCCTCAATCTAGTACTATTGATAGTAGGATTACACTATTATAGTGTGAGTACTCACTCAGCTCCATTTTTTCCCCTGTGCAGCATACCCGCGCGTGCCATCTCACGCCGACGGCCTGCAAAAAACAAACCATCCATTAACGTCGAGACGTCCAGGCCCTTTCCGCGTCCTTACACCCACTAAATACGGGTTAGGACCCTTATTTATTAGACAGACGATCCACTAAATTATATCTGTCGACCTCGTCACTACACACCGCAACATACTAGTTACTAATGATATTAATATTCTGTGATGGTAATTAGGCTTTGAGTACGGTACCGTGTTCGTACGAAGTCAAGTACGCAGCTTGAATTACCGGCCAGAAAAGTATTTAAGAAACTTAATTATAACGTTTTATGTAACACATATTTTGCTATATTGACATTAATATATGCATAGTAAATAATACGAGTATAACGGATGGTAATGTTAAATAAAATAATAACCTACGAACAACTGAACGTCAAAAGCATTTTTATTCTGCTTCTCCATCTTCAGCCTATAGTGACCCACCGCTGAGTGGGAGTATACCTCAAAAGCATTATCAACTTATAAATATTTACAACAACGTATTTTATGGTCGAACGTAAAAGGTTATGGATTGACTCCACGATTTCTTGCGAGAGATTCTGTCATCACGTCACGCCGTACCATCACGCAGTTACGAGTATAATACAATATCGGCATTACTTTCGAGTGGCATGTCCACACGCCTGCACTTCATTTACCACAAACTGACAAATTTCCTCAAAAGACTTTGAACTGTATGTCTAAACGTTTTGGTTGAAAATGTATTGAATAAATTCAACAGTTTTGGATAGATTCATGTGCGGGCGTCTGTACCTAAGAAGCGTTTAAGACTGTCGTTAGTCCTTGGAATATTGTATCAGTTTACTGTTGCTTACTCATTGTGCGGTAATAAATAATCGTGACATATTTTCACGCTTTCTGGATAAAGGCAGCATTTAACAATTTAATCAACGAGCTATTTACGAAGCGGTTGATGGATGGCCACGGGAGAATATTTCACGTCGAAGAGCGCTGCAGCGTCTAAATTGCGACATCCACTGCGATAGGTAGACAATGGAGAGGGATTTATTGGAGCCTTCGATCCGATCTAAGTGGAGTAAGTGACTTATCCAGTTGCATAATAACATTATTAGTTAGTGTTAGCTGATGAGCAGCTTAATTCTATTGTTTTAAATGAGCGATCCCAATGATTTTTTTTAAAAATACATTGGCATTTATACAATTCGTATGTTGGGAGGATTTTCATTCTTCCGTATAATTAATTACCTACTTTATGTTGCCAACTAATTGTAAGGGTTTAGGCACTACTTAGCATTTTTCTTTTTAATTGGACTTAGATGGAGTTTCTGAATGTATTGCCGAAAATAATGTAAAAAAAAGTATTTATTACTAACAATTTTTAAAACAGTTTATATTTTTTAGTACAAATGATATAGGACTTACTGCCTTGACGATTCACTTTTTGTAAAAAGAGAACATTTAATTTAAAAAATAATAATAATAAGTATGACATATTCATTTGATCACCCTCCACCTACTTTCAATTATGTACTAGTTAAAGGATCCGGAACAAAAATACATCTCGATAGTGGTCCTGTTTGTTTAGGTAAATTAAAAAAATAAAAAATTAACTAAATTTGAAAAAATATTATAAGTATAGCATTAGAAATAGAAATAGAAAAAATCTTTATTTCGTCGAACCATAAGTCTCAAACATAAAGATTAAATTAAGGTTGCAAAATATTTGTACCTACTTACTGTCATCGCCACAAACGTCATTGTGGCTCCGTGGCACCATAGTGCCAAAGTCGCCTATCTAAGTCCCGAATCTAGTACATAAATGATCGACGCCCTCCTCCTACATTGATGATGAAAGTACTTCTATACGTGTCAGCCACTACTTATCTGCTGAATGCCTGTTGTAACTAGCACGCATATTAGTGTCGCTGTATTTTTATCGTAAATATAATTACGCACAAAAAGACAAAATTTAGAAGTTATCAAATTGACGAATTTGATTATACCATTTATTTCAATTGCCATAAACCTTACTGTTGCCGCTCTGTGTAACGGTATTATTTACTAAGCCAGTAATTAAACAGGCCCCGTGTATTTTTCACAAGTCGTTTTTGTGACTAACGTGGTACTTAAAATATTTGTTGCCCAACCGAAACAACAACATAAAACAGATTTGCGACTGGAAAATTAATTTCGTTCGTACAGCTCGCTCGCGTGTGGAAGTTACTGGGCATATAGGTATATGTAGGGCGATATGGAGTTTTAAGTGGATTACAAGCGGCGTTAGTCGCGGGCTTTCATTTCGGTATGTAATATCGCGTAAAGACCTAGTGATAATTCGGTGGCGCACGCGATACTAAAATTATGTCTACTACTATGTGTCCGCTCGAACGGAATTCATTCATAACGGATGGAAATAAAAGTGAGTTCTTCTTTCTTTAATTATATAAGAATTAACAGTAATAGATATTATAGTTTAATATCTAGTTGTTTTTATTAATTGAAAATAGAAATATAAAAACCATAATTATAATAATCTATAAAAGAAAAGTCCTGACTCAATCACTTGGCAAAACCAGAGGGATCGCAGACGCGTTGCCGGCCTAAACTCATTGACAGACTCATCAACGCCCAACCCAACCCATGGACACAGAAAGCCTAAATTTTGCAGGCATATAAGTAGGTTTCTTCTAAAAATTAGGCATAAGATGACGGGATTTTCAATATCCTTTAAAATCACGAAATACGGTTATGTACGCGGATGAACTAGTGTATCTACCTGATACTGGCGACCATCTGCGTCTTCATCCGCATACCCGTATCCCGTAAAGCCTATACAAGTTTAAGAAGAGACCTGCCTGCAAAATTTAAGCTTTCGACATCTAAGGGTTACATGATAAAACTAATATTTTACAGTAGCTTGATGACGTTTTGTGGTACTTGTTATATTTTCCACATAAAGTCGTTCAATTTCATTTTCTTATAAAAAATGTGTGAGTTATTTTAACATGTAGTAGGGGTTGGGGTGTAGTTGTAGTTTCCGACATGATGTATTAGGCGTCACAACGTTGATTTCACAAAGCGCTAATCTAGAGATATTGTTGTTTGTGTAAATTTGCAGAAAATTCGTTACTTTTAAAATCATACTCGGGCATATATTTCACCGTCGAAAACATTTATGATGGAAATTTTAATTACAGAGTTCAAAATACTGGTCTACAAATGTTTAATAACTGTCATTTTCAGCGTTTGTAATATCTAAATTGTAATGATCTGATTGTTGGAATACTGAAGCGTAAAATTTGAAACTTCGGAATACTATAACGCTTGTTATACATAGATCTATTACATAAATAATTAATTCAGATTTTTTTAAGATCAACGATAAGATTTCTTTGTTGCAAATTAAAGTCGGTGTAGGTAGCATTTTCACTAATATTATTTTGTCTTTTTTGACTATAGACAGTAATTGGAGAAAGGATATTCAGTAGAAATGAATTGGAACAAGCATAATATGTAAATGCCAACAGTGTTGCTGGAAATATTAATTCGATCCAAATTAGATATTCAGCCTACCAATTCATAATAAGTGCCAGATAATCTATATACATCGTTTCTCTTTGTTATACGATTTATGTGTAAATAAAACCATTTAAAAAGGCATATAAAGCCGTTGGTTCCAAGTGTAGTTGTTAGGCGGCAGTCGTTAAAACCCGGCACAGTGTGATCTACAAATAACATATAAAATGAATAAGTAAGTAATACTCAACATGTGCCCGAATGTGCGTAGTAAACAGAACAGAGTGAGCCGTAAAATGCTGATTCCATTCTATATGTGATATAAAATTGCAGAAATCTTATGCAAATGTCTCTCTATAGCTACCGGGGAGCGGCCCGCTTGATATTACCTTTCTAGGGAAGCCTTTATAGCTACGATCTTCCTTCAATCGTTTACCTGACACCAGTAGGGCTAGGTTTGCTTGCGTCAGCTTTATCATGCGAAAGCATTGGCAAAAAAATTGTTTTCTCTAAGTTTTATATAAAAATAATGTATTATAATAAAATAGTAAGGAAGGCAATAATATATTACTTATAAATATAGGCCTCCTTAAGTGACACCGGATTTTCTATCTATTATATTTGTATGAAGTTCCACTTAAAGGATTTTTCTACATTTTCCTATAAAAAAAACTCAACATTTATACATTTGCGTCTAGGATTTAGTGAAACCGATTTTCAATTTATTATCGTATGTTCTCTACAAAATACTCTATAGGTATACATATGAAGTAGAACAAGCGGTTTGGAACTTTCACGTACAGTCCTTCTATTTTCCTAATGTCTCTCGGTAATCATCGCATTTCCGAATACGATCGAATATTAATTTCCATATCCATTAATTATTAGATAAATCATGTAATAATTTGAATTCAGAACAACATACCTACTTTATTTTTCTTTTGTTTTGATTTCGTGGGAATTTTCTATTTATAGTTTTACAGCACTTTAAAGAGTGCTGTAAAACTATAAATAGTAAATCAATTACGTATAACACAATAGTATTTCCCCTCATTCTAAAATAAATTAAGAATAAAATAAAGGAGGCGGATCGAGCTAGTGACGCGCACGTCTTGGAGAGGTATATGTCCAGCAGTGGACTTGTATAAGCTGATGATGATGACGATGATGATGATTATGATGCAAAGAACAAGTAGCATCTATATATGTATAGGTATACTCCATAACTGATAGAAATCCGATCAAAAAAAGAACTAAAAGGCAAAAAACAAAGCGGTCCCCCGACTGCGAAATTAACATCTACAGATATCATGCTTAACATAAAGTTGTCTCTAACTCCAATAATGACGAATTTTCATCATACAAAATTTCATCGCCTATTTTACCTACATAGGGGTTGAATTTCCAATTTTTTACTAGCCTACATATGTTAGTCGGAACGATGCAAAGATTGTAACGATACCTCAATCAAAATCGGTTCAGGCGTTTCGAAGTTATGGTGGAATAAAGAAACATCACATACATACATACATGAACCCTAAAAACATAATACTCCTTTTTTTGGCAGTCGTGTATAAAATAGATGCACTGTAGGTACTTATAAATTAAAATGGAAGTACCTACACTTAAAAATAATAATAAACTTGGCAATATTAAAAAAGTTAGTAGCGCACCTGGACATTCGATCGGGGGGTCGGTGCTGTTTAACTGATTGAATCATTCCAAAACTCTGAAACAAAGGAAAGTTTAAATTAGATCTTCTATTTATGGTCACATTAGACGTTCGCACTAATGAAAACCTTCTTGCAGTCATAAAGTTAACAGTTCTGTGGTAAGGTAAGACCACCTGTCAGTGCTGAGAGCTCCCCCGGGTTCGATGGCCAGTGGCGGTGTATAATGAATACCTACATTTAACTTAAACCACACCGTCCAAACCTTCTGAGATGACTCTGATAAAAAAGTCAACCTGCATAGTTACAAGAAAGTTTGTTAAAGCTGTGAGGGTAGAAAATTCACAGTGACTTAATACCGCTGACTTGTAGCGTAAATCACAAACTACTAGAAAAATTGGTTGGTTGATTTTTTCGAGGTAGACCACTTAGAACAAATATCAATATTTTAGGCATGTGCTGTTCGTGGATTCTTTTCTAGTAAAATTTTATCTTTAACCACCTTGTTTTTTCGGCTTGTTTGGACTGGATTGGTTAGAAAGCGATCTTCTTAGAGAGGGAAAGCATTTGTAAAGATTTGACGCTGTAAAAGAAAGGGAGAAATGACTTTGCTAAGTTTCTTGTTGTTTTTTCCGCCCTGTAGACTTATGAGTTGATGGCGTAGTGAAATTCTTAAAAGCTTAATAATTATAGCCTGAACTGAAAGTTGAAGTGCGCCTGGCTAGCTTTGAATCTTTCTTAATTGGGTGGGTAGATATTGTTAGAAACTATTACGTTATAATATTCACCGAACAATTTTATAGCAGGCCAAACTACGTGGGTCTATTAGCTAGGTATTTATCTAATACGTAGCTACGTACTAACATTTGTTGTTGTACTTATTTTTCGAGAGAATTATAATTATGAAAATTTATTTACGATTAATATAGTAGAAAGTACTAAATTTATCAAAGCTGGTTGTCGAGAAACTAAATACAAGCACCGCGACGCAACAGCTGTTCATGAACTTTTTTATTTGCCCACAAACAAAATCCCGAACACGCAAAGAGCTCTACGTCAAAAAATCCGGATTTCATTACATTTTTTCATGCATTTCTCCGTTAAAATAATCAACGCTGTGTGGTTTAGCCGTTTTTGTTTTTTCAAAATAACCCACTGAAGCTTTTGGGTATGCAATCGTAATAAGAAATGTAATTGGTTGATGTAATTGCCATTTTCCTTTTCCTACGTCTCCTAATATGCCCTTCATCATTAGCATATTTACATTACAGCGTCTAATATTGGAAAATGTCCTGCCTATCACAGAAGTATACTTTCATATACACTTTTAAACTTTTGCGTTCCATAGTTATCCGAGAATTAAAAAGGGGTTAACGCAAACTAATTAGTTGAAGGTATCACACCTTCTTTATACCCGACGTTTCGACCGAGTTACATGGCCGTGGTCAAAAGATTTGATTAAAACCTCCTCATAGTCGCGTAATAAGAGTGTCCACACGGACCAGCGGTCGCGGCGCTACCTAGTGATATCTAATTGAAGTTTTGACATACAAAACCGTGCTCCAATTCACAACAGTTGGGTTCACTGAGCAAAAGTGGTACTTCGCCGACTATTGATATTCTGGAGCACGTATCCCAATGACCCATATAGAGACGACCCATTGGCGAGGGGCCACTACATCAACTAACTTTTATATGTAACGACCTGTTTTACAACGCGAATGTTGGTACCGAACCCAGTTAAAGCGGTGTGATACACACACACAAGAGAATTAGTTGTTTAATTATTTTATTTTGTATTTTTTTTAGATTAATCAACAGTAACAAAACAAGGGTAGCTATGCAGTTAAAATCAGAAAACCAATGACAGATTCACACTAATAGATATAGAGAAATTTACGTTAATATAAAATGTGTATATTTATTTGCAACAGGTAATTATTATTAACGGGACTATTTTGTATTCCTCCAATACATCCGTGATCATGGCGCATGAAACTGTGCTGTACAGCTGATTTTGAGCTTATTGTTTTTTTTAATATCGTAGAGTTGGCAAATGACTCCGCTCTACACTACGACTATAGACCTGATGTTAAGCAGAAGCAGAGCCCAAATGCGAGGACAACTACTGGAGCAGGATTATGCCTCACTAGACGTTGTGACGTTGCACGGAAATAAAAAAAAACAAAAACAATTTTTTAAATATTTAAGTACATTTTTTAATAATAAAAAGAAAACAAATTAAAACTATAATATTTATAACATATTAAGAATAAAACAAAGAATCTATTTACAACCTTAAAGTAAATAATAATAAAATTGCTTATATTAACATTAAAACTATGATACTACCTACTTACAACTACGCATTTACTTAAATATTAATAACTATTGAAAAAAAATACATAAAAAGAGTAATCACCAAATTAAATAAATTGAATATAAAGTGTCATCTGTGATGTGTGACTACTTGCACCTACCTCAGCTTACTGATTCGCAAGTTGCTTTTTATACTTTGTTTAAACGATCGAATGTTATAAGAAGGAAAGAATAAGTGTGTTGGGAGAGTAAAAAAACAATTATATATTTCCGACGGAAAATACTTAAAAATACAAACTACTTTCAAAAACACTTTTCTAATAAGTGGAATAGTTATGTATGATTGTCATTTCAACGACATTTACAGATTTGTTTAAAGTGTGCATTGTTTATTCTTATTCTAGAACTTCTAAATCCTGAATCCAGAAAGCTTGTTAAACAGTTGGTTCCAGCTGTTGTCGTAAAGATAACTCGCAGTCAATAAAACCCACCACCAACTCGCAATAGCGTAGCATTGACGGTTATGGCGCGAACACTTCATCCTATGTTTGCGCATAGCAGCTCTATGTTTATAAGCTGTTGATGATAGTACAGACAGCAGCAAAAGAAGCTTCATCATCATCATCGTCAGCGTATACCAGTTCACTGCTGGACATAAGTACGCCTCTCCAAGAGCACGCCACTGAGCACGATCCGCGGCTACTTTCATCCAGCTCTTGCCAGCCACCTTGAGAGATCGTCGTTCTACCTAGTCCTTCTTAAAAGAAGCTTAACACTAGCGATGAGTAGCTCGCGAGCGAGTTGTTAAAAAGAGCTAGCTCACCTATTCTAGCTCAACGTATATCTCGCTCACTCTTGTTCAATTTATATCAGTATTCATTTTAGCTCAGTGTTTCATTGGAATATGTCGGAATCGAGCGGCTCGATAGACAAAGAGAGACAAAAGGGTAACGGACCTCGGAACAGCTCAGAAAAGTCCGAGCGCAGTAAGCTTACTTTCTGGGTATGATTATTTTTATATAATTTTACGCAAATATTGTTGCGAACAAATTACAAATAGAAAAAAGACAAAGTGTTGAAAAAATACCACGAGCGGGATTCGAACCCGCACCCCATGACATGCCGGGTCAGGTGCACTGCCAACTATGCCATCGTGGCACAATCCAACTCGCCGAAATTAATCAACACTTTCTTTCTTTTCTTTTTTCAATTAGTAATTTGTTCGCAACAATATTTGCGTAAAATTATATGAAAATTATCATAAATATAGCTTGCCTAATTCTTAACTGATCTTTCAATATTTGTAAAAATATTAAGATCGGATGTTGAGGACGTCGTTGTCGACATTGAATAGGCTCCTTTGGCTTACAAAGTAAGAGTAGATTGTGTATATAGTAGAAGTAGTAGATATAGTGTTGATTAATTTCAGCGAGATGGATTGAGCCACGATAGCATAGTTGGTAGTGCACCTGACCCGGCATGTCATGTCGGTGCGGGTTCGAATCCCGCTCGTACAATTTTTTCAACACTTTCAATTACTTTCTAGGTGCCTAGTGTGAGTTTTGTTTATTCGTATTCATTCGATTACGTAAAAGATAACAAAAAATAGTATAGCATTGAAGCAGCGCCTCCTGGCGACATACAAGAAGAGTTAAAATTATGCCATACAAACTCTCGTTTTCGTTAACGTGATCGAATGGCGAATAAAACTTGCAATAAGCATCCAGCCCCCCAACCGCGTAACACTCTCGCTTTCGATCGCTTTGTAGGCGAAGCCCTCGCCTCGCTTTCTAATATAATATCGAAATATAATATCGTATAATATCGAAAGCTATAGCCTATAGCTTTCGATATTGCTTTCATATTACTTTCGAAATGATAAGATGACGCCTCCTCCTCGCCTCGCCTTCAAAGCGATCGAAAGCGAGAGTGTTAGGCGGTCGACCCCCTGGTGTCTCCTAACTGTGTGGCTCAGACATGCAACGAGCGGCGGGACAGCCGAGCCGCGGGGACCCGCCGCGTGAACGCCGTTTACGATCGACCAGAACTGCGGCTCCCACGTCACACCTGTGGCGGCAATAAAACACTTTATAGCCAACAAAATGGCCGGCCCAAATGAACCGGCCTCCGTGGTGATAAATCGTTTATAAGATCCTGTCGAGATTTATTCGTAGCTCAGTCTTCTGTAAGTCATCACTCTTTTTAGGAGGGCAAGACGTACGAGTATTACTTATATGAAGGCACTATTTGTATATGTAGAAAGAGGGTTGGAGACATTAGTCTTTTGCATATATAAATATGTGACATTGATTGGCTACGTAGAATGATTTTGTACTGTACATACATAAGTAAATTTAATATAAAGTGATTACCGTGAAATGGGGTTAATTTAGATTAATCGGTAACATTGACAGCAGCTCCAGATAATAAAGTGGCTGCTATTAACGGTGTCTCTTCCGTCCTAGGTGTCATTAGTGTAGCTAGCTCCGAGATGAAGTGGCCTTATCATCACTTAATATCTGGTGAGATGAAAGCCAAGCGCCAAGCCAAGCGAAGGGACATGTGAAAGTTCAGTTAAAAAAAAAACAAAAGCTCTTGTTAATATTACGCTTGATTCTAAATTAATCTCAGTTTGAGCTTCTTTGAATGAATTTCTACCTAATTTTGTTACTGTAATGTATTTAAAATATTAAAATGGCCGACACTGAACAGATTATAACATATTAACCCTTTGACCGCCGTGGACACCTTTAGGCGTCCAGCGGAAACTGTCCTGAGACGCCAACGACTTCTTAAGTAGTCGAAATGTGTATCGCATTCCCACAAAAAAATCTTTAATTTTGTACTAAGCTCATTGAAATAATATCGTTAGGTAGCTTGATTATTCGTCAAACTTTGGTTTAACCTAGGCGGAATGAAGAAAAAATATAAAACAATTCATTTATAGCTTAATTTACAATTACCTAAAATTTAATGAAAATACACTATTACGTAGCGCCAACGACATCTTTAAGTGTCGCGTAGTGATGGGAAATTGTATTTTTTTTACAAGTACCTACATTGAATTTTTCTTATGTTATTGTAGTGGGTATACCTATCTATCTATACAATATAAACGTGTTTTTATTGCTCTCAGTTTTCTGAGATCTGAAGTAGTCGTAGTAGTGTCATTGCCTAAATATGGAAGAAGAGAGACCATCTTCGCCGTCGATATTATTCGCATTCTCAAGTCGTAAAAGAAAGTATAGAGAAACAGAAAATTCAAATAATAAGCAGACACAAACAGAATACACTATTACAGATACTATGGTGTACAGAAAAACTTCAAAAAAAGGAAATATTTCTTATTCTACTCGTCATTTGCCCAATGTTAATTTTGACGATAGAAGACCATCTGATAAAAGGAATGAAGACTTTGCAAGGTTGGTGGCTTTTGAATTAGAGCGTTTGCCAGAAAACAAACGTTCAAATGCCTATCCGCAAATTTTAAATCTTATAAGACTGTTGAGAGGGGACCCTGATTTGGAGCAAGTGATAGAATTTGTACCAATCCAAAGTGAAAGTGAAGGAGAAGAAACGGAAGAACAATCAATACCACTCAATGTAGCTCTGTAATATGTAATTAATGTTAAAGTTGTTGAAGTTACGTATACAAAAGTGTTTTATATTAATTTCCTAAACCTCTAAATATTTAGCATCATAAATAATTAATAAATAACGAAATTATTCACTTTTTTTCCTAAAATGTCAATATTATAATTATATACCTTCATGTTATCGATAAAAATTAAGGACGTTTCTATATAGTTTTACAATTAACGTCCCCTATACGCCACGGACGCCTTTAGGCGCCCGCTTGTGACGTCAGAAGCGAATGCAATTTATCGACTAGTGCTTGCAAGATGTGGGTAGAAAAATAAATAAAATATATCGAAATACCCGTGAATCATTTGTTGGTTTATATTCATATTGTATGTATCTTTTCCTGTGGAAGTTGTGATTTGTGATAATAAAAGTAACTTTACGATGGAAAATGACGATCTCATTGCAATTCTGGAAGGTGTGGAGAATGTCGAACAATTTATTGCTATTTCTGATGAAGATTCAGATCTATCAGATTTTGAGGTAAGTTACAGTAATTACTTATTGACCGAGCGAGCGAAGGTCTCTAAATCGAGTTGGGGGCGAAACACATTGTTTGTATGTATGTATGCAAGTATGTATGTATGTAAGTATGTATGTTTGTTTGTACCGCGATAACTGCCAAACTGATGGTCCGATTTTGATGAAATTTGGTAGGCATGTAGGAAATATCAATAGAATTTTCAAGTTCGTTGGGCATCAAAATCGGTTTAGTAGATTTTGAAATATTAATAAAAATATCCGCAAACGAAACCATAGCGCGTTCTCACTTCGTATAGCGCCATCTAGGTGATACTTATGGAACTAAATTATGTTAGTAATATCGAAATAAGACCTACTGGTCGAAATCAGACCTACCTAGACCTAGAGGTTGTAAATGATTTGTAAACTAGAAAAAAGCTCAACGCTGCTAAAGAAGTTTTCACTTCAAAACGCGAATAATAATCGCGAGGTCTAAGGTCGCGGCGAACTACTAGTATATTAATAGCTACATACATGACGATTATTTCATTATACCTACTTATTGTAGAATTGTTTTTTAGGACCTGACTACTGAGGAAAGTCAAAACATTTCTGCTGGAGAATATAGTTTTCAATGGTCGTCCGAAGCCTTCGAAATTAAAAACGAGCCATTTGATGATTTTTTTAGCGGTATTTCGCCGTCTATGATGTCGTCGGTCTCATCAGAATTGGATATTTTTTTACATTATTGCAATGAAGCTTATGTAGAAAAAATTGTTGAATTTACCAATAGTTATCAGCAATATGTTGTTAGACATATTGATATAAAACTTCATTCAAGATTAAAAAATTGGTATCCTGTAACAGTTCCAGAAATGTATACATTTTTCGCTGTGTGTATGTTAATGACAAGAAACAGCCGGAATACGATTGAAGAACACTGGTCTACTAACCCATACTTGCATTCCGGCATATATGGTAGTCTTATGTCGAGAAACCGGTTTTGTACAATTCTAGGCATGTTGCATTTCTGCCAACCAGGCCCTAGGACTGAGGAAGAAACTATATTGTCAAAAATTATTTACCCAGTAAATCATGCTCGTCATACATTTAAGAATAGTTTTATACCATACGAAAAAATTTGCATTGACGAAAGTATTGTACCATTTAAAGGGCGACTTCTTATTAAACAGTATCTTCCCAAAAAAAGAAATCGTTTTGGTATCAAGCTCTTTGTTTTATGTGATGTGTTGTCGGGAATAATCTTAGATTTTATCGTATACTGCGGCAAAGACACGGAATTAACACATTTTGATAATTTAGGCGTAAGTGGCTCAGTAGTTGCAACACTTCTAGAAGATTATTACGGTGTTAATAGGAAATTATACATTGACAATTGGTATTCAAGTCCAAAATTGTCTATATTTTTAAAGCAACGAAGTATACATACATGTGGTACAGTAAAGCCGAATAGAAGCGAAATGCCAAAATTTAAGAATTTAAAAAAAGGAGAAAGAGAAGCTTTGTATTCTGACCCTATAATGGCTATGAAATGGCGTGATAAAAAAAATATACATATGTTAACAACTATTCATAAAGACGAAATGGGGCCAACAAAAAAAATGGATCCAATGACTGGTTTGCCTAAACTGAAGCCTGAGTGTATCATTGACTATAATAAAAATATGGGTGCCGTGGATATCTCTGATATGATGTTAAGCGGTCTACAATGCATAAGAAAAACCATTAAATGGTATAAGAAACTATTTTTTCACATCCTAGACTTACATTTGCTGAATTCGTATCATATCTATAAAATAACTTGCAATGACGATTTTAGCCCTAGTTTCAGAAAATACCAATTGGTATTAATAGAACAACTTGTTCAGAAATATGGTGAGCAATCAGTTCATAAAACATTACCGTCTACATCTCGTGCCTTAGAACAGCCTACGCGATTTTTACCCGGAGATGCAGCTCGACATATGCCGTCATACATTCCCAATCAAAAGAAACTTCGCTGTAAACTTTGTGCTCGATCTAAAAAACGACGCAACACCAGATACATGTGTGCAGTGTGTAAAGTGGCACTTTGCGTAGTGCCATGTTTCCAGCTTTATCATAAAAAAGAATAATTATAATGTCTTTCTTTTCACTTATATTTTATTGACCTAGCGAGCGAAGGCCTCCAAATCTATAGTTGAAGCAAAATACCTTTTTTTATGTAAGTAGGTAGGTATATAGAAAAACTAGCTGACTGCTCGCGACTTCGTTCGCGTGGATTGCTTTTGGAGTTTTTTATGAAGACTGATGCTGTTTTGAAATTTTTTCCATACTAACTTTCAACCCCTTTTTCACCCCTTTAGGGTAAAAATATTTCAAAATCCCTTAGTGTGCGTCCGCATTTTGAATTAAAACAGCTGTCCAAATTTCACGCTTCTACCATTAGCGGTTACGGCTGTGCGTGCGTCTATACGTCAGTGGTAACATCTCCTTTTATATATATAGATTGGTTCTGTTTTTTGAGATAGGTATTCAAAAAACGTGTTGCGAGGTCAAAATTTTCTGTACTGGTGTAATGTGATCGAATTTTTCGCTGGAACTAAATAGATAAAATTACACTACTTAGTAGGTAATCGTTTACTGCTATCATAATTTTATCTATCGTGCTCGCGGACAACACTATCGATTTAATAAATTATCTCCGAAAAGGTACACTACTGACGCCACGGACGACTAAAGGAGTCGCCTAGTGATGTGAACAATCGATGTCATTTAATCATTAAAAAGGTTTTTTTTTATGTGTGTATATTTGAATTGCATTTTTTTTGTTTAAAATCAAGTAATATGTATTGTTTGATGTATATGTGTGGTAACGGGAAAAAATAAACAAGGAATAAATAAGTTCGTTTTTTTTAAATATTTTTTTCGATAACTATTTACCCAACCCTATCCTCAAAGTGCCGCCGTTTTCGCAAAAAGTACCCGTGGCGTCGGTGACACGTTTGTCGGTTTTGCTTATGGCGGTCAAAGGGTTAAGCTTGCCCCGACTATTCAAAACATTTTGAAATTTCATACGGTTATGCTCGATCGAACAAAAGTATTTAATTTGTTCCAATCCCTAAAATTTGGTAGACTACCGAGACAGATCAATGAACAATGCCGCATGCAGTCCAAACTCCAGACAGACCCAAATAAAACAATAAATTCACCATTTTGTATTTATCTACACGACGTGCAACAATGGAAAATGTTTTTTCATTTCTATCCCGACTCATGGCTCGTTTCGATACAGAGTTATGAAGCAGTACATAAGCCTAGATAATTTAAGGCAACAGACGGAACAAAGGCATCTCCGTCATGCGACCCACATCCTTAGTCCTGGTGCGCGTTACCACTGTAAAGTAGCACTTACTACACGGGGATACGACTGACATTAAGTTTGTTGCCGTTTTCAGCTACCACAAAACTTGCGAGAAATTGAGTCGATTGTAAGCTTATCTAATTAGTTTCTGTGGTTCTGTATATAAAGGAAATTCGGTGGCAGAATATTGTTTTTAAAGGTAAATAAAAAACTATACCTATATGTTTAATGTTTTATTGTTGAGTAGAATAGTAATTAAAAGAACAGAAAGGTATAACTCTGAAAATTAAGATACTATACGTTATTCAAGTAACACCAATTAAGACGTTTGTTTGTTTGTTTGTTTGTTTGTTATGAGAGTGAAGGAGGCGCAAGAGGTGTGTCAGGACCGTAGCAAGTGGAAGGATGTGGTCTCTGCCTACCCCGTTGGGAAAAAGGCGTGATGGTATGTATGTATGTATGTTCTTTAACATATATAATCTTTAATTCAATTTACTTTAAAAACACTTAATATATAACAATGAACCTAAAACTAAAAACCTTAAACAATATAATACAATAACTAAAATAAATTATTAAAAGGAGTCCCTTTAGGCAAGGTACCGAAGATACTGGCAGCGTTCCCCCTTTGAATTGCTAGACTAATTCTTTGTCCGAGGTAGCTGCCAGCTCTTCGGTCTCCTGTGATGTCGACTAACCTTTTTGCTATTTCCTTAAAAAGCCTTATAGCGCTAGGACCCCACGGACCAAGGGTCTCGACACCGAAAGGGACAAAATCATATTCGGAGCCTAGACCCCTGTATTTGCATGCTTTAGTTTTTTCAGCCGCTTCACAAGCCGCACCAGCTCTGTTGTTGGTTCCATGTAGATGGGAAGGGGCCAGCGTGTCTGAACAGGTTGCATCCCATACCAGCACCCGGCCCATCTTCCATGGAATCAAACTCATACCGTCCGGTCTCTTGCCATCGTCTCTTGCAATACCAGTCGGCTCAAGTAGACTTGGCACGTTGACGGTGGCAAGGGACCGGCGTATGATATCGTTAAGTGCGGCATGTCTCGAGAAGCGGCCTGCACTTTTTTGGCATGACAGTCCGTGATGTCCTAGCTTGTCGACATCACTGCCACAGGGACATATATGAGGAGCACAGACCGGAACCCCAAGCCGTAGACAGGTTGCGGTTCGGAGCGTGTCAGGCTCAAGAAATGTTCCTGTATTTGACGAAGGGTACGCGTGAAGCCAGTAGCCGGCCTCATGCGTACCCACGGCCAAAAGCCTAGCACGCGCCGAACCTGTACTACAGCTCAAAAGATTGTCATAAGACAATTTACAGACAATGTCGTCCCAGCTCCTCTGTGAATTTGGAGAAACTGGAAAATTTTGACCTGGGCATGCAATTAAGAAAGCGTTTCTAGCTTCTTCCAAGCCAGCAATCTCAAAGTTTGAAGGGGATGCCCTTAAAATTTTACTTATGAGATTTGCTGAACTATGGACAGAAGATAGGAAGGCTGGTAAAGCGACACTGGAAATTTTGCGAATCCCTAAACCACCATAACGGATGGGTAGGGATGCTTGGGTCCAAGATTGCTCGTTCAGCTGCATATTAAAAATCGATTCTAAGCTAATTTTGATTAATTTGTCTACTTGTGTCAAAAGATTTGGGTGATTCCAAAAGGAGCAGCAACGGAGCACATACGTAAATTTTGGGACGAAAAGACAGAATTTTAAGATGCAAAGTGCATAATGTGGACTAATTTCAAGGAGACTGTCAGCAGAATTTTGAAATTTAGTAATTGTATTAGTAATATATTCAGAAAAAGATTCATTAAAAATTGGAGAACCTAAAAGGTAAAGGGAATTACTGTTAACTATTTTAATATTTGGAGCTAAAATATTAAATTTTTGTTTTACGTCATTTAAAATTAAGTCGCGGTTATTTATAAAAAGTTCGCATTTGCTAAAATTAAGCTCCAAACCAATGGCTTCAAATTTATTTTTTATTAAAAAAAGGTCCGAAAACACAGTATCCACATCACCTCCTAGGGTTCCGTCGTCCAAATACCAAACGTTGAATTTAGAATTTAAATTTTTGATTATCGGATTTATAGCCAAACTAAAAATTGCAGGCCCAAGGGGATCACCCTGTTGACAACCTACTTCCGAGGACAGTTCATTAGAACGATATAACAATTTTGTTGGGTCAGCGTAACTGAGAAGAAGATAATTGTATATTTCCGGTAAAAGTTGTTTTATTTCCGTCAGCAGGGTATCCCTATTTATCGAATTGAAAGCATTTTTGACATCAATTTTGAGCAACACGTCAGGCTGTCCGTAAGTTAGGAAAGAGCGTAGGGCATGGACGGCTGCCTCACACCCTCCTTTTACACCGAAGCCTAACTGTACGGGTTCAAATTCCGAATTTAATTTAGGTAAAATATGTCGAACAGCAATTTTGGAGGCCAGACGTCGTAGTGTTGATCCAACAGCAATTGGTCTCACCCCTCCGTCCTTTTTGGTAAGGGCAATGAGGTTCGCGCCGAAAAGAATGGGAACAAATTCTGGATTGACATTACCGGAATACATTAAGTTGATTAATTTAGTGATCGAATTTACAAGTTGCTCGCCTGCATCACCCACAGAATGCGATGTTAAGTCTTTCAAATGTTGGGGTGAGATTCCATCCAAACCTGCAGCCGAACCTGGTTTAAAAGATAAAATGGCATCCTTAACATCTTTGTTTTGAATTTGAAGGCATGCTTGCCCTGCTGTTGGTGGGTCGAGAAAATATGAGTTTACTGGAGCTGGAGGATGCTTTGTCCGTAAGGCCTGAAGGGTGTCAGGGGTATCTGGTGATAGCACGTCGTTTGAGAACAAAAGGCGAGCGGCACCTTTGAGATCTCCGTCACTGATTTTGTTTTCGATGAGATTGTTACGATTACGAGGGGCATCATGTTTGATTAGAGGAGCGGGAGAAGGCGAGGAGCTTACAGCACAGTTATTCTTAATCTTTTGTGTTAAGGATAAATTCGGTTCATCAGTTTTTAATATATGTAGCGTGCTGTATGAAAATAAAAATAGGTTTTGCCAGTCTTGAGTACAATTGCTTATGTAACATTTCTGGATTAATTGTGACAAATGTGTAGCAACGGTTATTCGAGCTCCTCGAGGGATTCTTTTAACTATTGGTATACTATTTTTCAAAAGGCTTAGGTATGTGTGGAAAGGAGTTGGATCATTGGCTACATAGGTAGGAGCACTCGGAATAATGGGATGGATGTCTAAAGGTGAACTGTTTTGGCTAATACATTTCCTGTGTATTTTTGTAGTGTGTATGTTGAGGCCTTTTAAAGATTTGAAAGACTTGTTGCACTGTGTACATGTATGGGTCGCGTTCGACGTGCCATCACAAGATTGGGTCACTGACTGCATTCACAACAGTTATATACATTCACAAAAAGAAAAACTTAAAACCAATTTAAAAACACAATAAAGTAACTTAAAATGTACACTGAAAACATAAAAAAGACAAAGTCAAAATATGACGGCTACTTGTTTTGGTAACAAGACGCATGCGTCGTTACATAGGTGCGTCACAGGATGGTCTTGCGATTGGACGCTGCAGTGGCAGAGACCTAGCGACGCATGTCGTCGCTAGGACAACCGATGGCGGCCTTAGCAACCGCGTCTTGAAATTGTCACAAGCGGATTAAAATATTTCAAAGACTGAACAGGCACTGTAGTGGGAACAACAATAAAATTCCCTTTGCGCACATATGAAAAATATCTTTATAAATTTTTATAAGCAGGTCTGAGCCGTCTGAAAAATAAAATGGCTTAAAAATAAAAAATTTAAGAGATCTGAGCCTGCTTGTCACAATTGACAGATTTACGATCGAATTATCGATTTTTGTATGTTCTTGTGTAAGAATATTGCAAATATTTTGATTTTTTTGCAATAATGCATAATTATTGTACCTTGTATGTGTTTGTGCACCGATATCGTGTTCTAAAGTTTAAGCGAACACTAGACACATTGAAATAAAATACTTTTTACGAATCACCAAATATTTTGAATAGAATTTCAATGATTAAAACTCTACATTCTGGCAACAAAGCGAGCGACCCGTAAAAACAAGTTATCAGTATTTTTAGTGTATAATGAATAAATTTCGTTACCAATTAATTATTATTTTTGGTATTTCAATGCAATATATTTAACCTTTTGAGCGCCAAATAATTGCGACCGCGATGTGGGCCAGCGCCTCAATATAAATCTATAACGAATATATAGTAAAAAAGTAGTGATGAGGGCAATTGTTCCATCGATAAATTATACTTACGTGTTTTTTTTCCTTAAAAGGTTTCAGATAAATTAAAATAATGAACTTCGAAATCTTCGTTTTATTTCACAATCCCGGTAATAAGGAAATACAGAATGCAATGCAAATAAAAACAAAACATACATAACTAGGCGCCCGTAGCACGTTAAATTATGTTTGTATTAGGGATGTCTATTAGGGTGGAGCGTCAAATGTATAAAGAAAAGTAAATCTTATCATAACAATCTATCGAATACCTAAAAAAGGTTGCATATAAGTAAAAAAAATAAATAAAAAAAAAAAAACAAAAATATTTTTATTCACTTTTATGTATATATTTTTTAGCTCTCTACCTCAGCTCAAAGTTTAGAATTTTTATGGAAATTCGTAATATTTGACAATTGTTTATTAAGTAACAAACGGTTTATTTCATATATTAACGTTGTAATAAAACACTTTTTTCATATTAAAAAGTATTTATCTGAAAATAAAGTTGTGTTCAAAAATATATATTTATAATTTGTTCATAGTAGATAACTCACATCAACACATCGGTACTGTAGTATCATATTACAGTTATGACATCAAATAATATTTATATTAATCTACTTTGTATCTAGAGCAAAATAAGATAGTTTTTTGTAACATATAAACAATCAATTTTTTTAATTGTTTAAACGTTAAACGTTAGTGTCTATGAATTCATTAAAAACTTATTATCGAGGCGTCTTGCTATAAAGATTTTAGCGGCCAGAATAATTTTGCTGTTTTTAAATCAAACAAACGCCTCTATTGAAATAAAAATGTTAGTTTAGGGTTTTAGGTAAGTACTACGAACAAAGAAAAACAGACCAATTGTTTATGTATATTTATTAATAAACGTTCTAATTGGACATTGTCTTCTATAAAAGACGTGGCGAGTGGAGCACGAGATTGTTTGTCTTCTATACATGTCCGTGGCGCTCAAAAGGTTACACGTCTGTTAATTATTTTAATTGAAAAACATTCATAATTATATCACTTATTATAATAAGTTCGTAATTTTAACTGCCTATTTTGTTGAGTTCACCGTCCGAAGGTTTATGATTGTGAGCAAAACCATTATTAAAATTTTGATTTAATCCTTGGTTTACAACACGATTAATTTTGGAAAACAAAGAAAAAATGTGTTCAAGAGAATGGTGCATGAGCACTACCTTAAATCCCTACAGTAATCTCTACGTCTCTGACATTATTGTATATTTACCTATATAGATATGTGTATGTATATAAATTATGTGTGTTATTATTGTGTATAAAATTTATTGTAATGTATTATTACTGAGCCTAAAGCGATAGAGCGCATCATTTTAGGAGTAATGCGACAAGACCGCGTTCGAAACAGTGCTGCGCTCCCGCACGAAAATTGCTAACGTTACTTGAAGGGCCGCCGCCAGGCTGAAGTGGGACTGGGCTGGTCATGTCTACCGCATGTCGAACGAGAGGTGGGCGCGGATCACAACGGAGTAGACCCCACATAATGTGAAAAGGTGACCAGGTAGACCAAGACGAAGATGGCGGGACGACTTTGATAGGTTCATGAAGAAATGGCGTAATGTTGTAGGAGACCGGAAGGTGTGGAAAAAGTGTGGTGAGGCCTTTGCCCAGAAGTGGATCAACTATGGCTGATATAATGACAATAGTAATAATAATAATTACTATAGAATTTATGTATCTGTATATAAATATTTATAAAATACAGTGAAAAATTAAATGCCTACCGTATCCCGTACTAAGTAGCAGTTATATTACTTTTTTTGATGTTAAGTGAAAATGGTGTCCAGACGCGAAGATAATTGGTGCAGCGTAAAAACAAACGTAGCGTCAGTTAACCTCACTCTGCCGGCTCACAAAGTGCTTCTTCACGCCTCTTTTAAAGGACCCCATATCACATATCATAAGAAGAAGGGAAAACGTGTGTTGGTAGACTATTCCATCTTTTGGAGTTGCGATATAGAAACGAGTCATAAAATTTCTTTGTGCGCGATGGGATATTTGATACAGTGAAGCGGTGACTCCGAAGAGAGCAGCACGTGTTCTCCTATGAAGGAAGGGAGAAGGAGGGATGAGGTCAAAGAGCTCTTCAGAGCACTCGCCGTGGTAGAAGCGGTGAAACACGCTGAGTGACGCAACATCTCTACACAATAGCAGAGATTCGAGAGTATTTGCGACTCCTGCATTGCCGACAATGCGTTCAGAGCGACGCTGAAACCTGTCCAAAGCATTGAGAAGATACTTTGCGGAACCGTCCCAGATGTGCGAGCAATACTACACGCAAGACCGTACCTGTATCTTGTACAAAAGGCACAACTGGTCCGGCGTAAAGAATCGTCGCACTCTGTTCAGAATCCCGAGTTTTCGTGAGGCTGTTTTGATCACGGCTTCGATGTAGTTCCTTTGGCTCAGATCGCAGCGAATCGTCATACCGAGCATGTTGATACTGCCCTGCAGGCTTAGAAATGTACCCTGAAGAGTTGGAAGGGGAAGGAATGGTGACCTTTTTTTTGCCGTGAACGCGCATACCTGTGTTTTCTTGGCATTGAACTCAACCAGATTATTGGAGCCCCAATAAGATATGATGTCCAAATACCCGATTGAGCTCAATGACAAAATTCACTCGATTCACTTCGGTTTCGACCCGCCCTGCCGCTGGGTGACCGTTATATCCCTCATGCACAGCGCTATGAATATTTAAAAGTGCAGAAGGAACAGCATGGGAAACAGAACGGAGCCTTGAGGGATGTCAGTGAACGCTGGGGCGTTCACTGTCTTTTATAGAGACAGAAACAGACATACATACATACATACAAACATACATACAAACATACATACATACATACACACACACATACATACATACATGCATACATACATACATACATACATACATACATAGTCAGGTAAAAACAAGCAATAACGCAGTGCTTTTCTAAACAACCCACTATGCTTTTATAGTGTATTTTGTTAAGCGGTGTGCGGATTTGAGTTTGCAAAACAATACGCGGCCGGATGAGAGGTGTTCGACCCGGGCGCCCGGGCTATCCCGTGCTCCAGATCCACACAATGAACTGATCTATCTGAGTCGACCATGTGTGTGGGCCGGCACCATTCCTGTTGCTTTTTTTAATTGGTTGGAAATTGGAACTCGATCGAGGTTCTATTGAGATAGGTACTTACAGGTTACAGGCTATCAAAGTTAGGTGTTTGAGTCTTGTTTTTCCTCAACAGGGATGTGATTGGCTCGTCTCATTTGATGATACTACTACTGAAGTCCTCACCTACTGAGTAACTGGCTATCTCTAACTTTTAGTAACCTACACAACAAAACGTTACTAAACTAACATTGTTGTTTTGATGAATAACAGCAAGCCCTACCACTAGGGTTGCCACCCGTACTTTGTTTTAAAGTATTGTACGTTATTTCGGGTAACTGTACTCTATACTTTATGAGAAAAATAAAGTACGCGAAAATACTTCATTTCACATGTTTTAGTTCCCCCAGAGAACTACAGCTATTTAGCAGTGATAATTATTTGTTAGAAGTTGCTAAGAGCAATGAGAAGTATGTATTTAAGTGAAATAAATAATCGTACTTTATTTTGTCACAAATTAACTTTTTTTTTCTACCTATTAATAACCAATGTACTTTATTTGCACAAAAAAAAATGGCAACCCTACCTAACACCGACCAAACCGAGCACAATAAGTACAAAAGGCTTAAAAAACCATTGTGCAAAAAAAACTTGCTCAATTATTAGCGATAGGCTCCTCACTTTAGTTAGGGTGCTGAGTGCGAGTTTTATAAACCAATCGATCACGTTAACAAACACAAAAATTTAAGTAAGGCAAAGTTGCAACTCACCTCGTTTATACCATCACGAGGCGTAGTTTGCTTCAATGCCACAAATTATCGTATTCATTAACCGTCTGTGTGGTCTAGTGGTTACCAGTCTCAGACGAAGAGGTCCAGGGTTCGATTCCCAGTGGGGGGTACATGTTTGCATACTCGGTTTGGTTGGTAGTAGGGCTGGCGTGTCCGCCTGACTAGCTACTACCATTTTATTTAAATATGTCGCCATACCATCAATGTTAGTAGCTTTGTTGCTTTTCGGCAGCTATAGAGATAAAGTAGCCAGTGCCTTAATAGTTAAGGATTCCGGGTGAAGTGCGCTTCCACCATTGGCCTTACCATTTCGTAAGATATAAGATAAGTAGACGTAAGATATATACGAGTATTGAAAGAAAACATTATTGTATGACGAATGGATCCCTAGGCACCCTGGTAACGACCCAAAACTGAGTCTAGCACCCATTCATTGGTTTGTGTTGGTCTGATAACAAAATGCCACTCAATCGATGCTGTATCGAGACAGGTCATGTGCGGGCTATTACAGACACGTGTTTGAACGTTATCTGCTCCTATGTAGTTCACGGTCTGATGCATTTCTGCCTAATGGAGACCGGTAAAATTAATAGGTGTAATATCTATTTGAATGATTGAAAACCATTAAAATTCCTTGTCTGCGTACCTATATGAATTAATATTTGGACAAAGCATACGGCTAATGAACATTATGTTTGTTGAACAGATTTTGCGAGCAATTTGTAACGTAAATAAGCCTATTGTGTAAATATATTTTGTAGCCTAAGCTTAAGGTATATTAGCCAAAAGGGAAATTCTTGCACTTTTTTTACTTTCTACTCAATTTTTCTAGAAATATCACTTGTTTAAAAATAGATATCTTACTTAGATATCATACAAAATTTTATTCCCTATTTTACCCACATAGGGGTCGAATTTTCGAATTTTTACTAGCCTATGTTAGTCGGAACGATGCACGGATTGTAACGATACCTCATATATCTAAATCGGTTCAGGCGTTTAAAAGTTATGGTGGAATAAAGAAACATCACATACATACATACATACATGAACCCTGAAAACATAACACTCCCTTTTTGGCAGTCGTGTTTTGTCAGTCGTGTAATAAGTCTATTGTGTATATTTTGTAGAAGCCTAAGCTTAAGATCTATTAGCCAAAAGGGAAATTCTTGTACTTTTTTACTTTCTACACAATTTTTCTAGAAATGTCACTTGTTTAAAAATGGATATCTTTCACACAGTGTGAAAGATTATATAGCAAAGAAAGGAATGACGGCTGCGATCGGGGAGAATGGAACAGGCAGACATATAATATTAGAAACAGGGCAGGAGAATTATAAATCACTTGTTGAAGGTTTATTTGTATCATAACTTGTTACAAAGATAAACAATATATGGAAGTACTAAAGCAATACCTCCTTTAACGATGATAAATAATGTGGACTTATCTATAGATCCGAATCAATCTTAGGGCGTTTCTCGGGAACTGGGTTAAGGTCAAATTCGTCTCGCAGCGTGTTTGTTTCTGAAGGTCGAAGCATATAGGGTGTATATTTATTCATCCATATTATTTCGTATAGAGTGTGGTATGTATTTTTAGATGTAAGTAAAATTTGAATAAAAATGTTCAATATGTAATAGATGCATAAGATACAAGTAAATGATGTACATATCATGCATAAGAGCATGCATAAGATACAATTGACGACCTCCTTGGTCGAGTAGATTGTACACCGGTTTTCATGGTGTCGCCATCTCTGAGGTCCCAGGTTTGATCCCCGGTCGGGTCAATTTAGAAATTATTGTTTTCTAAAGTGTCTCGGGTCTGGGTGTTTTCTATGTATAATAAGTATGTATGTATTTAAGTATTTTAAGTATGTTTATCCGTTGTCTTGTAACCATTTAACGAGTTTCATAACGAAGCTTCTCTTGGGCTAGATAATTGGTGTGAGTGTAGGAAAGTTTATTAAAAAAAAATACTAGTGAGGTACTTCATTTAGGTACCATTTTGTTTTTTGCACTACTTGCCTTAATTTTAAAACGGCAATGTAAGCAGTACACTCAAAATGCATTATATTATTATGTAAACTGTGTTACTTTATGAGTTACATGTATTTAAAACACTACGTTGCGCTAGAAGAGTCAGTATATTTTTTTACCATTTAGTATCTTTTAATATAATTATTCAGCAAGTTCTTTAGTCACGTTCATCACAGATTAGAAACGCTGGACAGTTTGACTGCTCCAGGTACAGAAAATGTAGATGTGGATCCTAGGAATCAACATCTTTTATCTGATGGCGAAAATGCAATGCGCTGTCGTGCCAGTGCCAACTGAAATTTATTTGGTGTGAAAATTCAACGCTGGAATACCAAGCAGCCATACAATTCTAGGGTTTTATTAACAAAAAATCAGACTCAACCATATTTGTTTATTTAGCCATACATTATATGCATATTTTACAGTTGTCAAATTAAAAGTAATGTTTTAATGTCATTTTACCCTAAGGTGTAGCAGCAATAAGTAGGTACATTATTAAATTAAATTAAAAAATAATAATGGTTTTAAAGTAAATGTAAGTAAGGCTAAAATTAAAAGTTTTTATTCAAGTAAGCTCTGTTATTACCAGAAGCATTTTTAAATAGTCATAAGTCAGTGAACGCCGGTCTTCTATCGAGAAGAGTCCAATTTAGAATTAATGTTCATGTTGTAAAATCTCCTTGCGTAATAACTTTGTAATTCCAATCGAAAAATGTTTGTATGTCTTTCTTTCACGTCATGTCACGTCAAAACAGAGCAACGGATTGACATGAATTTTGTACAATCTGCCCGAGAGTGCCATAAATACTTTTTCTCGTCGTAAAATAAAAATGTTCCCGCGAGCACACAGTTTTACGCGGTTGGTTTAAACATTAACCTTTTTTATTTATTATAAATAGATACTTTGAATATGTTTAACTTTGTTAACTTATATCGTATAAAGGTGATTCTTATGACAATATATCAAAATGTGACATCAAATGAGGCACACTGCTTTGTTTTGCTACATTTATTGAAATGATCCGTTTCTAGAAATATCTAGTTATAATATTACTTTGCCTACTCTGCTTTATGGAGCGTAGATACCTTTCTATTTACTCAAACTGCATAACCTTTGAAGAAAGACTGACAGTAATACCAATGCCAATAAAATAAAAAAAATATTAATCAAATTATGTACCTTCTTGTACACGACCTCCGTAGCAGAGTGGCTTGCACGTCGGACTTGGGCGGCGCTAACTCTGAGGTCCCGGGTTCGATTCTCGGTCGGGTCAATGTTGAAAACGAACTTTTCGATATTGTGGTACCGTCGTTGTTTCTAATTTCCATAAAACGAGTGCTTCAGCTACTTACCTTGGTATCAGAACAATGTATGTGATGTTGTCTAATATTTATTTATTTATCGTTCTTTCATCAGTGTTCGAATATTGCCATAAACATTGATTGTAATTTTATTTGTTTAAGCGTATTTTATTAAGTGTAATTTAATTTAATTGATTTAATTTTAATTTCTGTATTTTTATATTAATTGTGTTAATGACCCAAGTTGGTTGAAATAAATTGATTCATTCATTAAAATAGACATTTATGTTTTTGTTTTTAATTAGCCCTAAGTCAATCGTTAAGTAAGGTGTTATATTGAAATAGCACGTATTAGATGGTTTAACTTTTTATGTCATTACTTTGGAGGGCCCGGGAGTGCCAGAGGCTACTTTTTATACCGGTTAGATACAATGTTCTCGAGGGCACGTGATAATAACTTTTTTTAACAGACCGAATTCCAAACAGGCGAAGACGAAGCCGGAAGTTAGTGATCATGGTTAAGCCAAAGCCTATGCATAACCACCTATTATTATTGATTAAATAGGAAACAAAACTATTCCAAATATTTTATAAAAAAAAGTTGATAACAAAATCAGTAAAATCACAAATAAATGTAAATGATAGTAACACAAAATATATAAAATCAATTATAACTTATTATAAGTTATATAACAAGTTTAATACTTGCACAACTTTATATAAAATTTTCTGTTAATTAAGTTAACTCCGTATTTATAAATTTCCAGATATAATATATTATAAATAACTCTAAGGGAAGTCCCCACATATATACGTACGATTATATAATAATTAATTTTAATATTTATAATTGTATTAAGTATGCATTACAATTTTATAATTACTCGTGGTATACGAGTAGAATACCCGAGCAATAGCTGCCAATCTAATTAAAACAAATACAAACTACAGACGGTTTTAAGCACCCATATAAAATAACACACTTTAACTTATCATATTTTTACAAACAATTAGTTAAAGAAGCAATGCTGCCATTAGTTAGTAACAAACGTCTGTAACCAAACCCCAGGAGTTGAAAGTGCTCATTAAAAGTCTATTTTGTTCCGGAAAACAAATTTGTTTGGTGTACAGAGATAAACAGTGATGGCATTGTACCGTGCAGACATCAAAGGTGTATCAAAGACGAGCGCTAGGGAGCGCCACGCACGCGCCGGCGCGCCGCGCCGTCAGCGGGGGCACTGAATAAGAAGATTGCAGAAGGTAGGCTTCATACTAACGCGCTCGAGCAACACACACATAGACAACCTCTCACGGACACGGAACCCCAGAACAGCTGGTGTAAAACAGCGCCATCTAACCGAATCGCGGCTAAACGGCTTGCAATTGAAACAGATAAGCTCTCACGCGCATACGCAGCAAATTCGCAAATATATTTTAATAATACTGGGTTTCAACTATGTGGCCAGAGGGCGCTGTTGGGGTTATAGGTTGTTGTTGTAGGTTGCATAGAAAAGGAGCGGGCGACAGTCCGCGGTCTCTTTTGGGTTCACTTATCCCTACAATAAATTCTCAAAACAAACCAACGTTTTCATTCCGGCACCATTTTACAGGTGGGAACAGTCCGCGAGAATGGTCGAGATCGGTTGTCGAATCGCGAGAGCAACAGGGTGCCTGTGTGAGTTTCATTTGACATTCGATCACGTTAACGAAAACGAAAATTAGTATGGCATTGAAGCAGCGCCTCCTGGCGACAAACGATAAGAGTTAAAACCCATACATTTTTCGTTTTCGTAAACGTAATCGAATGAATACGGATAGTAAACAAAACTTACACTAGGCACCCCGCAGCGTGTCTCCGAGTCGGTGGGTTGTAGAAAGGCGGATGGGCGAGTCCCACATAACCGCCAGGCCTCCTCAAGGCCGGGTAGTCTTAACTTAGTAGTCTTAGCTTACCTTCTGCAGTGTCTTTATTTTTTGTGGCGGGGACGAATGCTGTTCAAAATTTACAAGCACCAAGCCAAATATGGGGAAATTCTACTGTTATGATTAGGCGGTTGGCGCGCACCGAAATAACAAACTTCACCCTACGCGGGCACATAGTTATGCGCACTCGGAACAAAAACATGTTTGTTGTTGCAAAACAAACTTCTTTGAGCTCATCAGAGTCTAGTGTAAAACATTTTGTACAGCATCAACCAACGTTCGTAGCATTGTTCCCTATTATGTTTCAAATAAAAAAAATCGCACTGAAATTTTTCATGTGATGTTCTAAGTACTCGTAAAACATGATTTTTCCAACTACCCCGAAAGCTCTCAACTATCGTAAGTTCAAGAATACGAGTTGAGATGCGGAATGTCTCTTTGAAGTTTTGCGAAACTCCTACGATCGGGACCTTTTAAGAGAATTAGCGCTGAAAGGAATCTTGTTGGAATTAATGAAAGTGAGATACGGGGAACTCACCACATAAATCCGCAGGAGTGAATTCCTAAGTGATAGATAACCTACGAAGGACATTAAGGGTGCCGTAGAGCATGGTAATGTACAGTGAGGATTAATAGCAAAACCCATTGCAGAAACATAACAAAATTGCCTTTTCCTCCATACTAACTCCTTACTACATACAAAGAACGGAATCTGGTTTGTTGAGTAGCACAGCAATCTTAATTGGATTGCCCTAAAGTTGAAAAAGGAAACCAAGACCTTTCATTCTTAGAATCACGTAAATATATGGCCATCTCTTTTTCAGAAAAGGCCGATTAAAGGTTCCTACTAGTTGAAAGCATAAAAGAAAGATACTTAAAAGCTTTTTAATTTATTAGAGCTTTAATTAAATGTTTAGAAATTCGTTACTGCATTTTCCTCGTCGTTATTAACAATGAATGTGCAGGAATTATTGGATGGCTTTAAATAAGGACTCTTGCTGAATAAATAAAAGGGCATGAGAAGCCCGCTGGGGCAAAAAACGTGGACCTCGAGTAATTCACAGTTAATAATAAATGAAGAAATTTCACGAGCCTCAAGTTCGGGTGCCTCAAGTGCCCCCGAAGCGACGCGCCTTTCATGAAACCATAAAGTTTATCAACTACTTACACGTCACTTCAATGACAGTCTATTGGTTTGGGAATTTGCATCATATTCATTTGGCTCTTTCACGATGGTTACATTTAGAAATATACCCATACTTATACGTTACCAGAATAAATGTGTTTCTTGTGGACACAAACCGCTAAAGTTGTGTTGCTTTCGTTAGGTAAACATAGGAAAGGTGAGACTAAAGAGAATATAAAAATGTGCATACAGAATCCCTTCATCTTTTATTCCGCGATAGATTTATTGAAATAGCGAGTGGTCAAGGCTATTCAAGAAGCATTCTTATGAAAAGCTATTCTATAAAAAATAAAGGATCGGACCGCTTTAACCAACTACATATTCATCTAAAATATATCTTTGAAGACGTTGTCATGAGATGTGTTATTTACCCTTCTCATACTCATAGTGCTCTCAAGTCCTCTAAGAATTAGGTAAGAATTTTGTTAACGAATCTTATTTCATTGAAATAAAACACATTAGACTCATGTTTATTTTCATGTAATAATATTGATGATGATGATGATTGATCGTGACTACAACTCAATAAACATCAAGAACATAAGTAAGACAATCTAGAAATCTGAGAATCACTTTGATAAAATAACAAAAGAGCGCACGCACATCCGACTTCGTCTACCGTCAAGTTAACAGGGCGTTTAACGTATTCTTTACGCACAAAACAAAGCTCCGATTCAGATCGCGCCGTTCAAATGGCCAAGAAACTTTCGTTTCGCAGTGAAAGCGGCTGCAAATAAATCTGACGCGAAACAATGAAAGCATTGTTCACACTAAATTGGACGAAGTAATTCACCTATGTATGACACACTGAATGTTACCACTGTTCGTTTATTTATGTACTAGTAAAAGTGTAACGTATCATTGAAACAAAAGATACACAAATCTTGGGTAAACACTTTTCTACGACATACATGTATTGTGTTTGTGTGCCTTTAGAAAGAAAAGCTACTGTTTGTATCGAAGTACAGTATAATTACTACTTATAAGAAAACGACTAAGTACATATAGAAACGTCTTCATAATCATCTTCAGCTAATTTTATGTCCCCACTGCTGGGGCACGAGCCTTCCTTATGGATGGATAGGGAGAACGGGCCGTAAACCACCACGCGGGCCCAGTGCGGATTGGTGGTTGTTAACGACTGCTAATGCAGCCAGGACCAACGGCTTTACGTGCCTTCCGAAGCACGGAGGAGCTCGAGATGATAAACTTTTGGTCACCTATCCGATGACCGGCCTTTGCGAAAGTTGCTTAATCTCAGCACTCGCAAACCAGGCGCGTTAACCACTGCGCCATCGAGCTTCTCAAGTCGAGTTTTCATAAACTTAACATTTAAGCTTAAACTTATTAAAAATATAAATAATTAGAAACTTATAAGGAACATTTTCTTTGTCTTCGTCTACGTTTCGTATCCCGAAAATGAGAATAATTTTGTTCGAAATCTAAACTTACATTATAGGAAATTTGCATAATTAGAAGACTAATCTTTCAGTTTCCTAAAAGAGGCCTACATCGAGCCGTATTTAGGTAATAGCTACATTTTTCCTTAACAACCTCTTAACTGGTGCGAACAGTCGAGTATTTTCAATATTTTAGCATGTGGATCTTATAGCACTGTCTCAAGATCGATTTTGCTATAAAAATAAAAGCTCGCGAATATATATACAGACGTGGAATTACTATGCAAAAGCGATCGTTTTGAACGCGACGGCTTTCGTGTAAATCCAGATGTAAAATGTATAAATCAAGTTAACTGCTTACATTTTAAAGTGGTACTGAGTGCACATTGAAAGCATGGGGTAGTCACGTTCTCACACTTGTATTGACTTAGCAGCTACTCAAATAAATCTCAAGTTCATGTTGGTTGGTAGTGTTTACCTTAAAATAACAATAAGAATGCAAGACTCAAGAATATGATGGATAACTGACCCAAAGGTTCTGACTTCGATTCAACGTCGACTATGCGGTACAACATGAAACTTTTGTATTTTAAAAATTTGATGTTGAATGTCTACTTACAAAAATGTAACCCATAAATATAGTTAACTTATTACAATCAGCACAGTCATTATCACATTTTTTAAATAGTTACTTTAATGAACTCCTTAGATTTTTGACAGTATTTCTATAGAAACACTTACGGCTAAAACCGGAAGTGAGTCGAATGAAATATCAACATTGAGCTAAGCTTAATATTATTCCTTCCTATGTATTATTTGGAGGAGCTCGATGGCGCAGTGGTTAACGCGCCCGGTCTGCGAGTGCTGAGGTTAAGCAACTTTCGCAAAGGCCGGTCATCGGATGGGTGACCAAAAATGTATCATCTCGAGCTCCTCCGTGCTTCGGAAGGCACGTTAAGCTGTTGGTCCCGGCTGCATTAGCAGTCGTTAACAACCACCAATCCGCACTGGGCCCGCGTGGTGGTTTATGGCCCGTTCTTCCTATCCATCCATAGGGAAGGCTCGTGCCCCAGCAGTGGGGACATAAAATGAGCTGATGATGATGATGATGATGATGTATTATTTTAATACCTCAACACAATCCAACTAATAAGTTGACAAATGCTTCATAAAAAAGCACATCTAAGTATGACTAATTCTCACAATATGATATCAATTACAAGTGCTCTTTTTTCTCCTAATCAAAGTCACTGCTAACTTATTCTTTTTTTTTTTCCTTTACCTACTTGATGGCTTCGTGCGATTAGCACATTTAGCCAGTGTCAAAGTAATTTTTCTTACAAATAATACATAAATAGAAATGAGAAGTGAGTAATGATAGACCCCCCAAACCCTCGAGCATCTCAGTAAAGATGGTGGGGTTTTACTAAGTCTTCGGGCGGACTTCTTGAGAGAAATTGAAAAGTGACATTGCACTGTTTTGTTTCATTTGCCAATACTCATGCACACTCACGAACTCCACCATTATTTCACATTAATATTCGACATATCACAAATTTAAAAAAAATAATACAAAACCGCAGACTCTTCACTTTCCCGCCAAGAAGTCCAATGCAAAAGTTATTTTATTTCATAATGTATTTCATGTCACTTTTAATTTCGAGATCACCGGTGAGATTTAAAAATCTAACCCCAGGTGTTCCAAAGAGGTTTGACTGCCGTCATTCTCCTTCTAGGTCAAATTGCGATATGATATGTTCACGACCGCACACTACATACTGCTCTGCATAGTTATTGATTCAACAATGGAGGCTGCAACATGACCCAGATACAACACCAGTGACCTGTCATGAATGCCTGCTAATGCTGTTAGACAAATCCAGCCAGCTTAGACGCTCCCGTGGCATGGCAACAAATCCTGAGCCGCATTAGGCATTTTAGGTTATCATCAGTATTGCTGCCCACAAAGGCAAGGATTAGGTACATATTACCAAAAGAGCTAGATAATGTTATTTAGTTTTGTGTCAGAAGCCACTGAGGCTTCTGCTACTCAATGCGAAGATAGATAAGACGTGAGTAATGAGAGCTTTGTCTCGGTGGATTGTCAGTTGATTTATTAAATTAATCTATGGTGCCTCTAAATGTTAAAGCTACTGCGAATACGAAGATTCATTAGAGGAGTTCGATAGCGCAGTGGCTCGCGTGTTCAGGTTACGGTCTTGCAAGTTAAGCAACTTTCATAATGTTGAGTTATCATCATCAATGAGGATCAAAATACCTCGAGTTTTCAGAAGTCATTAGTCCCGTTAAGATCGTAAGATGGCATTCGTGAAAGGCCACTTACTTGCATTGGGCTATAATGGTGGGGTAGGTAGGTCCATCCTACTTGACGAGGACCTGATTCAAAAAGTGGAACGTTTACTATTATTATAATGATTGTTGTAGTATAATTTCATTTTACAATTTATGCATTGTATCTTATTTCACGTCAAGTGTGTTGAGAGTAGTCTGTGGTACTACGGTGCCACTCAGTGCTACTTAACTGCTTATGTCATGCTATTGTGCCAGACCTGTCAATCGCCGTCCGCGTAGCAAAGCCGTTAGCGTAATACGAGAATGCGTTAGTTAGACTGTTAGGTATTTATATAAAAATAAGCTTAATTATATTATAGGTTAGGTATACATACTATAAAGTAGAGTTCAAATTCCATTTTGTTTTTCATTGCGTCAAACTACATATTATGTATAAGGTGATAAATATAGACAAGGTATTCATATGACGCCCTGATAGGGCACAGCAAATAAGAGGGCCAACTATTTTATAATTTTAGGTATTAAGATAATATAACACCAGTGCGACTAGCGTGTATTTAAACTATATAAGTAATAATAATAACAATGGAAGTACAATACAATATCCATCTATCAAAATCTACGAGTATAGAACCAACAAAATGAATTTCTAAATCTTTAGGAAGATTTAGAACGTAAATTGTTAAGTACTACCAAGAACTGGCTAGCCATTTATAATTCTCTGTTAACGTAACTCCTGACACATATAGCGGGACATGCTCAACATAAATTTCAGTCTCCGTATTGCCTTTAGCAACCACAGTGCTGATTCACTAATAAGAATTTGTATAAAACTGAAGCAGCTCTTTCTAGTAGGAAACGAGGCGAGGTGCAACGCTTGCCATACGAATTCTAATTTTCTATAACACGATCGAAGAGTGAATAAAACTCGCATTCTGCACTCAACCATTTGAGCATAATCGAGGAATTAAATTTAGTCTAGTCAAGTTATTCTATAAAATAAATATTCGATAATAATTTACTAACCAGCTGACAGGTTTGACCCACGGGTATATCCAAAAATCGTAGTTTGCAATTTCTCATTAATAAAAACAAAAATTATACAAATTTATTACGATAGTATATTGTTAGTAATTTTTTTGTTACTTTTTGTTCAATTGAAGTGTCTTTTACCCGCATTGCGAAAGGTCATTGGTTTAAGCTTCACCTGAGTTGTGTAAGTTGTATTTGTTATCCGTATTCATTCGATTACGTTTACGAAAAAGAAAATTTCTATGGCTAAATTTCAATTCTTCTTGTATGTCGCCAGGAGGCGCTGCTTCAATGCCTTACTAATTTTCGTTCTCGTTAACGTGATCTCACATGAAACTCACACTAGGCACCCTGAATCGTCTTCTTTAAGTGCTATCGTTTAAAACAATTTATTACCCAATTTATATGTACATTTTTCCTCCTCATCTGCTTATTTATGTGAGACGCACACGACGACATTTTTTATTGCCTGTCATTTTTAATTATAAGCAATGTGATTATGTGTCATGTTGACATGATGTACTACCACAGGTTAACAGGAATAGGTGAATAAACTTGCATATAAATTGCAACGATAAAGAGTAATAAAATAAAGCTGTTAGAAATAGATATAATGGTTCCTAAGTACAAGAGATTAATGAAGTAAGTGATACAAAAAAACAAGATTCAAGACTTTATCATCAGTTTTGCCATAAATTTCTGTAAATGATAAAAATCGCTAAAGTGGAAATAAAGACATTAATTTTATTTTCGCAAACAAAATAAAACGATTCTTTTATGATGTGCAAATTACTACAAGTGATTGTCATTTGTAAGGCGATAAACGATCTATTAGACCCAAGACTATTTAAAAATACATTTTTTTAAATTCTTACCTGGAATTAGACGTAGTGGTTTATTTTTATTTTTCTAGTAAGCCATAATCTGAAACAAAGAAAAAACAAGAAATTATTAACAGGTCGAAAGTTTTTTTTAAAGTATTTTAAATTAGCAGTCGATCAAGCTCAAAGAATAATTATAAGAAAATGATGTAAGTCGATAGACATTTTTGATGACATGTTTTCTGAAAACATGATTAGGAATTATTGAGTGATGTATATAACATTCAGGTTTTTTTGACCTGGATGCGATCAGCTCAACACAAAAGGGAATGGCGTAACATGGAAGAGGCTTATGCCCGGCAGTGGTTGGATACGGTCTGAAAATAATAATGATAATAATTATAGAGTAATATCTGCTTCAGTTCTTATGCTGCTGTGCAATGTAATGCATGTAATTTCACTGTATGTTATACCCTTACCGGACCGCACAAATGCAAAATAATTCTGCTTGCCGGCAGAAATAATTCGGAAAGGGGCAAAATCGTACCACCAGAAAAATGACTAGCTGGATCGAAAGAAAAGGTCATAGTTTCGAGACCTAGGTTTTCGTAAAAAGACTACACCAACAAAATTAAATATACTCCTGATCCCCAAATTTATTATCCACATAAAAACAAGCTAAAAGTAATAAACTGAAACGTAGTGGCAAGAGGACGCTTAATCTCTCCGTATAATTTGACGAGGGTTCCGCTTAGTTTCAATTTTATACGTATTCGTTAAGTTTGGAGGGGTAAGCGGTAACAGTCCTTAAATGACTGAACGCACCTTTTTTCTCTTTCACAAAAGTAATAGAGATATCTTATTGTTATTGTTAATTACTCTTATTATAACTAGTTTAACATTATCGATTCATATAAACAGCATGCACAGTATTCTCAGAGTGTTGATATTAATTACGAGTGCTTTTTGATACTGATAATTCTTTAAACAGTATCTATGTACCTTAGTAATAAAAATTGATTTTAGATAGGAGATTATATTTCATAGTGTAGTTCTTCATATTTTGAATATCAAGATAATCGCCGCTCGGATAGATTCAAAAATAGTACATTTCCCTGGTCGGTATATAAATCCTTAGGTGATCTTTCCTTACTCAATCAACAGTTAATTGGGATGTGACGACGACGCGACGGTAAAGTAATTTAAAGGTTTATAAATATCTCAAACTATACAAAATTATCAGTTTTGGATTTGCTAAACCTGCCACTTGGCCAAAATTTCAGCTGTCCTACGTAAATTTACTAACGGTTGTTGGATATTGTTAGTCACTTTGCTACTCTGCGTACAAAGCCCCCGAAATATCGATTTCGGTGTATTAATGTACGCAAACATTCAGCTTCAACTTTCCTCTGACGGGGAAAAAGGCCAAAGGTGTACTGACAGGCTGATATTGAGTGTACAGAGCCGAATTAGCATTTCACAGCCGTGCGAGAAAATGCCTCCGCCCTGGCTTAATGAAGGCAGAACATCCTCATTACTCCTTTACGTCGATGGGAACGTACCTCGTAGGGGAGGTCCTTGCTTAAATTTAGCAATTAAGGCGTGCACTTTAGGTGGCGATATTGATTAAGCTGCCGTGCACCGAGCCGAAGAGTCTAATCCGTAATACGTTCAAGCAAGATAAACAGAAACTGTAATTTGGAGATTAGCTAATCGGAGCGGGTAAGCTCTTTTGCAAGGACTCCCTTAGACGAACGGGAAACTATATGGTTACAGAGTTTGTCATTATGTCAGAGCGGTGTAGCAAATATTGGAGTGTTGTAAGTTCGAATCATTTCTAATACAATAGTCCCAGCAGTGGGACAGTCAAAGGCTATTTACGGATATCAATGACTCCGTATTTTTTTATCTAAAGATCAAATAATAAATTAGTATTATAATTAATAATCCTCCCAACTCATCCAGAAAGCTAAAGTGCGTGTAAGGAATAGGTCTACGTCAATAGTCTAACGGCGACGCTTTAAGTGCTACACACATCAAAATGTCTAGGGGTCAAGTACATTTTAGCTTCAACATTTTGGCTTCTTGCTCTATTTTTTATGTTTTGTAATCAATTTTATCCCTATTATGTTATATTGCTATGTTGAAAAAATTAAGAAAAAATGCAATTTTTTACAAATTGGGGAAAATTAGCTTACGTTAAGGTCGTCACCTAATTGGCAAAAAAAGTAAGAACAAGGTTGATTTTTTAAAATTTTATTGTAAAATAAAAAATAATCTGTGTTTCTACCATTCACACGAATCACACATGAGAATCGGCAAGAGTGCGTGTTACGACTCTAGCCGACACTAGCCGTGTGTGGACGTGCATTGTCATGCATTAGATATTAATTCTATAACGCAACAATACTTTAAAATGTACTTGATCACTAGACATTTTTGTTGTGTGTATTTTCATTTTCTACGTAAACAAAGCATTGTGGATGCAAAATACCAATTTAAAATAAGCCACATCTCATAAATATTCATTTGTAGATCAAAGTAGTATCGTGTCCGCTCTGTACCATTAGTGTTAATGTTTAAGTATCTAATTCCGCTTAACATTGCGATAGCTCAGTTAACAGCCAGCGACTATAAAATTCTATTTTCTTCTGGTAATTCGAATTCTAAACAAGTGCAAACACCTCGTTGTGTTTAATTTTATATCGGCCGTAATCTTGGTCCAGGTGAGCGAGATGCAATTTTTACTTTTAACCGACTAGAAAACTTTGTAGTAGTTCATAAAAAGTAATGACTGCCGCGGAGGCATCGCGGAATCACCAGCACTTTCACCCTAATTGTGTTTTTCTGCATCGGAGTTCTACTCTTTTGTTTTTTTTTTATAAAAGGTACCGTACCGTTAGGTACTTCTCTCTTTTGTTTTGTTTTTTTTAGCATATCAGATTTAAGCGTGTTGTTATAAGTTGATACATTGATAGATCACATTACATTACAATTTTAATTTTATAATTTGTGTAATTTACATTAAGTACACAGATTTATTTTGCCTGACATGGTACATATTTAAAACCTACATTATTTTCAGTAAGTCTGTATTTTTAATATCGTTTTTAAAATAAGCTGACCTTTTGTACGACTTTTAAGATTGTTTTTTTAACAAAACGACTGTACCTTTTTGTTGTGAAACAAAGAATATTTATTCAAATGGGAATAAAGGTTAAAAAATAATAGATAAAAAGTAAAAGTTATGTAAGGGACACTGTTTTAAAATTAATATTTTGCCAATTAATTAATAGAAAATTAATAAATAAACTTAATGTAATAATAATTTGTTTTCAATGTGACTAATATATTCTGTCTTAATATTTGAACACACCATTTTATTTGTACAAATTGTGCAAATTGTTGTTATTTGTAAAATAAATAAATAATTAAATAATACTTTAATCGAAGAAATTCGTCGATTGATTTAGTTCTTGTAGTGTAATATTTGAGAACCAGAACAGTGTAGTTTGGACATTTCTGAATATTCATTAGTCATCGCTTCATTCTCGTGTTTGTATTAAGTTAACGAGGTTGCCCGATTTAATGTTAACTAAAGCCAAATACGCATTTCGTTCTTGACATATTAGTTTTATGTATCTTTATGTAAACAAAATTTATCTATTTAAAACTAGACACTCCTTTAAAGCAGACTCAATCAAAAGTTAACATTCATGTTAATTAGAATACTAATACCTACTTAGTTGTTTTTTTTTGTTGTTGTATTTTTGGTATTATGTTAGAAAAGAAACACAAATGTTGAAAAAATTTCCACGAGCAGGATTTGAACCTGCACCCTTCTGACATACCGGGTCAGGGCCCTTAGCCAAAGTAACATTACAAAAACGATAGCGAAGTTCGAAAAGAACAAAATGTATGGGATTGACATAAGCCGCGCTAAATCACGTGGTCAACGTCATGTCAATCCCATACATTTATTCGTTTCTAACTTCGCTATCGTTTCGCCATAGTTTTTGTAATGTTACTTTGGCTACGGGCTCTGGTGCTCTTCCAATTGAGCTATCGTGGTTCTAACCAGCCCGCCGAAATTATTCAACACTATTTATATTTTACTTTGAAAGCCAAAGGCGCCCATTCAATGTCAACAACTACCGTCATTAACATCCGATCATTTTTGTAATTTGTTTCGCAAGAAAATTTGCGTTAAAATTATTTAAACGTATTATTTTAGTTTCGCCACAGGCTTGCGCTATAATCTGGGATTTACTGTGCTTGTGCGAGTTTTATTCATCACTCGATCACGTTAACGAAATCAAAAATTGGAGCAGCGCCTTCTGGTAAAAACATGGCGATTTGTAATTTTGCCATGCATATCACACATTCTCATTTTCGTTAAGGTCATCAAATGGTGAATTCAAATCGCAATAAATAACCTAGTAATCCCGCTAATAATAATGAATATTAAGAAAACCTCATTATCATTATTGATAAAAACCTCTATAGTTGTTGTTACGGAGTAAATCCTCTTTTATATATTTTTATATTAACAGTCTACTAACGAACAGGCGGGCTGCCTGATGGTGAGCGGTCACCGCCGCCCATGTGCTTTTGTGTTGCCGACCTGAGAAGTATTTCCTTTTAAATTTTTCTAGTTATCAACCTTCATTTGTTTTCTTTCTCTCTTACTTTGCCTTTTTTTTTCGTTTTACAGTCTACCTTTTCCCATTCGCCTCCTTCCACTGAAGTATGAGATAGAAAATTATACCTACCACGTGATGAGTACATAGTTTAAGTATGTATAACAAAACACAAGTTATCTTGTCGCTACACTGTCTGCGAAAGACAGATACGCTTAAATAGATCACGTGTAAAGAAAGCGTGGGACTAAAAGACTATTGAAAATGATATAAATATCGGACTGTGCCGCGTGACGGGTCATCGAGGCAGTGTTCGTGAAAATATTCGGTTAAAGTATACCTATTCGAAATTCGGTTATTCGTTCGGCGAACGGGCACCGTTTAACAGAAGCATCATCATGACACAAATGTATAACGAAGCATCACCGTAAATCATTTTGTTCGATCGCTTAGATCGCTTTAATAAATAGTTTCCAGACTAATCCTAGTTTGAAAAAGAAATTTGGTTTCTGTCTTCATGAAACTAAAATCTCTTATAAATAGCAGTTACTACCAATATCTCCTACAGAACAAATTCTTATTAAACAAAATAATTATGTAACTTAAATCACATTGTGTGTCATAATCAGGTCATGTTGCGTAATTCCAACAGGGTCGTGAAACCTCATCAAAAATGTATTAGGATCACTACATAGGTATTGTGATTAACAGCATTCTGTCGTAGTTAATGTGACAAACACAAATTGCCTTATCCTAAAATTTACTCGTACAAAACATTAACACAACGAATCTATCAGGGCAGGCTAATGGAAGCAATGTACACAATACTGTGATAAAGCGGGGGTATCAAAATGTCCTGACTGCGAGCCGGGATTGGCTTCCGGCTGGCAGCCCGCCAACCTTCTCCGCGAGTCGCAATTCTACGTATACGATCAGGTAAAAATTTCCATGAAAATTTATTAACTCAATCGGAACACCGACAAAATAATATCTCACCATGTTTGTTAGCGCGGCGCTGCGAGTGGCCAATAGTTGCCATTGTATAGATGTTTGATCTACTCAAAGGCCCTCACTGCTAAAGCTCGAGCCTTCCCCATGAATGTAAGCACCACAGGGAATGGGCCATAATCCACCACGCGGGGCCAGTGCGGATTGGTGGTTGTTAACGACGTGGCAAGTCCGTTGTCGCTGAATATGCCGTTCGATTCAATCAGCAAATTCTCTCTTAGAAAAAAAAAATGTTAACAACTGCTAATGCAGACGGGACCAACGGCTTGACGTGCCCTCCGAAGTACAGAGCAACTCGAGATGCTATGTTTTTGGTCACCCATCCAATGACCAGCATTTACAAAAGTTGCTTAACTTCAACAATCGTAAACAGAGTGCCTTAACCACTACGCCATTGTGCTCCTCACTAGTCTCCTCTTACTTTAGAGTAGCCAAGCTTAAATAAACGACGCCAGCCATACATTATGCTTTTGTGGTCTTGCAGTACTGCTACCGGACAGATATCAGTCGTTGTGCCCATTATGCTTCTATAAGAACTCAATGTATTTACGTAGACTGGTTGTAAAGTTAAAAAAAAAATTCGGATCTGCTCGCGCCTTTCTAACCCGTAATATTCGCTAAAGAACAGAAATTTATGTCTATAAAATCTTCGAGGCAACTTGAGTTTTAAAAAAACGTGTTAAAAAAATGTCGTGTTCATAAATGTTGAAATTTATAACCTTCCTGGATGGGAACATCACACAAATAAAAATGTTTCAACACTGAAACTTTAACGGTAGTCTCAAATTAGGAATAGTATGTTAAAAAGACGCGTAGATCCCTAAAGAATGTTTCATTTCAATGCATGGTTTGTCTAACTTTAGAAAACAGAATCTAAGGAAGTTGAGGCACATATAAGACTAAGCTATTTTAAAAGGAATCGAGTTAGTAGCATATAGCTCAAGCATAAGCCGTATCGACTTCTTGACAGCGCAAACAGTAACAAAGTTTGGAGTTGGCGTATCGTAAACTGGGCTTTTCTAGAGTGCTCTCGGCGAGTGTCTAAGCAATCTATGGAGGGGAAGGAAGTAGGCATGTATATATTGATATTTCCAGAGTCCTCGAGAGGGTGTTGCGATCTCCAGCCACTCGCGTCGAGTCTCCTCGAGCCACTACAGGCGGCTGATTGTAATCCCGCTTTGTCAGAATCCACTGCGGAGACAGGAAGTGGTTGTACCGTCATTCAGTTTTAATGTTACGAGCGGCTCCCTTGTTGTGGCAAATAAATGTTCATCACCAATATTTAACCGCCTCTGTGGTCTAGTGGCTAAGACCACCGACTTAGACCCAGAGGTCCCGGGTTCGATTCCCAGCGGGGGGTACATGTTTGTGTACTCGGTTTGGTTGGTGGTAGGGCTTGTTTGTCCGCCTGGCTAGCTACCACCATCTTATCTAAATATGTCGCCATAACATCAATGTTTGTAGCATCGTTGTGTTCCGGCAGCTAGAGATAAGATAGCTCACTACTTGAGGATCCCGGGTGAAGTGCGCTTCCATAATTATCCTATTGTGCTTACCCGTTAATATAAAAAAAAACAATTATTGAAGGATCATTAGTGAGCAATAATGGGTTTTGTTACAGCTTTGATACAATTAGGGCTGAATTTTGGTTTTGTGATGCTAAAACTTGTATGCCTACAATATTCATTAGAACACGTATTTAATATTGTATTGAATAATTATTTATTTTTTTCTTTTGCGTTCGTATACGCAATTGTTATTATGATTTGTTTTAATCTATTAAACAGTAATATAAGGTAGATATAATACGATGTTCCCACATAAAATAAGGGACCAAATTCGGTGGTACAGCTCCATGTTATTTCGCTTAGGTATCTAAATATTCCAAATCTTGCACTTCGAAACTCTGAAGAGCCTTCGATAAACTTAGTCTCAGTATTTATTAAGTACACCTTATGTCGGTTAGCATTTAGTACTTAGGTACTTACTGAAAGTTATCTGATTAAATTGTCTACTTTGTCTAATCGCTGACAAAAACTATCAAATTATTTGTAGTCATTACCATCATCACTCATTTCATGATGACAGAACTGAGCTCACTCAGGTCTGTCATCATGAACTATTAGGTGCTCAGCAAACATAGTCAAGTTGCTGTTTCCCCAACTGGTCAACACTGACTGTTGACTATAGATTTGAAAAGTTTACATATATATAATAGCTACAACCCTCAACTGCAACTAGCAACCTTTAATGAAAACATTTAAAAAGTTGATAGTTTCTTCAACCTAATATCAACTCAGTTTATGAAACTATATTTTTTTAGAACTAACTGCCATCTTTTGGTTGGCCACCACCATTGGCACGGACATAGGTACCGACATAGGTACATAAATTACTAACCCATCCGTTGACCAGCCATTGAAACAGTTGCTTATCTATTTAGATCGAAATCTGAATAGTACTTCCTGTTTATGTTTATATAATAAATAACTAATTCCCACAACATTCCAAACAAAGACATATTGATGACCGTCTTGAATCAGATAACAAATGATTATTGTTATTGATTCATCATTGTGTCTCTAGGACGAGTTTGACTCGAAGGCAGATAATGACTATGCGTATTTCAACTGTTCCTCCAATTGAATTCGTAATAGGATCTCTAATTATATTTCGACTTTGTTAATTAAGCCTCTCTAGAGAAACGTAAATAACATTACGTATAATAACTTTGTCAAACATGACGTTCGAATTAAGACAATGCTTTGTTAGCATTAAGGCTGCGCCGACCAAAAAAAGCCAAAAGTGCAGTCACTGTTAAGTTGATATAATTGAAAATAATATCGTATTACATAATTAAAATGTAAATTTAGTATCAAAGGGAACGTGTTTACAATTAGTCCGATCCGTAAATTCATAACACACTATAGTTTTTTCTACAATATCATAAAGTGGGACAAAAATCATGAAAACGAGTGGCGGCGTTTAGTTGATATCTTATAGTTTATCTAAATTATTGTACTTCTGACTTTGTCTAAACAATCGCACCAATGTCTAAACTACAAATCGTCCGTCTCGTATTTTTGATTTATAAAGCGGTTATTTAAATTATTATTTTTCATTGAGCACCTTTAATTCCCCATATAAAATTAGTATGGCCGTGCGGCATCAAATAAATATGGACAAAGAAATTTTAAATAAAATATATGACACTTTGTCACTTACGGACGGCGCTTTCTTAATTGTATGTTGTTGATGTTTTTCCTTACATTATGTATAACATTTTTTTCTTAGAAAAAGCTATTAATTGTTACTATTTAGGCGTTGGAATACATATGTATAAACGAAAGTATGCCTGGGATACTTATATCATATTTTATTTTTTTATTCCAAAACGCACTAAGTAGCCCTTGCTTGGCCTCCGTTATATTTGATGAAAGTGATAATAAGACCGAAGGAGGTAGCGTATTTTACCCGGCATCCTCAACTTCTAAGGAACTGGCAATTTAATATAATCTGTCGAAACTACATATTAAACCTATAATAAGAAAATACACTTTGAATTACACGTTATAGAAGACATATACAAGTGTGAGAATATTTCTAAAAGATATCTCTTCTAGCCAGCCTTAGCTGTGGTGTGAAAAGGAAGACTGCGGGACCAATTAAAATAGAACGTGATAGTTTAAAAGTGTTTATGTATTATTAGGAAACTACACAGAAGTCGAGATAATTTTCAATAATATATTAAAACTAATAGTTATGATGCAATGAAACGATGTCCGCGTATTTGTAATGTGTCGACCGTCGTTCACAAAGCTGCAGGAAGAAGTTTATTAGTTCTATTTTCAGTTATAATCACCTAGTTCGTTCAAAATGTAGGCCGATGACGTCGTTAACAAGAGCCATGTTGTGCCCGTGTGCAATTGGGAAGTCTGCTTCAACTATTTATTAATACGGACAATTTTTATAATGTTTTCTAAATGTGGTAATCAGGGTGCCTTATGCAAGTTTTAATTACCATTTCATCACGGTAGTGATCGTCATCAGGGGCTCTTAAAGCCACAAAATAAGGAGACCCCAGAAGTTTCACGCTTCACTTCAATTAGAATCATTCTTGAACCCATTACGATAAAATTTTCAATATAATTCACACTTACGAAAGTCAAAAGGTAACACTTTTGGTTTCGTCAATTTGAGGTTATAATTCCGAACAATCATCTGTCAAATTCAAATGTTCGTTCGCAACTTTTGTGAATGTCAAACAATTTGCGGGCGGACGAAATTTCGAACCGAATAGAACCGTGGTAAGAAATAAAATTATATTTTCGTTTAAATTAGAGTAGACCTCCATACATATCACGCTTGAGCAACGCACACATAGACCCATTGCACGGATACGGATCTCGGAACAGCGTGTTTGTATGAAGCTACCTTCTGCAATTTCCTTATTTTGTGATGTAACAGAGTTGCGGTTGTCTACACGAGACACGTGTAGCGGTGTATACACACGCGTCTCCTTTTCTTTATAACAGCATTAATATATATTTTTTTAATATTTACGGGTAAGCACAGTGCCTTGATCTCACCTGATGTTAAGTGATGATAAGGCCATTTGGTGGAAGCGCACTTCACCCGGGATCCTCAACTAGTGAGGCACTGGCTATCTTCTGGCTGCTGGAACACATCAATGCTACAAACATTGATGTTATGGCGACATATTTAGATAAGATGGTGGTACTGGTAGCTAGCCAGGCAGACAAACAAGTCCTACCACCAACCAAACCGAGTACACAAAGATGTACCCCCCGCTGGAAATCGAACCCGGGACCTCTGGGTCTAAACCGGTGGTCTTAACCACTAGACCACAGAGGCGGTTAACATTGCAGTAATACTAGATTCTCTGAGGTTTCGGATTGGATTGGGCTGATATACGATCTCATGGTAAGACCCCATGAAGCGCTGCTTCAAAGCCCGTAAACAAAAACGAGAAATTGTATAATTTACGTTTTTGTTAATATGATTGAATGATAATTAAAGGTCGCACTAGGCACCCAGTTAACCGCCCACCCTTCTGGGTAAGGAGATGCTTGGATGGAATGTAAGTACTCGTGGTTCATTAGAGATTAAGCGATATTCCGATCTGATCGAAATGCAATCAAGCGGTAAGTAACTAAAGTACTCCTTGGAGAGCAATTCAATGTTTTTACCAAATGATTATCGCGGTACAATTAAAATTGAAAAATGTATTCCTCCTAACCTTTCCTATGTATTGTAGCGTTCGCCGCATTAGACCTCTTTTGATTTCGTCATAAAAAGTTCTTTTTTCTTTTTTTTTCACTGACGTTTAGCGGATGAAGTTGAAATAAATTTAGAGGTGACAGATGGAGTCGTAGAGTTTTTTTTCGCTTGGAGTTTTTTTGGAATTGGATTGGGATTTTGTGTACATAGCAGTTTATGTTAATTTTGCTGCTTCTAATTAAAGACTGCTTAAATATTTTATTTTGTAAAGAATTTAGCTTATGAGGCTCTTTATGAATATGTAAAGTAATAAAAAAATAATTATGCAAAAGAGTTTAAATGAAGCACGTTATAGTATGTATTCCTCCTTACCTTTCCTATGTACGCAATTACGAGTACCTTCTAGCGGTTTGGTGTATTTTCTTCTACTGGAGGATTAAACCACGAAATATATAAAAATGTTCAGTGCTCGCAAAACTTGCTGCTTAGTTTTTACTTATCGTATTAAGATACTTTTTGTGCCATTATGTAGAAACTAATAAAAATATATTTTAAGTCCCCTTGTTGCCTAGACGTATTAGGTATGTTAACTTCAATAGAGTACTGTTCTGTAATGTCTATAATGTAATATAAACGCTTTTATACCATTATAGCCTTATACAAAGTCGCCTCACTGCCGGCAGCAAGTCTATAAACCAAATCCAAACACTTGTCTATCTGTATTTAGCAGCGACGTTGGTTCTTCACCGAGCTATTCTATTCCGGTAGACATCGCTCCGGTTTCTACAGATTTAAAACAAACAAGTTAAACTGTCGAGTTATGTTGTAAACCGAAAGTTTGTTTTGCAGTAGTTAATGCTCGAAATGGCAACCAGTAGTATGTGGTTGGTATGAATTACTTTTTTATCGGTATTAGTGAAGCTTGATTTGACTTTGCAACGCAATAGTAATTCGCGCGTTTGGTATAGTATACCTATTAAGACAAACTGTACAGTGATTTCAATAAGCTTTAAAGATATCTTTGTTAAGTGCGCGATGTCTGCGTGTGACGTCATACAACACGTTTACGTAGCGACATTCAGTCCGTAGCACGCACCTTTCCGGTTCACAAGAACTTTAAGCAAGCAAAGACCACAGTGCCCAAGCATGAGCAAAGCGGCGCGTTGTGTCACATCACGCAAATTTGAAATAAACGGAAAAAGTCTATGTAAAATTACATTACAGTTATTACATGGTAAATTTAATTTAAAATTACCTAATGCGTGAAGAAAAACTATGTATGTACCTTTATAAGCATACTAGCGGCCGCTCGCAGTTCCCGTGGAAATATCGTGTTAATCCAGGTTATAAACTATCTGTATGCCGAATTTCATCTAAATCCATCCATCCGTTGCAGCGTGAAGAAGCAACAAATATACACACAAACTTTCGCATTTATAATATTAGTGTGATTGCACGCACGGAGGAGTGATGGGATTGGCAAAGTAGAAAGAAAAAAATATGTATAATAATATGTGCTACATTACATATACAGTAAACAGTGTGAGTTCAAATCAAATTTTGACCACTAAGCGACCACTTAGGATACGAATAATCATGCTGTGGAAAACACGTTACACCGTTGGTCTTGATACGTAGTGGTTAGTTTCATTTCAAAATCTCAGCAGGCCCCACTAAGATAAGATAAGATAAGATAGTTTCATTTTGTTGATGGCTTTGTGCGACTAGCACATTTAGCCAGTGTCAAAGTAATTTTTCTAACAAGTAATACATAAATAAACAATATTTCTTTTCTGTATGATGACGATGAATGATAATAGAAATGAGAAATGATATACCACCCAACCCCTCGAGTATCTCAGTAAAGGTGTGGGGCTTTACTGAGTCCTCGGGCGGACTTCTTGAGAGAATTTGAAAAGTGACGTTGCACTGTTTTGTTTCATTTGCCAACACTCATGCACACTCACGAACACTTAACGGTTAATAATCCACCATTATTTCACATTAATATTCGACATAACACAAATTTTAGAAAATAAAACAAAACCGCAGACATTACTCTTCACTTTCCCGCCAAGAACTCAGTGGTTAGTTTAGTAGTCGTTGAAATCCACCAATTCGTATTGGTCCAGCTAGGAGGGTTATGGCTCGATCTCCCCATGAGTTTGGAAGTTTTAGGCTGATGTTGATGATGATGATGATGATATTATTTGTACTTACGTGTTGTACACACTTATCGATATTCTTCATAAATGTTCTAGAAATGTATTTCAACTTTTCCGTTTTAGTTCGGCAGTTGATTGTAACTGATTAACTGGGAAAAGTTGGACAATCTCCAGAATTCTAAGACGTCGATAACCGAACCGAACGGGGAGACGTTCGAGTTGCATTTGTAAAATCGTGGTACAATCTCCATATTATCTTGTTTAGGCTACTGTCGTGAAGCCACTCCTAGTACAAGGGAGCATTCTGGAAGGGTTAACAGAATAAAATATTAAAATGTGTTAACTGCATAAATAAAAACTCTTCCTATTTGTGTCCGGGTGCAACGACTGCTCAACAGTAAAAAATTACAATAAAAAGTCAATTACGCACACACAATACAACACAGACGTATTTCACTGAAGAAAGAACGGGTTTATACTCTTACTGTGTAGATAGAATATATTTTATACATTTTACTTTGTTGTTATTGACGACATACTAATTTGATTTAAGCATTTATTAGGATGTAACTATGATTGCGCAGTTCTACATTTTGATTTGTTGCTATTTGAAGGTTTGACTTAAAAAGTAACTTTACAAGTATCACGCTTCTTAACCGTTTACCAAGTAAAGCACTTATCAGAGAAAGTAACCTAGAAAACCGTTTTGTTTTCACTTCGGAAAGGCAACGCTGAGTCGTACATGGCATCGGTGACGTCACATCCCGTTCCCGGACGCAGCTGTCGGCGTGCCTGGGAACAGCGGCCCTCTCAGCACTGACATTGGACGTCAATTATTATGAACTTGACTTACTTTTTATTGTTTTTTGCTCAACAATAAAACGCCAACCGCAGGGAACAGACTGCGAGGCGCTTTCGCACGTCTCGCCGGCAACATAAGGTGGCTAGAATGCCGTCTCAATGCCGGTTACGCAAACACATGGCTCATAACAAGCCCGTTTTGCACTAAGGTTCTAATAAGACGCCATACAGTAACACAACCTTACAAACAAATCGTCACCTTTTACAAACGAACGAACCATTACTGACCTTGAAAATCAATTAAGATACAATTTATATAAAACGATATCTGACCCAAATTCTTCAAAAAAGAAGTAATAACTTCGAAAGTAAATTGAATCCTTCCAAATCGTGGCGCTTCCGGGCGATAAATCTTGAATATTAAATGGTAAAGGCACATTTCCGCGATTCTATCGATGTTTCAATGTTCGACAAACGATGTGGGGATCGATACAGATAAAGTATCGATTGTTCCGAGTCAGGTTAAACTATCAGTTTTTTATGTAACAGGTGCCTTATAATACATATGCTGATCGTTCAAGTTTTAAAAGTATTTAAACGAAACAATACGAGTATACCTATCCGTGGTCATGTGCAATGTAGTTTTCGTAAAAGAATTAAGCGATAATTTTTTTTTAAAGCTCATTTTTAACAGTTTTAAACAACAAGGTGCTTGCTATATACATACAAAAGTTTGCAAAGGGCATCTACGTAAGGTTCAAACAACAAAGATTGTCTGCCTAGGCTCGGCTTAGTAGATACCGTTGTAAAACAAAGACGCATCGGATGGCTGGAGTGCAGTCTATTGTGATGAGATCAAACAACGCTCAAAGTGAAGAGCGACAGACAATATCTAGGAGCGGTATTCATTCGTAAACCATATTTCGAAAGGCGAACAGGAAGGGTCACGTGTCTGCAAAGCCAAAACTCTAACTCGAATAATGTTATTACATATCCTTGTATATATAATATGCTTGAATTCTCGACTTAAGCTGCTGTGAGCCTCCGAGAGACAACGAGTGCCTTGTGGATTTCAATTCGCTTTGTCAAAAGCGGGCTGAGACGCCGGAATGCGTTTAGAGACAAGAGCACTTGCGGCAGCCGATATCTCCGACTGCGCTCCAAGAAACCGCCTTAAGCCTTTTTTAACGCAAGTTGGTCTCAACCACAATGCGAACTAACTTTGGAATATTCTTATCTAAGGCAAACTGAGCGTGAAATGTTAATAAAAGATGCTAACCTTTTTATACATAATTGTGTTTTATGAAGTAAAAGCTTTGTGTCACTTTTTCAATGGGAGTCGCCTTTATATTGGAAGCCAATATTGACCGCTCTAGATCCCATTGGTGTAGGTACTTTATTCCTCGCTACAAAGTGAGCGCATGTGAAATGCGTCATTGTTTTTGTGGTAAGTGGTCTGAGATTGCACAAATTGATACTTGTGTTTTTGAAGTGAGAGGAATTGTTCAGGTAATGGCTTTACTTGTTTTGTTCTGTAACAATGATGCTGCCGGGCGAATGTGTTCAGCGATAGGTCGGTACTGATTTGATTGTACGTTTGGAGTGGTCTGGCTCGGCTCGGCCATGTTTAGAAAATAAAACTCGACAGACTATGAACGAATGTATCATTGATGGATTCAGAATTTCGTACTTGTCCACTTTCTACCTAAATACGACATTTGGCTTGGCCTTGCAGGCAGACTGTGATTGGGGGAAGTCTTCGTCTAGTATTTTAATGGCCGAATAACGTAATGAGTACTTGACAATGCTTGCGATGCAACAACTAGACAAATCATAATAGAGTGGACTGGTAGTCATCATACCCACTTGATCCTGACGGGGCCGTAGCAGCAGTACCTATAGAAGGGGTAAACTACAGCGGTTTCATGGTGTTCCCTGCATATGCGAGTGTAGACTGCACTTTAGAGTTTAACGCGTTGAGAGTCCGTTGAGAGTCCGTTGAGAGTCCGTTGAGAGTCCGTTGAGAGTCCGTTGAGAGTCCCCCCTTTCCAGTGGAAGATGCATTTACCCGAGTAACTACAAATAAAACGGGCACATAATGCTGCCGCTGAAATCTTCCTCTGTCGCGAATAAATCTCCGGGGATATATCATGCGCCGCCTACTCGCGATCGCATTTGTGCATGCCCGATAGGATATCAATCTACTTTATACCTGAGGAGCTCTTACGATTGCGGCCGTAGCGTCTTCAGCCCATAGCTCGAGGCGTGAGTAGCGCCTTCTAAAATCACACCTTAGTTGCATTACTGGCTACGGTATTCCCGCGGACTAGTCGCCAGACTGGTCCGTAAGGTAGCACAGTGCGTTGGGTGTTTAACGGAGTGGTTGTAAAACAGGTCTAGCTCGTCTGTTGTGTCTAGACGGCGCGTCTCGGATCCCTATCGGCTGCCGTAAAATTATGTGACGTGGGCGGGTCTTGCACCGCTTTAGGATATCCGGATGAAACCTATCTTTATTCACTTATTTAATTTATTGCTATAATGTTCATCTTTCTGGCGTGTATTGATGCCAAAAGTTCTTCGTGAAAAGGTTCGGTACTAAGTTTGGTAGCTGGCAAGCTATGCTATCGTAAACCCATAAATCTTTAATGAAAACGATTATTATTTATAAATATTTTATTGGTTCAATAATGATGTACAAAAAGTACTTAATATTGTAAAAAATTGCTATTTCTCCAAATTAACCTATAAATTATTCCCGCAGACTTACATTCCGAACCAGAGCTAGGGTTGACTGGAAGAGATCTCTTCTAGAGAAGCTTACCTTACCTTAGCATATGTCTTGTCTAACGTGTTTAAATTTGTGTTTAATATGTACAATAAAGGATTTATACATTATTTTATTGCAATAACAGTACCCACTAAAGCTAAAAAAACTGTACTGTTATAAGAATATTATTTATTTTCAGTTTCTTCTATAGCTTTTCTGTTCTACTAGGTAAAGTTTTCCCCGCCTCTATTGACCTTGACACCACGGCACATATATTCCCGTATAAACTAACAGTCTGAGCTAACACTGTTCTCCGGTTACCCTCAAGGCATAAAATTACGCCGTACTCCCATCTGAGTTGGAAACCGTCTTGTTTGTGTCGATCGAAAGCTTTTATATGTCGTTCTATATTAGTGACATTATTGACATTAACAAGCTTAATAAGAATATTGGAAAACTTTAATTCAAGTAACCTATTTACAATTTAAAAAAATATTAACAAGTTAGAGTTGAGGTTGTTTCGTCATTAAATATGTCTAATAAAACTCTTTTATATTGAGCGAATGTATTGCTAAAGGTACCTATATCATTAATGATACCATAACATGATTTAAAAAGTTGACAGTTTCATGTGAAATAAAGGTAAATTTATTATTTTTAGCGATCCTTAGCCATATATATTTTATATTACAAATAAAACTTATCCCATTACGCGTAAGGATAACTTATAAGTGTTTCAAAACATAGCTATAAGCGCAACAATCGTAATACGCTATACAAAAGGTAGCATAACTTTCAAGGCGTGTAATTGCAATTAAAACTTTGAGGGATCCGTATCATTCTCGGAATGGTTAGATTCAAATTCGGACGTTTTGTACTAGAAACAGCATATATACATAATACGTACAATCGATCTACCTATATGTATACCTAATAATACAATGTGACGTATCAGCAACTATTTTAATAATATTTTTTCAGCTATTACTTACCATTATAAATACAATATTTAAAGGGGTGTAACGTAAACTCCTTTGCAGAGGGTAAGTACATAAAATAATATGGTAACTTTAAAAATTATACCAAGCTATCTTAGGTAGATTTTTCAAGTTATCTTATTTATATGTACGAGTTTAAAATAAGGTTAAATGAGAGATCGGCTGTCTCACTTTGTATTTTTATACAATAGCCCGCATTCTATTTTATTCTTTACTTTCATACTCGCAAGTTTCATTGGAATTTTTCACACGCTCCAGCGATAGCAGAGATAGAGTAATAATGCCCTTAACCTGCCACTTTTCTCTTTTTTCATTACAGTAATTGAATCCGATCAGATCCAAAAGATAAATTCCTCAAAGAATCTCATAATTGGCCGGAGATATGTCGCTTGAATGAAGCCAAACAAAGCAACAAAACATTCTCCTTTTCACTTCCACATTTAATTAAAACAGAGACACTCGCCCGGGCGGCGGCACGTGGATTATTTATCGCGTACCTTTATCAATCTGCACTCGATGCTCCAGATAGCTGGCGTCGAAAAAATTAACGTTGGTGCAACAAAGGAATCTAGATCATGCGGACAATGCGCTCTTTACGAAACTCGTTAGCAATTTGAGGTGTTAGCATCTTTTCTCTGAGGTGAGAGTCACGCTAAATGGCGAAACTGTAACACAATGGGACGCAGCCACCGACACCCGCGGACGCAGCACCCGACTGATACAGACAGAAGGCTTACTGCATACTCGTACCACATGAGTTAGATATTTACTCATGTGCTCGTACGAAGGATTGACGCGTGCGTACGGTGAACTCTTAGTGCAGATTACATACCTACCTACAGACAACCATAGTCGATAATCAAAACAGAAAAACCATACTGAAACTAAAGATTCATTACCGGGTGTGTTCATAATTCATTACCGTACTTTCCGTTACTAAACAAATAATTGACGTGAACCTTCGCTGGTATATGGTACATATATACAGTTTATGTTATTGTTTTAGTAAATTTAATGCATTTTTATAATTCAGGTATTCTGATTTAGAACATCAACTTTGCTGTTTTTTCATGTTGGTTGGTTTTACAAGTTTTTCATAAGGATGCGCTAATTCGACCTTAAACATTTGTTTGTTATAACTATAAACATAACTATAACTTGATTGGATATTAAAAAAAAGTCGTACTCTGCACTCAGTACAATTCAGTCAAATGCAAGTCGCAGTAGATCGCACTTCGACCGTAGCACTCAATCAGGCGCCTGTTATCGCGCTTTATATAGACCGGCCTTCTATAGCCTTCTGTTGGCCTTTTTTGTGACCGTGGGTCATCGCTCCTCAACCTTTCACCGGCATCTATACAAATAATTTTGTAATTCAATGTACCTATTATTATGGTTTTATATCGCGTACGTGAAAGTTACACACAATCAACATAGTTCACAACAGTTGAAGCAATAGTCTTCTATGAATTCGATTTAGTTTGTTAACAAGGTTATGTAATTATCTTAGTATTATAATTATTAATTTTATTTAATTTTAATTATTTTACTTATATTTTCAAAATATTTTTTATACAGTGGTAATTAAAGTTAGTAATTTAATTGGTTTGGTACCAAAAACAACAGACAAATCTGATAAAAATGTAAAATTCTGAATTTGATGTAACAATCAATGGCAATTTATTAAAAATTTAAAATAAGCCTTGTTTTTTAAAAGTCGTTAAGTATGATATATTTTTTTAAGTTGTGCTTTGTTGTATAGTAGGTAATGGTAATGTATTATTATTCAAAATTATAGAAGCATGATTATTACTAAACCGTGGAACGTGACCATTCAATTCTCTCAAGAAGTCCGCATAAGGTCCCGGTACAGTCTCGGTAAACAGATAGGTGAAAATATCATTCAACAGCTATGAAACAGACAAATTTCTGAACCTATAAATATTTGACAACCAAGTGACAAAAGACATCAAATGTTTCACAGCTAGGAACATTTTGTTGACCCGGCGGACTTCGTGTTTCCATGACAACAAAACAAACAAATCTTTTTGTTTTGGAAAATTAAATTGTCGTTTTTAGTATTTTCCGTTACTTATTATTTATGTTTCTCACCGTTTGAACCTTCCCTGAACTTCCACAAATATTTCAAAATCAAAATTAGCCAAATCGGTCCAGCCATTCTCGAGTTTTTAGCGAGAATAACGAACAACAATTGATTTGTATATATATAGATTTAACATTTACTATACTATACTACACATTAAACATTCATCTATGATTATGTATACTTTGCAATATCAATCGTACTACAACTTGACACTGGCTAAATGTGCAAACCGCAACAAGCCATTAATTAAGAAAAAGAAAACTGACTGAAGACGAGGCTGAACGGGCTATTTCCGTTGGCTAACGTAAACGGGAGAAGGAAACGAAAAAAAAACAGATCACGTAACTAGACCACAATGGTTTACTTACAACGAAGTAAGTATTTGCTTCATAAAATAAATGGAATGAATCGCCTTCGTAATTTAATTAATCTAGCAACATTGGCGTAAACGGCTCGCTTTAGCATCGCTCGGTAACAAAGGCCATTTTGGGCTGCGCCTATCGCTTAATTATCAAGGTGAGTAAGAGTACACCGCAAATGGAAGGCGTTACGGCCAGAGAAGGATGCTTATAGCGAAAAAGCGTAACCAAACAGATAAATTGGAATTTGCCGCCTTTTTAGCTAAGTAATCGCTGGATAAACCGGCACATACTGTTTTTGCAGCCATAATCCCAAATGATCAGCCTTCTGTTACAGGGTTAAAGTTGTAGGTAAAATAATGTAGGTCTGTACAAAAGTTTTTTTAATATTAAAAGGAGGCAAACGAGCCGGCGGGTCACCTGATAAAAAGTAATCACCGCCGCCCATGGACACCCGCAAAATCAAAGAAATCGCAGATGCGTTGCCGGCCTTAAGGAAGGAGTTGGATCTTGAGGAGGGAATAGGAATTGGGAGGGAGGAGGGGTGAAAGATGGACCTCCGGTATTACTTTCACTCACCGGACGAAACACAACAGCAACGAGTGCCATTGTTTCACGCCGATACACACAAGTGAGAGGGTGGTATTACGCCGGGCGAGCCGGCTCATTTCGTGCTGCAATGCAGCGTGGCTTTACCACTCAAAAAGTTGATTTCTTTTGTTATTTTCAAGCAGAAATAAAAATACCGTCTGTCGTATATCGAGTGGTCACCTTTGTTTTTTAAGTTTACTTTGGAAGAAAATAATGAATGAAACAATTCAAATAAACATTTGCCCACACCATCGACACTTCACACATTAGGGATCTAGGCGGCTCACCTGACCTTTAAAACCGCCTACACAGAACCGCTGGTAAGTGCGGTACGTAATTCGCTAATGTATTTAGAAGTACATTTATCCTCATAACTTAGGCCCAAGCTTAAAAACTAATACGGAACAATGTCCTAACTTCAAAGGTCATAAATTAACTTTTACTATGGACACGCTAATGGGACTTCTTGGCGTGTAAGTGAAGAGTGAGGATTGCAGTTATCGTTTATTTTCTTAAATTTGTACATTTTTATTCGTCAAGGATTACATACGTGTTGCGAATTTATCGAAATCTAAACAAATTCGAAAATTAAACAAAACACCACAACGTCACTTTTCAAAGTCTCTCATAGTAAAGTCCCACAATACTGATACTCAAGGGGCTTGGGGGAAATAGCCTTTAATTTATCTGCTACTAGACTTCGTCCTCGTGGATTTGAGATTTTAAAATATATTTTTTTTAAATAAATAGTAAAATAGTATAGTAAAATAAAGCCTATGTTACCCGCAAGGCATGTAGCATTCTATCAGTGAAAGAATTTTTGGCATTGGACCAGTAGTTCCAGAGATTACCCTCCGCAAACAAACAAACAAAGTCACAAACTTTACCTCTTTATTAATAGTATAGATTAATAAAGCCACTACCAACGGCTTTACATATCTTCCGATGCACGGAGGAGAGACTCGAGATGATAAATATTTGGTCACCCATCCGATAAGAGGCTTTGCGAAACTTCAGCAATCGTAGACCGAGCATGTTAACCACTGTGCCATACATTAATTATGCTGCTTTCAACCAGAGCTGTGTGAGCAGTGCGTGAGGAAAGAGAAATCTAATCATTTCATTAAATTGTTCTCAAACGTAAGCATAGGCAAAGTAAGACGTAAGCAATGTCTCAAAAGCGAAATGGTCAATGTATTGCAGTTCATGCAATAAGAGATCGTGAAATCCTTAGCTAGGATACAAAAGCTATTGTCCTACACAATATTATTTATATTGATTTTGCTTAGGAATTTAAATTTAAGAGCGAATAGTGAACAACAGGTGAACTAGCCAGGTAAATAGAGGATAATCTCACACCGAGATGCTATCATCTGTAATTAGTTTTCGAACCACAGCCACTATGGCTGTGGTTTAGAAACTAATTATAAGATTTATTTTAGTTACAAGTATTCTAAGAGTTTCGTGTTCCTAAATTCCTTTTCATTTGTTATGCTAAAAACAACAATGACATTATTTATTTTGTTTAGGTAAGATAAAATTCTTTGTCAAATTCTATAGACTCCACACTGTTGCTTTTAGAGACATGCGCTTTAAATTACGTTTCGTATTTATAAATTGGCTAAACCAAGAAAGGAAACGACGAAAATACTATTTGTGACCCTCGTCACAAGATTTCGTGGAATGTGGATTCATTCCTTACGAGTTCTTAACAAATAACTATCACTCGAGAGGTGCTTAATAAAAACCATTCAGCTGTACAATAAGCAATCTTTCAGCCATATTGAGCCCAAAGTTGATAAATTACACGGCCACTGCCTTTTGATTAACGATTGTAATTATATTTTCCCACAGATTGCGGTTTCAGCGGCGAATTGACACAACACTAGTTAATAGAAAACATGTGATACAGAGAAAGAAATGACAGGAAATATAGCCATTTTGTTATTATTATTTATAACTATTACAAATGCTGTAAGTATTATTTAAGTGGAGGTAAATCATTCGTATGATTCATTATCATTATCGTGTTTTACATCTTAAAGATGCGTTTAATTACTAATTCTGGGTCCAATACTCCCACATGTTACCTCTAAACTTTGTTAATGCTAAAATATCGGCATAACTATGATCGAACACGCGTCTAATACAATTTCATGAATTATGATAAGAACGGTCTCCCTGTTTCTTAAAATAGTAAATTTATACTGTCCTAAGATCTCTGATCTCACCAGTACAGCAACGTTTATAAAGCAAAAAATATTTACATAACTAGGGACTTATGTAAAGCAGAGAAGGGTGCCCATATAATTAACATAAATGCAAATAATTACTAACTCCTTTCGGAGGAGAAATATAATGATAATATTCTACATTGATGATAACTCAGGTACACACGATTCAACATCCAGAGAAATGGCGTAAGTTATTTTGCAATTTCAAATGTTAATAGGTATGGCATGATCTGTTAAAATTAAAATTAAAATAATATTATTTTGTATATAAAGAGTAGATTATTTTCGGTTAATCTGTTTCGGTTCGGACACAGCTCAGACAACATATAAAATGACATAAGTATCTCTGAGCACGGTAGATGATGATGATTACACATTGTTAAGAAGTTTCTAAGAGGATATATAATCCAATTTTAACGTTACAATTTAAACAAGAAATTGAAGATTATACCGATTTTTTTTATTCAATGCACACAAAACAGTAAATTTAAAGAATATACAGTGTGTAACAAAAGCCTTGTCAGACCTGTAAAAGTTTTTGTACCGAAATTGCTTAAATTACCCCAAAATTATGCTAATTTTATAAATGTGACCACACTTTCCACCAATGGCGGCGGCGGCGCCCTAAAGGTCATACCTACCGAAGTGCCAACAAAAGTATTGCCATGTAAGTTTGGTCATTTAAAAAAATAATTATTGGGGTAAATATTTTTCACTTGTTATTTTAAAATAATTACGTAAATAGAACTGAATCTCGATACCTAATAACACCTTTACGGATCGGACAGGGTTTTTGTTACATAATGTACACACATTCACACAAATTCGTTTGAAGAAATTTTGTATAAATTAAAATTTAAATTGCTTAGATAAATACTTATATTATATTGTCCATCTAATGTTAAAAATGAGTGCGTTTTGGAAGAGCGGGGCCTCCTGAAACAGGCATTTTAGAATGCCTACTAGGATGGTCCCAATCACTATTTATAGATAAGTAACCTGGATAGACTGCAATAAACGATTTGGATTTTTTGATTTGATTTGATTTGATTTGTTTTTGATCTATAAAATTAACACGATATATTTTTTATCAGTACCACAGCAAAAGTTGGGGAAAGGAAAGAAAAGTTTGAGAAATGAGGAGTCCTCCAAAGAGACAATACAAGCACCAATTACCGATTCACCAACTTTTTCACGTGACTATGAGACCATACCTAGCGACAATGAGACTATTCCCAACGACAATGAGACTTTATCAAACGACGATGAGACTAATGCTTCAAAAGAAAACGTAGATTTAGATGATATGGAAGATGGCTTTAAAACAGGTTAGTCAAAGTTTTAACAACACCACTTTAACAACAATTTGAACTTAACAATTATGAAAAACAGGTTATCAATTATGAGAACAATAATTGTCATAAGATATCAATTACGAGAACTCTTATTCCACTTATATTCGAAATCACAGACGATTATTTTGACTATTTTTTAATAATAAAAAAACGAACGAGCCTTACAGTAGTCGCATATGATGTGTAACATTTGACATCTCACCTTTTGTAATCAATATTACAATAGAAAATAGATTAGAGAATTAACTATAACATAGATTTTTTTACAAATCATAAAGAGAATGCAGTAAACACTCATTAGAAGACATTTGACATATTAAAATGATGACACAATATGTCACTTAAAATAATAATATCTTGTTTTTATTATCGATTTTAAATGCGCGCATCCGACTCCGTATATTTTTTTCAAATCATGAGAATGCAGTAAATACTCATTAGAAGACATGTCACACTGACACATCCTATCTGCCGCGCAATTTATTTATGAGTAAAGAATATGTGAACAGTTTCGAGAAAATAGATCGTAATGTCAGCACCTCAAATATCACAATCACAAACACAGTAAGTTGTACTTAATGCGTTCATAAATTGTGCGGCAGTATCACACTGTTACGATCACATTTCTACGAAATCACTCCCACAAATATTACTACCTACAACGGACATTGGGCTTAAAATGTCGATCACTGATGGCTGTTACGGACTTCCTGTTACGTACTTCCATCCCTTTTCTACGAAATCACTCCCAGAAATTGATATATATATCCCACAAATATATATATATTTATATATCCCACAAATTGTATACAGCTTGTTAGTTAAACCAAGGGACATATTAAGTGAGGACATTAGGTATTCGAATCCCGATCCGATTCATTAAAAAAAAATATTCTTATTTTTTTTGCATAATTCTAATAAATAATTTAGCGTATACACTAAGCGCGGGAAAAGATCAAATATATGCCGACTGACTGCGCCGGCGGAACGCGGCGCCGCCGATAGATCATGCGGCGAAAGGTCACTTTGCTTTGCACACCGCACGCACCCCGCGAGGCCACGCTTTTATCCCCGCCTCGCGGCGCGTGCCCCGGCGCGTACCTCGCCGCGGGCAGTCTACGCCGTATTTTTTTATTTGTTTATGTTTACCCAGGCATAAACTACCATAAGATTAAATATGTCCCTTGTGTTAACTAACACGCTGTATATAGCAGGCGAGCGAAAAGATGTTACACATCAAGAATATTTCACTAATCAAAAAAAATACACTATAAATAAGTGTGTTTTTGTCATTTTTAATTTTAAGATCATTAGTGAAATTTTACCCTAAAACTATTTCGCAATTAGCCGAGAGGCGATTTTCACATATTATGTACTTCATGACTGTTAAGTGTTTATCGCTTGTAATTTTCCAGATGACAAAGAAAGACCTATTGCAGCCGGTAAGTAGTACATTATCCATAACAATGAGAATGACACAAAGGACGGAGGTCTTATTAAAATATAATTTTGAAACCAGAAGCACAATTTTATTTTCAGATCACGAAAAAATTAATAACGATAATCATTAATTTCCAGGAGATGTTTTCTCTCCTGTAGAGTTGCTTCCAGTCGCTGAAAAACTGATTGCAAAAGGTAGTCCATTAATTGATTAATTTCTTCGAGCATAATGATTTTACAGAACTTTATAATATATGCATTTATGTTTTTTTCTATTCTCAGTCGAGCAACCGGGGCGTGAGTAATTAGTTTATATTTATAAAAGCTAAACAGTGCAAAATCCATTTATTAAATTAACATCAAATTTATATTACATATAACATATAAACATTTGATATCACAGAAGGGAAAGGGATCGTAAGTTCAGCGCAGAGTCCCCAAATGTTAGCTGACAAGTTGTTCCAGTCCTTCTGTAAGTATTGTAATATATTGTCAAGTCTTTATATTCTTTCAGCCATAGTTATTTGTGGAAATAAACATTTCTAAAATAAAGATATTATGCGCAAACAATATATTTTATTGTATTATTTAAATAATGATTGACACTAACTACAAGGTAGCTGTTATATTTGTAAGAAAGAAATACAATTTAATCTTATTTTCTTCATCGTGTTCTGATTTTAATTATTCTTCGTATTCATAACTTTCTCTTTGTTTACAGTTTTAACTCAGAAGCGTATTGTAACACTGACTGGTAATTCATCTTTATATTTATTTATCTTAGATAAAACTTCCTCAATTGTAACTTGATTTTTATATAATTATCACAAAGTTTTATAACCAATCTACAAACGATCGACTACTGAGTGCCTAGGGCGAGGGTTTTTTTTCATTCGTTAATGAAATAGACGCCAACCCAGCGTGGGCGACGCCTTTACACGTCTTTAGAGGAGTTCCTGCGGGGTGTGAGGAGAGGATGGTCTTCTCCAGCCCCTAAGTGCTACTGGAACGGGTGGAGCAGCCCGTGCAACCGCTTCCTCCGACCACTAGGTAGCCCGAACTAGGTAATAGCTTCATACCGCATAAAAACACGAGGAGATCGGGAGATGGCCCACCGTGCCCAACTAGTACAGGTTGGTGGGTTTGACGACTACTACCTTACGTCAACAATTGGGACCAACGGTCTCAAGATTATTTTAATTTGATCACCCATCCGATGATCCGGCATTTCGTAAGTAGCTTTACTTGTAAGATCGTATTCCGAAAGCGCATGCAGCTGCCTTATCGAGCATTTATTATTAAAATTTGGTTGTGAGGTTAAAAAGAGTTGATTTAAGTTATTGTGAATTACAAACGTATTTTCCCTTATACTGATTAGAAGTTGAAAACATTATTCTGGTTCAAAAACGCCCAACCTGATTATATTACCTTCACATTAAACACTCTTGAAGTATTACGTTCCTTTTAACAAAGTTGTTAACGAGTTTTTATACCCGGCGGCGTTTTGAATGAGTTGCATCGGTAGTGGTCACGGGCTGACTGCTGTCAGCATGAAAAGGTATGCAAAGGTTACCTTTACCACAGTATAAATAAGTATAGTTCTATGTTTTTACTAAGTAGTTTACAAGACCCAGTTAAAAACTTAGGTGAAAGGTTTTATCGTCTTTACATTATTTTAACATTAATTAATTAATACATTGATTGTATTTTAAAATTTAGATTATGACATATCCGGGCTGGATGCTTTGCAAGCGCTATCGCTTAGCGGAGAAGGTATATCGACACATTTTAATAAATTTTTGAGTGCAATGTATATTACATTACGCAATCATTATCTTATTTCCAATTTCAGCGGCTAATCTTAGATCGCATATGAGTCTGTTCGACTCAACAGTCGATCAAGTGACAGTAATAAATTATAACGGTAAGTCGTTTAGAGATTCTAATTTTAAAAACTAACTAATATGAAAATAATGTAAAATATAGCAAAATACCTTTTTTGTATTTGTTAGGTCAGAGTATTGATTTAGAGACCGAACCGAAGAAAAGTAAATATTTAGGTAAGTGTTTGCACCTTGATAATAGCATGCAAATAAGAGCAAAATGTTTTGTAATACTCTGTAAAATTGATAATTCACAGTGCTATTGAAGAACGAAAAAAGCAAAGTAAAGAAGAAAATAGTTCTGAGGAGTCGCTATAAAGGTGACTTTTTTTAAATATAACTATTTCTTAAATTTTAAATTTTTTATGGTACATGGTGTACACTTCCATGTTGTCATTTTATGTCTAGTTGTCCAGTAAAAAGAGTAAGGTATAAGCCTACAATACTATCCCACTGTTGGGCATAGGCCTCCATTATTGAAATCAAGTCATCGCTACAATTTATAGGTATTGACTTTATTATTATTTTATTGGCTTTATTATTAGCTTACTCTGCCTGCCAAATGCGGGTTGGTGTTCATACACCTTAGAATTAAACCCAGTACATACGGATAACGGGCCGATCGCTTTTCCACTCGGACACAGAGGTCCAGTAATAAACAAATTATAAGGTCAGTTAGTTGTGCATTTGTTATGTGGAATGCAGGATACTACTGCAAGGCAGTAGAAGTTCGTTTGAGGGTGGTAGCTATTTCACCGGCTTAACCGTAATAAAAATAATTCAATAAACAATAAACTCTTGCACTTGGTTGGTGTTTACCACCATCTTTCCCCGATCCGATCCGAATCCTTCGGAGAATCTAGTGTGGCACGGGAACACGCACTAGTGCGTGATGCCGTTCCCTCTAGAAAACCTCCGAAGGTGATTCGTTTCACACGGCTTGAGGAACTCTTTAAGTTTGTCGCCGCCCCCAAAAAAGCCTGGTGAAGCTGAAAATGCCGTCTGAGCCAATCAGCAAACTCTCTAAAAAAAAAACCACCACAATCTTATATTTAAGTCAATCTTCAATTCGCCAAATCAATAGTGTTACTGACATGGTTGTGTTCCGACAGTAAGAGATAAGATAACCAGTTCCTCAGTTATTAACGATTCATGGTGAAAAGCGCTTCTACCTTTGGCCTCGTTGTCTTTTGCCATTAAGTAAGGTGAAGGCCAAATACTAATAAATCGAATAACACCACGTCAACCTTGGTGTAGGTAATTATTAACTACGTCCGACTTCCCTATTTACATATTATTAACTTTAAAATTCTGTTTATTTTACATAATTATGTAGGAAGGGATTTAGGGAAAAATAATCGACTAGCGAAAAAGTATCTTAAAGATTTACTAAAAAAAATCAGAAATGTAAACAAAGAACGCAAACGTGAAAGCAATCGTGGAAGAAATCTTAAAAACAAAGCGACTAGACAACCGAGCATTAAGAAAGTGGTAAAAGGTATTTATACTTGTTTCTTTTAAAAGGAGAAAAAACCTGTGTGCAGGATGTTAAAAAAGTATGAACCAAATTTTAGAGGGTGGTTTTGAATCGATCTATCGACAGATTTTTCTGACGGTCACCCTGGTTCAGACTCTATTTTGAATCATCCCCCAAAACTTTGGCTTGTTCTTTTTTAAACCCTGTATTGTTAGTACTGCTCTAGGATTATATGCACCATGCATACAACAATTACATTTCGGCAACAAACGTCTTTGTCGAAAAATACAAAAATACTTATTAAGACGTCACATTACTAGCTTTTATACAATATGCATTCTTGACATTAAATAGAGACATTGAAGGTCTTTTATTAAGCTAGGTTGAGGTTTACTAAAAATTAGGCTTATTTTCTAAATCTATCCTACAACGTATAGCTCACCAGGAATAAGTAATGCTATCAAAACAAAATAAAATACTTATTTCAGAACAAAATGGTAAAGCCAAGAAGAAACGACTACGATTGAGAGATCAAAGAATTGAGAAGAAAAATACCAGAACCACTTTATCAGGTGTAGCGGAAGGTACTTACTGCTTTATAAATCTTAAAGTGTAACTATCATGAATTAATAATTATTATTTATTTTATTTACCAGATCAGTTTTCATTCATTCAGTTTATTTATTTCAAATAATGCATTTCGTTTACTTCTATTATATTTTATTTTGTATTGTGACTACTTATAGTTTATTATTATATTTTTCCGTTGTTTTTGTTTATTTTTTATTTAAAATTTTATTTTACTGTGCCACAATAACGATAATACAATTTATTTTATATTTATTTCTTAACAGTTATTTTGTTCTAAGTCTGACATGTAATATGAATTATTACCAATAAGAATATGAATATGAATAATATAACTTAAATCTAGGATTTTTTTTTACTTTTTAATATAATAATAACTCGTAAACCTGTGTCCTCAACATAAATTACGATGTATATATATCACTTAAAAGAAGCAACAACCTGCAGAGTAGATTAGAGTTGCAGAGTACCTGCAAAATACAAGAAAAGTGGACCCTCCTAAATGGTCGAAACTATACGCTTCGTGACTTTCGAGTTTAGAAGAACATCAATGAATGTACCAGGGCATGCTCTAATTCTAAATTTATCATTTTGAATGGCAACAATATAGCAACGCTTTCAAAATTCTGCAAATACCCCCATAACACTTTTTTTTCAGAGCCAAAAAAACCGATCTGCTTTTGGAAATATGTGTGTACAAGTCCAGGTGATTTAGACTCTTGTAGCCTCCAAAAAGAGTGCAGAAGCCGCTTCAGAAAACACGGAGAAAATAATGCAATAGACGGTAAGTTGAACTTAAAAAATCTGCAAAACTCAGATTCGGCAGTCAAGGTTTTGATTCGTAGCGGGGGTTTATATGCTGGAGGTGCTCGGTTGTGGTCGGTAGGGCTTTTTAAGTGCTTCCCACCCTAGCCATCCTAGCCGTCGCGGGGGTGAGGGCCACTATCTTCCTCAGACTCCCCGCGACAGTCTCTAGGTGTGCCAAGGCTACCATACCTCATCCGGAGTTAAGGATTCTTCAGGTCGTGTCCTAACAGACCACCGCGGCGGTTCGTAAACGACTCGTTGGGTGCTCGGGGGACCCCGAGCATTGTTGTTTTAATTCAATTAGAAATAAGATAATGATTCAGGTACTCATTGTGAAAAACTTCTGACTGATAACAGGCTGTTGTTGTTATAAGAAAGGTTTAGTGAGAGACAGTCCCACTACAGATTTCCCCTGCTGCAATATATACTGGGCCTAAAAATGGCCTGTATAGCCAGTCAACCACGGTAATGTCAGTTTGTAACCCGCAACTAATATTATCGTAAAAAAATATCTAGGAGGAGGTTGCACTCCGAAAATATAAGGATACTTAAAATCTCGCTATGAGAATCCCTAACTTGATAAAATGCTTTACAATTTTCAGCTCTGGGTATCCCTCATAGATCGGATGAACACTCTCTTGAAATTCAACAATTCCGGAAAATGAGTAAGCTATTCATAATTTGTAAACAGTAATGTTAGTTTCAATGGTGAGACTTATTTTATAATTGTGCGTTTTTAAGCAAATTTACCAAAAACAAGGACAACACAACATGTTTCAGATTAGTTATTTATTGTAAGTATTTATTCTTCTTCTTCCTCTTTTTTTTCCTTTTAGATGATGGCTTCGTGCGATTAGCACATTAAGCCAGTGTCAAAGTAATTTTTCTTAGAAGTAATACATAAATAAACAATTTTCCCTTCCGATGATGATGAATGATAATATAAATGAGAAGTGAGAAATGATATACCCCCCAACCCCTCGCTTTACTAAGTCCTCGGGCGGACTTCTTGAGAGAATTTGATAAGTGACGTTGCACTGTTTTGTTTCATTTGCCAACACTCATGCACACTCACGAACACTTAACGGTTAATAATCCACTTTTAGAATAATAACAATCCACCATTATTTCTCATTAATATTCGACATATATCACACATTTTATTTATTTCACACACAGCGCAGACATGACTCTTCACTTTCCCGCCAAGAAGTCTATTCTTCTTCCTCATTTATTATTTATTTATTTATGCTTTAAATCTATCAATGTCAATCCAGTCATCAGCAGTGAGAGATCTACCCCATACAGCCAACGCTTAAGTTTTTCTTAAGTCTGTGGTGTTTTTATTGACATTGGATTGGCATTGATTATATTTATGTTTATGTACTTAATACGTCGTTTACTTACTCTATTTATTTATTTTATTTAATTATTTGTTTTGGACATAAAATATAATGAACTGATAGTTCTGTATTCTAAGTGAACTTATATCTACAGCTTCACATGAGTGATGACGATGATTTATTTCATGTTTTTTTCTTGTCCTCTGTGACCGTCTTCTTTCCCTCGTCGAGCCATGCCATAATAACAGCGCTCCCACTGCACTCGGCCCATCGTTGAGTGTCGTTGGGTTAGTGGTTTTCAGGTCGGCAACACAAAAGCAACATCTCTGATGTTGCTGATATCTATGGGCGGCGGTGCCGCTCACCATCAGGCGGCCCGCCTGCTAGTTTGACAGACTGTCAATATAAAAAAAATGCTTAGACAGGGTCCTTGTTGGCCTCACAAACTTTTTTTTAAACTTTGTTTTAAAGTTTTTTGTATTAACTTGTTTTGTGCTGTGTTTTATTTTATTAAATATTCATTTTGTTTTGTATGTGTGAGTGTTAATAAATGTTTTTCTTCTTCTTCTTCTTAACCTAGCTCTTTTATAAAATTCCGGTAAAACACCTTATTTTTGACACTTGAACAATACGTTAAAAAAATAATTTTCAATACTTTTTAAATCCAAGATTTGATCAACTTCTCTGGTAGAGATATGACATAGATTTACAGTTTGCATCTCTTTTCTCTTTACAAAAAGATTTTCACAAAATAATTGTGTAGCTAATAGTAGTTTAGGGATTCCTGGTGGTAGATCACGTCGGGGTCACCACTGTAGGGAAGCCTGGTGGTAGGTTGGATGCCACATTGAGGAAGGGCAAAGGGAAGATCTTCCTCCGAGCTGGGTGGTATAGCTCGGGGACCGAGGTCCAACGGATGTTAGTTGGAGGTGCTATATATAGCGAAGGAGATGGTGAAACTTCGCTATCGCGATGCAGGCTTTCCATACTATTTCAACGTCGTAGTATGGAGACGTCGTTGGTAAGCGTTTGTAGCGCCATCTGTTGACACAGTTGAGAAGGTGTTTGCTTCGTGTCAATGTGCGGCGTATGCGGTAGGTGGCGCCGCCACATCACTCCCCCCCTGAGACCGGAGGTCAAGATGCCAGTGAGTGTGCTCGGCAGTCAGTGCGTCAGAGCTTGCAAGTGCCAGTGGAGAGTGCTGCTGCAGAATGCCCCAGTCTACGGTGAGTCGAGACGGGTGGGGTGAAGGCGCGTTGCCAGTGATGCAGTGTGCTGCTCCTGTCTGCGGTGAGTCGAGACAGGTGATGATGACGGTGGGTCCGGTTTTATAATAACATTTAGGTACATATATTTAATGACATATGTTTTTAATGCCACGTTTTATTAATCAGACTTCTTATTAATTTCAGTGGGAATAAGCCTGGTCGATGAAGAAGTTGAAAAAATACGTAAGTCATGTAAAATATAATTCAATAACTAGTAAATAACACATTACTTCCATTATTGCGGAAGAAACATGAGCTACTCGTAACTCGCAAATGTCTTATTTTCAGTGGAGAGTCGAATTAAGACTCTTAAACCATTATCTGGGGGAAGTAAGTACCTTGAAAATAACTAGCTTTATAACGTGTTTAATAGTTATTTTTTATGCGAGGCTGGAAAGTTGTTGTTTCGCGCGAGTGCTTGTATTGAAACCCAAGCAAGGGAATGATGCTAGGATTTAACCACGAGCGAAGCGAGTGGTTCAAAAGAAGAGTCCTGAACGTAGCGAGGGTTTCAAGGCACGATACGCAAAACAATCTGCTGCCGAGCAAACCACACAATTTTTCACCTCACTACTGCGAGAAAATGGTGGATAGAAGAAAAACAGTTGAGCTTTATCACACTAATATTATAAATGCGAAAGTTGTGTGTATGTGTGTGTGTATTTTTGTTGCTTCTTTACGCTGCTGCAACGGATGGATGGATTTGGATGAAATTCGGTATACAAATAGTTTATAACCTGGATTAACACATAGGATACTTTTATCCCGGAAACCACGCGGGTGAAACTGCGGGCGGCTGATAGTTATAAATAATATTGTTTAACGGATAATGAAAAGTGTATTATAAAACTAGTGGACCCGGCAGACTTCGTACCGCTTTGACAGTTTCAAAAGTCTGTCAAAATTTCAATGAAGACGTATAATAAACTACCAAATAGGTTCTATTCCCAACATCAAATCCAAGACCTAAGTAGTAAATTATGATTTTCATTCCCGTGGGAACGAGCGAACACGAACGGGCACGAACCAAGACAAACCGACTGTTATGTGACTCATCATAAACCAGAGAAAATAATATACCTACATCAGACTTGACTGTACGGGCTTATATATATTATTTTTTAAGAAAGAAAAGTTAGGGGGTCTAACAAGTTCTAAATTCGTATTATACTGTCTCTTTTACACACTTATTAGTGTGAGCGGCACAGCACAAAACGAAGTCTCTTATTTCTTATTTCGCAGTATAAGAATAGTGCGCATCATAGTTTTCATTTCAATTCAAAAACCTTTTCCACCCAAGGGGGGAAAAAGCGCTTTTTCCCCCAGATTTTGAAGGAGGAAGTAAACCTTTTCGAGCAAGTGAGGTGAAAAAATTATTAATTATGTTATAATTTAGAATTTTTAAGATATTTTACATACTTTCAATGTATTTTCTAGAAGATTTGGAGAGACTGGAATCCTTGGCTGAATATTTTAATAACATTGTAGTAGCCGAACATTTAAGTAAGTATGCCATCAAAAACATACTTGTAAAAAACACCAAGTCTCGCAACTCAGTTCTTCTACCGTAAAAAATTGTGAGATCCATGTAATACCAAGTCGGTTAATTTATTCAGCCCCTGCTGGGACCTTCTGTCTTAAGTTATTACGTAATTAACTAACCTAACAACATCCTATAGTGACCATATCAATATTAAAAATCTTTTATGTTTTAAACAAATATAGATTGACTTGGCCATCGCATGAAAACACAATGTATTTCACAAGTAATACATATATTATATTAAATTAGATTGTTTAGTGCGATTGCCAAGTCAATCTATTTATTTGAAACATAAAAGATTTTAAATATTGATATGGTCACTATAAGATGTTGATAGGTTAGCTAATTTCGTAATAAGAATAACTTAAGACAGAAGGTCCCTTAAGCAGGGACTGAATAAATTAACCGACTTGGTATTACATGGATCTCACAACTTTTTACGGTAGAAGAACTGAGTTCGAGACTTGTTTTTTATTACAAGCATGTTTTTGTTGGCACCTCATTTCTTTTTGTAGATAATTCTACTTTTTCCTTTCCATCTAGGTACCTATCTACACCTATTGTTCCATTATATTATACATAAACAGGTACAGTGATTCATTAACTGTAAAATAAAATGTAACTTTGTTATCCTGTAAAATATACAATTAAATTATGCGATTACAAAGTTATTTATGCAGTTGGTGTATCTAGAAAACTGGACCGAAAATGTTTTAGTTTTTCCTTGATTTATACACTAAACACTAATGGTATTCTAAATTTGAAGCTTCTATGTCTGCTAGAAGTGCCTTAGTGTTTTGATGATCGGTCAGTCAGTGAGTGAGTGACAAAATTAAGAAACTTTGACTGGTTATAATTTTTAAACTACTGGTTCAAATTGAATGAAATTTGAAATATACCGTGTTTATGCAATACCTACCTGCTTGGTTACTGAAAATTCAGGTTTTAGTTTTATCCACAACGAAATTATAGGAGTTCAAAAATGGCATGAACTGTTTCGAGATACGAGAAAAGCATGGTAAAGCCGTTTTCCGTTTATATAGTATAACGTATAGTAGAGATATTTCCGTGTTCATTTCGGGACATGTAATGTGGAGTCCAGAAGAGGCTCAAGTAAAGCGTCTGTTGCGTATTAAAAGTATTTTAATAAAAAACATATAATGGTTATGGTTCATAAACACTACAGACATGTTTTTTTTAGAAAGTACAAATATATATTCGAGTACGGGCCGATCGACCAGAGAACATTTAAAAGGAAATAGTCACAAAAATAATCGCCTAAAAGAAAGCTTAGATCGGATAAATGGCAACTTAGATCGCATAAAAGATCGCAGAGAGGAAAGAAAGAAAAAAAAAGAAATTCCGCTGGATGAGGTATCCATTGTAAGTGAGATTAATGTTTTGTACAAAATAAGTGTAAGATGGGTGACCTTCGACTCGTCAAAAATTTTTGGTATTAATTTTATTTGGCCAAACCACAAACGGGGGTAACGGAAATACGGCTATTAAAAATAAAAACAAAATAAAAACTTAGGAAAAGTAGGGCTTTTAAAAATTAGGCAATCGAATGTGTATCTGATTAGTAACTCAGATACCGATTCAGATTCGAACCCGCACTCCATGACATGCCGGATCAGGTGTACTACCAACTATGATATCGTCCCACACTCCAACTCGCCGATATTAATCAACACTATCTACTCGTACTCTGTAAGCCAAAGGAGCGCTATTTAATGTCGACAATATGGGTTCGAATCCCGCTCGTAGAATTTTTTCAACACTTTGTCTTTTTTCAAAATTTATATTGTTTACTAAAATATACGCGAAACAGAACCAGAGTACATTAAAATTAAAATAATCTACTCGTGTTGATATCGGTCTCGACGTGTCAGTGACCATTGGCCGTGAAAGGGTTCGAAACGTCAGATTATAATAAAATTTTGTAGTTTTATTATAGTTCTTTCATTTCAATTTTTAATGTTTCTAACTCCTTTTAGGTTCAGGAAAACGAAGATGTTGAGGAAGATGAGGCGGCTTTGGATATTTCTGAACCCAAAAAAAGTCGCATAAAAGAGAGTTTAGATCGCATAAATGAGGGCCTAGATCGCATAAAAGATCGCAGAGAGGAAAGAAAGAAAAAAAAAGAAATTCCGCTGGATACCTCCATTGTAAGTGAGATCAATGTTTTGTACAAAATAAGAGTAAGATGGGTGACCTTCGACTCTTCAAAAATTATTGGTCTTAATTTTATTTGGCCATAAGTACCTCCAACGGCGGTAACGGAAATACAGCGTAAAAATTTAGGAGAAGTAGAGCTTTTAAAAATTAGGCGGTCTAATGTGTATCTAATTAGTAACTCAGATACCGATTCAGATTCGAACTCGCACCCCATGACATGCCGGATCAGGTGTACTACCAACTATTTAATCGTCCCTCAATCCAACTCTCCGATATTACCTAATCAACACTTTGTATTTTTTCAAAATGTTTATTGTTTACTAAAGTGTACGCGAAACAGAACCAGAGTACATTAAAATAAAAATAATCTACTCGCATTTAATGTCTACATTTGATATCGGTCTCCACGTGTGTTACTTCAGTGACCACTGGCCGTAAAAGGGTTCGAAACGTCAGAATATAATAAAATTTTGTAGTTTTATTATATAACTATATTTCATATAAATTTTTTAATGTTTCTAACATCTTTTAGGGTCAGGAAAATGAAGATGTTGCTGAAAGCTTAGATCGGATAAAAGATAGCAGAGAAGTATTTTCTGTAGACCCAATTTCAGAAAATCTGGATAGCTCCATTGTAAGTAAGATTAATGTTTTGTACAAAATAAGAGCAGAATAAGTGACCTTTGACTCATCAAAAATCATTGGTCTTAATTTTATTTGGCTAAACCTCAAACGTGGAGAGAGGGGAGGAAATACGGCGGCAAAAACTTAGGAGAAGTAGGGCTTTAAAAAATTAAGCGATCTAATATGTACCTGAGTGACTAGTATGCAAACAAATAAACTAGTCCAGTGTGCGTGTTATCCTGTTGGCTGTTTATTCGTGTGCTAAAAAAATGTGTAACTACTACTCATAGCAACAGTTGCACTAAGTACAAAGTCTACGTTTACGAAACACTGTGAATGGAATCCCCTTGAGATTAAATAAGTCCTTCAATCTGCTTTCTACCATAAACTTATGTACAGAATTACTCACCCCGACTTGAATGGATTCCAATCAGTATTATTATTACTGCCGCAACTTTACAGTTGTCAATAAAGTTTTTAAATGTATATTGTTTTTTAAAGTTCACGCGACCCAGACACATTAAAATATAAAATGAATCTACTTGCGTTTATTATTGTTATTATTAAGAATAATCATTTATTTCAGTTTAGTTTAGTTTAGTTTCTACATTTGATTTCAGTCTCCACGCGTGTGACTCCAGTGACCGTCGACCCTGTAAATGTTCTAAACGGCATGAAAAATCAAATTTAGTAGACTCGCAATAATTGTTTCATTTCAATTTTTAATGTTTCTAACACCTTTTATGTTCAGGAAGCTGTTGGGGCGGATTTGCGAAGAAACTTGGTAATACCGACAAATCCTACGGTTACGCAGACAACGCAGAAACTACGTCATTAGAGGGACTCGCAAATTGTGTGGAAAATTAAACATTAACTTGGGTACAATTATTTGAACATCCTTTTTATTAAAGCACCATAATAGGATTGTCTAGTTTCAGAACTTCCAAAGTACTACCTATTGTAAGATAAACTATTTTTAAATAATAAATTGAATTGAATATATTGTAATTAAAATAAATTATTATTGCCTTTAAAACTAAGCTTGAGTATTTTAGGAATGTCTACATCGCATTCTTAAAAACCCACAAGAATAAAATATAACAAAATATAGATATTTTGTGTTTCTGATTTAAGAGTAGGTATGTACATACTTGCGTACAGTATCAGTAATTGATACTTATATAAAAAGTAGTCGTAATAAAACTCCTAAACCAACTACGAGTATAACACATCCGCGATCATTCACTTCCAAAGACCTTCTTTTTGACAAACAAAGCTCAGATTACCAAATTGGCAATCGACATTGAGGCAATGTAAAGTTTTGCCAATCCAACTCTAGTACGTTTCTCGGAGGCTACTGTTGGTCGGGTTAAATCAGGGTGCCAAGTGCGAGTTTCATTTGCCATTCGATCATGTTAACAAAAAATTAACTTTTCTAGCATGGAGACGCTGCTTCAATGCCATACTAATTTTCGCTTTCGTGATCATAATCGTCCTATACGGATAGTAAACAAAACTCACACTAGGCACCCTGAACTGTTACCATAATATCATGGTTCGGAAACCAACCAGATACGTTTTAGTTCGAGCGACGAAATTCGAGCGGCGTGATACTGTCTGCTATGTCATCTATCTAGTCTATACTGTTAAATTATAAAGAGGTAAAGTTTGTTTGTTTGTTTGTTTTGTTTGCGGAGGGTAATCTCAAGTATTGGTCCAATTCCAAAAATTATTAATACAGATTGAATGCTACATGCCTTGCGGGTAACATAGGCTACATTTTATTTTGATAAATAATAGTTATCAATTCGAAATCGTTAAATTTGTAAATCAAATCGGAAGAAAAAGTGCCGCTTGACTGCTTTATCAGCGTACGCTGACCAAACGGTTAAGTGTACATAAATATAATGTACTATAAAAATATTAGTCATCTAATGATGAAATAAAAAATTTGCGAGACGATATACCTAGCTTTTAAAGTAAAGTCGCAGATGGCATCGGCTTGCCTCCCTGCCATCGGGCCGCCTCGCCCCTCCGCGCCTACGCGGGCTTCAATTACCTACACTCTAGGGTAGGGCAGACAAGACTACGTGGAGTCGGATTTGCAGCGATTCGCTTCTGTCAATTTAGTTTTTCAATAAAATTGTTTTTGTCCTATAGAAGAATTGAAATTCCATGCTTTCATTCGTTTCTTAGGCTGATAAATTTTTGGCACATTTAATATTAGAAATGATAAAATTAGAGCTTTTATATATTAAGCGAAATCGTCGTAATGCCAAAATAACGTTATGCCAATATATTTTAGGGTATTTCACATTATAGATCCTAAAATTAGGGCTTTCAATTCTTAGACCAAATTATAAATGGTGGCAAAACAAATGTTAGGCGAAACAATAATTGTTCGTTTTAAGTTTAGGCCAATACGGTTTGGCCATGTACTATTAGGATCTTTAAGCAAACCGAAGGGCACCCGCCACTTGAGCGTCGATCACCACCAGGTGGCCGATAACAATTAAATTGTATCTGATATTCGCGCGCTCGAGCTCATAGATTACACTTCAAATCTTAAAATTTCTATTGAAGTCTGAAAAAAGAAGCGCTGACCAAACGGTTGAGTATACATGATAGTAATGTACAACAAAATTTTTATTCATTAGTAGATCAAAAAAAAAGTCAGCGGCACGATATACCCAGCTTTTATATTTAAGCCACAAATTGTTTTTCATGTTAAAAATTCATTTCATTTTCCAAGGTGATTTTTAAGTGTTCTTATTAGCCACAATCTAATAATCTTTACAAAAATAAATAGTTTCATAACCCGAGGCATTTCATGGCGATAAAATTTGGCAGCGTCTAATTTGGTCGCTTGGTTTTGGAAATACAGGGTGACACAGAAGACGTAATACAAAACATGTTTTTCAAACTTACCTACCTAGTGCTAATAATCCAAACTATGTTCCGTGTTGTTTCAATAATAGCAATCGTTGTACCATTGTTTTAATAATTTCCGTTATTTTTGACCCCATCATGGTTACCCTAACTACTTTGTGTAGAACAAAAAGGTTGAAACTACTTTGTAGTAAACACTCACCTTGTTTATCATCAAGACTGATAATTTAAAAATAAAATGATGCATCGTTGAAGTTCCTTGTCAATGTGACAAGTACCTAAGTAACTAACATGACGTCACCAAACATCCAGTGACCAAATTTACAGGAATTCATTAAATTATTTTGTTAGAAAATTAGCAAAAGTTATTTAGATGAATTTTAATTAATGATGTAGTGAATAATGTTCTTTGCCATTAACCGAACCATAATTAGTTATTTTGTATTACGTCTTATGCGTCACCCTGTATAGCGAAATCAAAAATAAGTCACAAAGAAAAATACCTGCAAATTTTAGATGCAGATGATAAGATAACTTTTTGCTAATACATTGATGTTTTCAAGACATATTTTAGCCTTATAAACTTAAAATAAGCCTAAGATATACTGAAAATCGAAACCGAGACCTTTAGGTCTGCTTGTCTAACCAGTAGACCGCAGAGGCGAATGCTAAAATCCGTTCTCCGGCACTAATGGCAGTGACGCTGAAATCGAACTGGACAATAGAATAGATTGGCTCGCAAAGTAGTTACATAGTAGGTATGGAACATCTTATAGACGCAATATAATTCATTATCTATATCGTTGAAGCCAAGTATCATCCAGATGTCTTGGGTTCAGTTCCCAGGTCGGCAATATGTGTTGCTGATTTTCGGAAGCATGTTCCGTTGGTGACCACTAACCCGCATTTCGAAAGCTTTGTGATTAAGCGAATACCTATAAATTCAGTTGTAGCGATGCCTTGATTTCAATGATGCAGGACTTTGCCATAGATAGTGCTATTTATTAATATATGTAGGTCCCCCCCTCCCTCCTCCCGAACCATCTTGGGGGAGGACATAACCGCCGTGTTTTGTTATGCGGAATGCATGCAAAAGAAACAGTCTCTATCATGATTCTATTTATTGATTTGGGAAACGTAGTTATATTTATTTTGTACGTAACATTACGAAATCCACGTGAAAGAAGTCGCAGGCAAACTGCTAGTTCGTATTATAAAATGGGAACGTTGTTTGATAATGAAATAGATGAGCTGTATTTTACAAAGACAGATAAATTTTATTTTCATTGAAAATTGAGTAAGGTGTCACTCATAACAGTTTCGGTCCTATTTAGCTACCCTGTATTTTTATGAAACGCGCTAACCGCTCTAGAGGCACATAGTTGATTTACTACGTTTGTGTAAAGGCAAAGAGGAGCTGGATGTTACAGCAGCTTTCAGGTTGTAATCCAATACCGAGTTACCGCATGGGTGACCTCAAGCTCCAGCTTCAAGCTCCACCGCACTTTGAAAGCACGATAGGTCGTAAGACCTCAATATCAGTAGTTGTCACATATGTTCGCTTACCCACAACCTAAATTGGGCAAGCATAGTTATGGTCCGTTTAACCTATGAGCACCGTAGACTATACATAATCAAAAAGTCTAAGCCCAGCAGTGGTCCGCGTACAAAATTATGACAAGAAACTATCTTTACCATACTGTTATGCAATAATTGAAAACACTGACAAGTTGGCCGAAGCGCGAGGCCAGCTCACGACAAACCATAAAAGGCATCCCGGAACGAAATGACACCAACCAGGTGTTCGCCACCCCATCCTATTGGCTTTGCACAACTGTCTTACATTTATTGTTGCATAAACTGTTGTTATAAAGAAGATAACTCTAGAATAATGTTCCACAATACAGGTCAGATTGGTGATGCTCGTGGCCGATATAGGCCTGCTTGGCCGAGATTTCAGTTGTAGCATATACGTAGTCTGAAGGCTTAAAAAAACAATAATAGGGTCAATAATCAAAATGCTAATGCGATGCGATGCGAACTCAGTTATAACAGTAAAACTGAATAAGATCAAATAACAATAGACAGCGAGAGATAATATGAAACTAATATTGGGAACTTCATCATAACGAATGAGAAAGCGATGGAGACCTCTTCTGAATTTCAAATGAATAGACATAATCCATATTTCAGTGGAGGTGCAAGTCGCGCTCAACCGGGGATTACGAGTTGGCCTCAAATCCATCGGTTGATGAAAAACTGAGGAGAGTAGATTCTCTTAAGCAATGGATACAAGATGTCCTTATGTTGCATTTAATTACACTGGAGCAGCACTTAAGCGTCGCCGTTTTAACTAGGTTTCGTTAGGATCGCTTGCGTACTCGTAAGTGCGGGATGTGCCTGTTCAGATTTTTAGTAAATTAGGAAGCTCCGCGGGCGAAGCGTTTCGATACAGTGGAAATTTTGATAATTATAGTGGACTTTATGCGACAACAAATAATTATTAGCACATACATTATTTAAAATAAACATAGAACACAAATCAGCAAAGTTTCCACAAAAAAAAAAATATGCAAATACCCGCATATTTTTTTTTTTATTTTTTTTTGTGGAAACTTAGCTGATTTGTGTTCTATGTATATTTTAAATATTGTATGTGCTATATAATTGTTTGTTTCCCAAATAATAAATAAATAAATAAATATTTGACAATATTTCGGCATAGTTAAGTACTCTCGTACATTTCTGGGACGAGAAATTGTTGGTACCGGATATTGAAACTATTATGTTATAAATATTGGTCCGTAGAATTTTCTTTAGTTCGTTTCAACTAATGCAAAAACTGACGAACTATGATTACTGTCCCACTGTTGAGCAAAGGCCTACTATATTGAGATCAAGTCATTACTACAATTGATGGGTAATGGCCGATTGCGGGCTGGTGATGACAAACCCGGGCTATGCAACGAAAAATCTGAAACACACTTTGCCTGGTCTGGGAATAGCGCTTTGCCAATCGGACGCCGAGGTGTTCGTATTCGGTAAAAAAACAAAAATAATCTTGGATCACGGGGTTCTTATATTAGTATGATATAATCTATGATTTGAATTCGGAATAAGAAATAGCAGATTACATACTTAATCACGACTACCGACGTTAACATCTTAGCAACATCTAACGAAGTCTTTCCCATAAATTAATTGTTCTCTCGTAAGTACAAGGAGTCATGCTCTTCGAATTACACGTTCGAAACAATTAAATTTGTATCGGTATTAGGTTTTACTGGAAACGAGCTGTTTTGTACTGTATAAGTGACATTCCAATTTGACTTTGTAACGCTCGCGCGAATTGGGAGACTGGGAAACGCGAATTTTGATCGTTTACTGTGCACGACAGACATCTGTATATCTGTACGTAAGTATCTGTGATGATGCGGTTACCTCTCCGAGAACCAATTACAGGCACCCTTGAATAGGTATGATGACAGTATCAAAAAATCTACGATTTAATGACTTTAGGGGAAATTACATATTAAAAAAATTTAAAACACTGGTTTAGTTTTATTAAAAAAAATTTGATTATTAAGATTTTCAATAAAATAAAACATTAAAATACTGCAATTGACCATTTTTACTGAAACACCGCATGACGTCACGCTTAGGTAAACTCCGCTGTCAATATTGTCCTTCACTCCGTTTTGTTATTGTGAATACTACTGATTACGCATTTGAATTGATTTTTTATTTGTTTACGTGTGATTTATCGACTCCACTCGACCATAACAATGGAACCAAGCTTTGATATGCTCAGGATTGATGTCTTGATGTTGGGCGATTTCCTCGCAACAAATAAAGATTTTGCTCGTCTGAGATTAGAAACGTGAAAACTTCCTTGTAAGTAAATTTTGTAATTATTTATTTTTACCACTAAATATAACCAACTTGAACTCATGCGAGTTTATTTTATTTTACTTTCATAGGTTATTTTTACAATAAATTTGTCATTGTTTATTTTTAAAGTTAGCTCCCATCACAGCTTGTAAGTTGTTTCTTTAGAGTTAATACCATGTTAATACCTGATAAAACGAGTAAATTTCTATAACTTTAAAGCACCTAAGTACTAAGTAGTTACTAGTAGTATTTTTCCTCATAGTAAACACCTAAAATTTCGCCGTACGAGCTTTAACCACTTAACTCTTATTATTATCTTGTTTGGAACATGTACAAACACTTTGTTGGGTGTTCTTATTTATGTGTTTTTACTACTGTACACCACTTATAAACTTTGGAATTCATTTTTATCACACGAATTAATTTAATGTTTGGTTTTCTTTCTTCGCTACGCATAGACACAAGGCATTGCAATGACATGCTTACCTAAGCGTGACGTCAGAGCCGACGTTATGACACCTGCAAGCTGTTTTCGCGCACTATTGAAAAAATATTAGAAAATAGGCTTTAAACTTCGTTAAACTTAAGTTTATTACCGAAAAAAAGGTTTTTTCGTAAATAGTAAATGTGGACCCACATTACGGAGGAGGATTTCAAAATCTTTCGTTACGCCTATTGAATTAGGAATGAGCCGCTTGACAAACCTGAATAAACAAAAAAAACCCTAAAAACTTCATAAGAAAATGCACCTTATGTTTCAATGTTGTTTTCAATTTCAACATCATTTTAGCACATGAGTAATGTGATTTTAGTTCACAGCTTTGTGCTTAAGTAATCGTTGGGCAATTACTGCGCATTGATTAGTACGTAAGTAACACAGTTTCCTCATTAGTTCATTGATATAATGCGTACCCACTAGATCGGAAGTTACGACTCACAGCGATCAAACTGTGGGAAACTCGTAATAGAGTAGATCAAAAACACTGTTGTAGATTCAATTGCGTCACGCATCGCATATTTCTTAGGACACGCAAACCCGAACCACAGGCGATTAAATAGTGTATTAACCTGTATAAAAACTTTGAATTCTTAACATTTCTGTGTTGCACATTACTAAAATATAGTAAAAGTACACAAAGGTACGAAGTTTTGGACTGAAAGGACCCAAAGTAGAGTACAGTAGAGGAGAGAGAGAGTACAGGAGTAGAGTAAGGTAAGGACAGTGGCACATTAAATTAAATACAGATTATTATCTTTTTAACGTATATCTTATCTTATTTTACAGATAATTACTGGTACAATGAACCTTTTATAAATCTGCAACAAAAATTACTTCTGTCCACGATTTACCCAAAGGCCTTTTTAATACTGACTTTATGATAGGTGCATTTATTGCTTCCCATTCTTTTATGTACGCCAAGTTAACCTCTGAACGCAATGAATCGCGATACAACGTTAAAAGGATTTAATTTTGTATTTCCAGCTTTCGCTGTAACATTTAATATGAAAATTTTATTTTTACACGCAACACTGACCTCTCCTTTTGTCATTCAATTTTCTAGTCAACCGGCTGCGAGCGCGATTCTACGTAAATCATAATTTAAATTTCCTGCAAAATTCTATATGATGTTATATTTGTATAATGTTATATTTTCGTTACTGACAGGTTTAACTTTCATAGTCATAGTCATAATTATTTATTTAATTTTGTCTTACTCTTTCTCGCCTTGCACAGCCACCACACGTTAACGATTCGATAGTTTTGGAAAACCTATAAATAGTCTTTTTTTATTTGAAAAAAGACAAAGTGTTGAGACAAATCCACGAGCGGGATTTGAACCCGCACACCATGACATGCCGGGTTAGGTGCACTACCAACTATGCTATGCCACGATATTTTTTTCAACACTGTCTTTTTTCAAATGGTAATTTGTTCGCAACAATATTTGCGTAAAATTATATGTAACTAATCACAGTCTTTTTTATCTACCAACATTCAAAGCGTACTTCAGCCATATTGAGCCCAAAGTTGATAAATTACACGGCCACTGCCTTTTGATTAACGATTGTAATTATATTTTCCCACAGATTGCGGTTTCAGCGGCGAATTGACACAACACTAGTTAATGGAAAACATGTGATACAGAGAAAGAAATGACAGGAAATATAGCCATTTTGTTATTATTATTTATAACTATTACAAATGCTGTAAGTATTATGTAATTAATTAGTGCTTGAATGTTATATTTATATGACCTATGTAACATGACGATATTCGCCATTACGGACACCATTCGTATGACTCACTATCATTATCGTGTTTTACATCTTAAAGATGCGTTTGATTACTAATTCTGGGTCCAATACTCCCACATGTTACCTCTAAGCTTCGTCGATGCTAAAATATCAGCATAACTATGATCGAACACGCGTCTAATACAATTTAATGAATTATGATTAGAATTCGGTCTCCCTGTTTGTTAAAATAGTAAATTTATACTGTCCTAAGATCTCTAATCTCGCCAGTACAGCAACGCTTATAAAGCAAAAAATATTTACATAACTAGGGACTTGTGTAAAGCAGAGAAGGGTGCCCATATAATTAACATAAATGCAAATAATTACTAACTCCTTTCGGAGGAGAAATATAATGATAATATTCTACATTGATGATAACTCAGGTACACGCGATTCGACACCCAGAGAAATGGCGTAAGTTATTTTGCAATTTCAAATGTTAATAGGTAATGTATGATGTGTTAAAATTAAAATTAAAATAATATTATTTTGTATATAAAGAGTAGATCATTTTCGGTTAATCTGTTTCGGTTCGGACACAGCTCAAACAACATATAAAATTACATAAGTATCTGTGAGCACGGTAGATGATGACAATCACAAATTGATAAGAAGTTTCTAAGAGGATATATAATCCAATTTTAACGTTACAATTTAAAAAAGAATTTGAAGATTATACCGATTTTTATTAAAGGCCACACAAAACAGTAAATTTAAAGAATATATATCATTTTGTTTTTGATCTATAATAATAACACGATATATTTTTTATCAGTAGCACAGCAAAAGTTGGGGAAAGGAGAGAAAAGTTTGAGAAACGAGGAGTCCTCCGAAGAGACAATACCACTTACCGTTTCATCAACTTTTTCATCTGACTATGAAACTATACCTAGCGACAATGAGACTATTCCCAACGACGAGGTGTCCTCTCAAGAGACAATACCAATACCACCACTTACCCTTTCACCAACCTTTTCACCTGACTATGAAACTATACCTAGCGACAATGAGACTATTCCCAACGACAATGAGACTTTACCAAACGACGATGAGACTAATGCTTCAAAAGAAAACGCAGATTTAGATGATATAGAAGATGGCTTTAAAACAGGTTTGTCAAAGTTTTAAAAATTCAGTTTTAAAAATTCACCACCACTTCAACAATTTGAACTAAACAATTATGAAAAATAGGACGAGATGTTATCAATTACGAGAACTCTTATTCCACTTATCTTCAAAATCACAGATTATTTTGACAATAAATGTTCTCGTACCAAAACTTATTACAAATAATAATAAAAAATATTTCACTAAACACAAAAATACACTATAAATAAGTGTTTTTGTCATTTTTTATTTGAAGATCATTGGTGAAATTTTGCTTTAAAACTATTTTGCAATTAGCCGAGAGGCGATTGATTGAGTATCGCGTTTCGCCAAGTACGCTTTAGAAAGGAAGAGGAAAGCATCCCTAAGCCTGTTCAGCGATTTTCACATATTTTGTACTTCATGACTGTTAAGTGTTTATCGCTTGTAATTTTCCAGATGACAAAGAAAGACCTATTGCAGCCGGTAAGTAGTACATTATCCATTACAATCACAATGACATAAAGAAGGACGGAGGTCTTATTAAAATATAATTTTAAAACCAGAAAAGCACAATTTTATTTTCAGATCACGAAAAAATTAATAACGATAATCACTTAATTTCCAGGAGATGTTTTCACTCCTGTAGAGTTGCTGCCAGTCGCTGAAAAACTGATTGCAAAAGGTAGTCCATTAAGAGATTAATTCCTTTCGAGCATAATGATTTTAAAGAACTTTTTATTATATGCATTTATGTTTTTTTCTATTCTCAGTCGAGCGACCGGGGCGTGAGTAATTAGTTTATATTTATAAAAGCTAAAAAGTGCAAAATCCATTTATGTAACATCAAAGAATTTATATTGCATATAACATATAAACATTTGATATCACAGAAGGGAAAGGGATCGTAAGTTCAGCGCAGAGTCCCCAAATGTTAGCTGACAAGTTGTTCCAGTCCTTCTGTAAGTAGTATTGTAATATATTGTCAAGTCTTGATATTCTTGCAGCCATAGTTAGTTGTGGAAATAAACATTTCTAAAATAAAAGATATTATGCGCAAAAAATATATTTTATTGTATGTATTATTTAAATAATGTTTGAAACTATAAGGTAGCTGTTATTTAAAAGAAAGAAATACAATTTAATCTTATTTTCTTCATCGTGTTCTGATTTTAATTGTTCTTCGTATTCATATCTCTTTCTATGTTTACAGTTCTAACTCAGAAGCGTATTGTAACACTGACTGGTAATTCATCTTTATATTTATTTATGAATAAATAATTATCTTAGATAAAACTTCCTCAATTGTAACTTGATTTTTATATAATTATCACAAAGTTTTATCACCAATCTACAAACGATCGACTACTAAGTGCTTAGGGCGAGTGTTATTTTTCATTCGTTAATGAAAAAGCCGCCAACCCCGCATGGGGGACGCCTTTACACGTCTCTTGAGGAGTTCCTGCGGGTTGTGTGGGGAGGATGGTCTTCCTCACCCCCTAAGTGCTACTGGAACGGGAGGACCAGCCCATGCAACCGCTTCCTCCGATCACTAGGTAGCCTGGGCTAGTAAAAACACGAGGGGATCGGGAGATGGCCCACCGTGCCCAACTAGTACAGGTTGGTGGGTTTGACGACTACTATCTTATGTCAACAATTGGGACCAACGGTCTCAAGATTATTTTAATTTGATCACCCATCCGATGATCCGGCATTTCGAAAGTAGCTTAACATGTAAGATCGTAACCCGAAAGCGCATGCAGCTGCGATATCGAGCAGTTATTATTAAAATCTGGTTGTGAGGTTAAAAAGAGTTGATTTAAGTTATTGTGAATTACAAACGTATTTTCCCTTATACTGATTAGAAGTTGAAAACATTATTCTGGTTCAAAAACGCCCAACCTGATTATATTACCTTCACATTAAACACTCTTGAAGTATTACGTTCCTTTTAACAAAGTTGTTAACGAGTTTTTATACCCGGCGGCGTTTTGAATGAGTTGCATCGGTAGTGGTCACGGGCTGACTGCTGTCAGCATGAAAAGGTATGCAAAGGTTACCTTTACCACAGTATAAATAAGTATAGTTCTATGTTTTTACTAAGTAGTTTACAAGACCCAGTTAAAAACTTAGGTGAAATGCTATATCGCCTTTACATTATTTTAACATTATATTAATTAATATATTGATTGTATTTTAAAATTTAGATTATGACATATCCGGGCTGGATGCTTTGCAAGCGCTATCGCTTAGCGGAGAAGGTATATCGACACATTTTAATACATTTTTGAGTGCACTGTACATTACCACAATTTTTTGGTGAATTTAATTTTTGATTAACGCAATCATTATCTTATTTCCAATTTCAGTGGCTAATCTAAGATCGCATATGAGTCTGTTCGACTCAACAGTCGACCAAGTGACAGTAATAAATTATAACGGTAAGTCGTTTACAGACTCTAATTTTAAAAACTAACTAATATGAAAATAATGGAAAATATAGCAAAAATACCTTTTTTGTATTTGTTAGGTCAGAATATTGATTTAAAGACCGAACCGAAGAAAAGTAAATATTTAGGTAAGTGTTTGCACCTTGATAAATAGCATGCAAATAAGAGCAAAATGTTTTGTAATACTCTGTAAAATTGATAATTCACAGTGCTATTAAAGAACGAAAAAAGCAAAGTAAAGAAGAAAATTGTTCTGAGGAGTCGCTATAAAGGTGACTTTTTTTAAATATAACAATTTCTTAAATTTTAAATTTTTTATGGTACATGGTGTACACTTCTATGTTGTCATCGCTACAATTTATAGGTATTGACTTTATTATTACTTTATTGGCTTTATTATTATAGCTTACTCTGCCTGCCAAATGCGGGTTGGTGTTCATACACCTTAGAATTAAACCCAGTACATACGGATAACGGGCCCATCGCTTTTCCACTCGGACACAGAGGTCCAGTAATAAACAAAATATAAATTCAGTTAGTTGTGCATTTGTTATGTGGAATGCAGGATACTACTGCAAGGCAGTAGAAGTACGTTTGAGGGTGGTAGCTATTTCACCGGCTTAACCGTAATAAAAATAATTCAATAAACAATAAACTCTTGCACTTGGTTGGTGTTTACCACCATCTTTACCCGATCCGATCCGAATCCTTCGGAGAATCTAGTATGGTACGGGGACACGCACTAGTGCGTGATGCCGTTCCCTCTAGAAAACCTCCGAAGGTGATTCGTTTCACACGGCTATAGGAAGTTTAAGTTTCTCGCCGCCCCCAAAAAAGCCTGGTGAAGCTGAAAATGCCGCCTGAGCCAATCAGCAAACTCTCTAAAAAAACCACCACAATCTTATATTTAAGTCAATCTTTAATTCGCCAAATCAATAGTGTTACTGACATGGTTGTGTTCCGACAGTAAGAGATAAGATAACCAGTTCCTCAGTTATTAACGATTCATGGTGAAAAGCGCTTCTACCTTTGGCCTCGTTGTCTTTTGCCATTAAGTAAGGTGAAGGCCAAAGACTAATAAATCGAATAACACCACGTCAACCTTGGTGTAGGTAAGTATTAACTACGTCCGACTTCCCTATTTATTATTAACTTTAAAATTCTGTTTATTTTACATAATTATGTAGCAAGGGATTTAGGCAAAAATAATCGACAAGCAAAAAAGTATCTTAAAGATTTACTAAAAGAAATCAAAATTTTAAACAAAAAACGAAAACGTGAAAGCAATCGTGGAAGAAATCTTAAAAACAAAGCGACTAGACAACAAAGCAATAAGAAAGTGGTAAAAGGTATTTATACTTGTTTCTTTTAAAAGGCGAAATAACCTGTGTACAAGATGTTAAAAAAGTATGAGCCAAATTTTAGAGGATGGTTTTGAATCGATCTATCGACATATGTTTCTGTTCGGTCACGGTGGTTCAGACTCTATTCTGAATCACCCCCCAAAACTTTGGTTTGTTCTTTTTAAAACCTGTATTGTAAGTACTGCTCTAGGATTATATGTAACATGCAACAATTACATTTCGGCAACAAACGCCTTTGTCGAAAAATACAAAAAATACTTATTAAGACGTCACAACGAATGCATATACAATATGCATTCTTGACATTAAATAGAGACATTGAAGGTCTTTTATTAAGCTAGGTTGAGGTTTACTAAAAATTAGGCTTATTTTCTAAATCTATCCTACAACGTATAGCTCACCAGGAATAAGTAATGCTATCAAAACAAAATAAAATACTTTATTTTAGGTCAAAATGGTAAAGCCAAGAAGAAACGACTACGATTGAGAGATCGAGGAATTGAGAAGAAAAATACCAGGACCACTTTATCAGGTGTAGCGGAAGGTACTTACTGCTTTATAAATCTTAAAGTGTAACTATCATGAATCAATAATTACTATTTATTTTATTTACCATATCAGTTAAGTTTATTTATTTCAAATAATGCATTTCGTTTAATTCTATTATATTTTATTCTGTATTGTGACTATAGTTTATTTTTATATTTTTCCGTTGTTTTTGTTTATTTGTTTATTTTTTTATTTAAAATTTTATATTACTTTGTCACTATTATGTTAATACAATTTATTTTATATTTATTTCTTAACAGTTATTTTGTTCTAAGTTTGACATGTAATATGAATTATTACCAATAAGAATATGAATATGAATAATATAACTTAAATCTAGGAAAAATTCTTACTTTTAATATAATAAGTAATACTCGTAAGCCTGTGTCTTCAACATAAATATTTTATATATCACTTAAAAGAAGCAACAACCTGCAGAGTAGAGTATAGTTGCAGAGTACCTGCAAAGTACAAGAAAAAGTGGACCCTCCTAAATGGTCGAAACTATACGCTTCGTGACTTTCGAGTTTAGAAGAACATCAATGAATGTATCAGGGCATGCTCTAAATCTACATTTATCATTTTGAATAGCAACAATATAGCAACGCTTTCAAAACTGTCCGCATAGTTTTTCTGAAAATTTCGAACAGCTTACTGCAAATAAACCCATAACACTTTTTTTTCAGAGCCAAAAAAACCGATCTGCACTTGGAAATACGTGTGTACAAATCCAGGTGATTTAGACTCTTGTAGCCTCCAAACACAGTGCAATAGCCGCTTCAGGAAACACGGAAAAAGAACTGCAATAGACGGTAAGTTGAACTTAAAAAATCTTGAAAACTCAGACTCGATAGTCAAGGTTTTGATTCTTAGCCGAGTTTTATATGCTGGAGGTGCTCGGTTGTGGTCGGTAGGGCTTTTTAAGTGCTTCCCATCCTAGCCGTCCTAGCCCTCGCGGGGGTGAGGACTACTATCTTCCTCACACTCCCCGCGACAGTCTCCAGGTGTGCCAAGGCTATCCTACCTCATCCGGAGTGCTAAGTAAAGGATTCTTCAGGTCGTATCCTAACAGACCACCGCGGCGGTCCGTAAACGACTCGTTGGGTACTCGGTGGACCCCGAGCATTGTTGTTTTAATTCAATTAGAAATAAGATAATGATCCAGGTACTCATTGTGAAAAACTTCTGACTGATAACAGGCTGTAGTTGTTATTAGAAAGGTTTAGTGAGGGACAGTCCCACCACAGATTTCCCCTGCTGCAATATATGCTGGGCCTAAAAATGGCCTGTATAGCCAGTCAACCACGGTAATGTCAGTTTGTAACCCGCAACCAAAATTATCGTAAAAAATATCTAGGAGGAGGTTGCACTCCGAAAATACAAGGATACTTAAAAATCTAGCTATGAGAATCCCTAACTTGAAAAAATGCTTTACAATTTTCAGCTCTGGGAATCCCCCATAGATCGGATGAACACTCTCTTAAAATTCAAAAATTCCGGAAAATGAGTAAGCTATTTGTAATTTGTAAACAGTAATGTTAGTTTCAATGGTAAGACTTGGCGAGAACTGAATTCTAGCAGTAAGCAACATAACGTAGGTATGACTCCCAATCTGAGAAGCTTAAACTTAATTAATGCGAACACTACAAGACGAATTAAATGTAAACCAGCAACGACTGAGTAAATAAGCTCTACGTAAGCAGTCCTCTTCATCCTCCCCGTCGCGCATTTTTACTTAGTCTACCACCTTCTTTTGACCGCTCCAGACACAGTAAAAACACAGCATCCAATAAATGCAAAATGCCTTTCGCCAACCACGTCATGAGCCCAAGTCGTGGTTTTCCATGTGACCATTACGTGGTAAATTATTTATCAATTATCTATTTATTTATTCTTCTTTTTTATTTATGGCATGTTTCGTCTACATCCGTACACAATTCCGCCAATATCACGTAGGTAGCCAATACACGGAAGGATTCGTATGGAATAAATTATAATTGTGCGTTTTTAAGCAAATTTACCAAAAACAAGGACAACACCACAACATGCTTCAGATTCGTTTTTTTTCCTTTAGTTGATGGCTTCGTCCGATTAGCACATTTAGCCAGTGTCACAGTAATTTTTCTTACAAGTAATACATAAATAAACAATATTTCCCTTCAGTATGATTATGATGAATGATAAAAAAATGCGAAGTGAGAAATGATATACCCCCCAACCACTCGAGTATCTCAGTAAAGATGTGGGGCTTTACTAAATCCTCGGACGGACTTCTTGAGAGAATTTGAAAAGTGACGTTGCACTGTTTTGTTTCATTTCCCAACACTCATGCACACCCACGAACACTTGACGGTTAATAATCCACCATTATTTCACATTAATATTCGAAATAACACAAATTTGAGAAAATAAAACTGCAGACATAACTCTTCACCTTCCCGCCAAAAAAAACTTCTTCCTCTTTTAATATTAATTAATTTATGCTTTTAATCTATCAATGTCAATCCAGCCATCTGCAGTGAGGGATCTACCCCATACAGCCAAGGCTTAAGTTTTTCTTAATTCTGTGGTGTTTTTATTGACATTGGATTAGCATTGATTATATTTATGTTTATGTACTTAATACATTATGTCCTTTACTCTATTTATTTATTTTATTTTGATTATTTGTTTTGTCATAAAATATAATGAACTGATTGTTCTGTATTCTAAGTGAACTGATGACTTATATCTACAGCTTCACATGAGTGATGACGATGATTTGTTTAATGTTTTTTTCATGTCGTCTGTGACCGTCTCATTTCCCTCGTCTCACAACAGCGCTCCCACTGCACTCGGCCCATCTTTGAGTGTCGCTGGGGTCGTGGTTTTCAGGTCGGCAACACAAAAGCAACATCTCTGATGTTGCTGATATCCATGAGCGGCGGTGCCGCTCACCATCAGGCGGCCCGCCTGCTAGTTTGCAGACTATCAATATAAAAAAATACTTGGACAGGGTCCTTGTAGGCCTTACAAACTTTTTTTTAAAAGTTTTTTTTTTGTATTTATTTGTTTTGTGCTGTGTTTTTATTTTATTAATATTCATTTTGTTTTGTATGTGTGAGTGTTAATAAATGTTTTTCTTCTTCTTCTTCTTAACCTAGCTCTTTTATAAAATTTCGGTAAAACATCTTATTTTTGACACTTGGACAATACGTTAAAAGAATAACTTTAAATACTTTTTAAATCCAAGATTTGATCAACTTCTCTGGTAGAGATGACATAGATTTACAGTTTGTATCTCTTTTGCCTTTACAAAAAGATTTTCACGAAATAATTGTGTAGCTAATAGTAGCTATCAATTCTTAAGACGTAGAATTTTATAATAACATTTAGGTATATATATTTAAAGACATATGTTTTAATGCCACGTTTTAATAATCAGGCTGCTTATTAATTTCAGTGGGATTAACCCTGGTCGATGAAGAAGTTGAAAAAATACGTAAGTCATGTAAAATATAAATAAGTAAGTTCATTATTGCAGAAGAAACATGATCTACTCGTAACTTGCAAATGTCTTATTTTCAGTGGAGAGTCGAATTAAGGCTCATAAACCATTAAGTGGCGGAAGTAAGTAACTTAAAATAACTAGCTTTATAACGTATTTAAAAATAATTATATAGTATAATTAAGATTTTTTTAAAGATATTTTACATACTTTAAATGTATTTTCTAGGAGAGTTGGAGAGACTGGAATCCTTGGCTGAATATTTTAATAAAATTGTAGTAGCCGAACATTTAAGTAAGTATGCCATCAAAAACATACTTGTAAAAAAAACCAAGTCTCGCAACTCAGTTCTTCTACCGTAAAAAGTTGTGAGATCCATGTAATAACCAAGTCGGTTAATTTATTCAACCCCTACTTAAGGGACCTTCTGTCTTAAGCTATTACGTAATTAACTAACCTAACAACATCCTATAGTGACCATATCAATTATATTATGGGGAATTTTATTATATATTATGGGGAAATAGTACGATGTATTCATCTTACAAAAAAAGTGCATACGTATTTTAGTCAATATATGCAGACCTCACTTTGCCCCACTAGGAATTTTAATTAGAAATCTATTTATTTGAAACATAAAAGATTTTTAATATTGATATGGTCACTATAAGATGTAGTTATGTTGTTAGGTTAGCTAATTAGGTACGTAATAAGAATAACTTAAGACAGAAGGTCCCTTAAGTAGGGACTGAATAAATGAATCGACTTGGTATTATATGGATCTCACAACTTTTTACGATAGAAGAACTGAGTTGCGAGATTTGGTTTTTTTAAAAGTATGTTTTTGATGGCATCTCATTTCTTTTTGTAGATGGTCCTACTTTTTTTCCTTTCCGGTACCATCTAGGTACCTATCTACACCTATTATTCCTATATATTATACATAAACAAGTACACTGATTCATTAACTGCAATATTAAATGTAACTTTGTAATCCTATACATTTACACGTGATTACAAAGTTATTTATGCAGTTGGTGTATCTCCTCTAACTGGACTGAAATTCCAAAATATTTTAGTTTTTCCTTGATTTATATACTAATAACTAATAGTATTTTAAATTTAAAGCTTCTATGTCTGCTAAAAGTGCCTTAGAGTTTTTATGATCGGTCAGTCAGTGACAAAATTAAGAAACTTTGACTAGTTATAATTCTTAAACTACAGGTTCAAATTGAATGAAGTTTTAAATATGCCGTGTTTATACACTACCTGCTTGGTTACTAAAAATTCAGGTTTCTAGTTTTATCCACAACGAAGTTATATGGGGTCAAAAATGGCCAACTGTTTCGAGAAAAGGATTGTACGGCCGTGCCGCTTTTTTGCTCGACTTGGTAGATATGCGTATCATATAGTATTATAGTAGAGAGATTTCCGTGTTCATTCCGGGACATGCAATGTGGAGTCCGGAAGAGGCTCAAGTAAAGCGTCTGTTGCGTATTAAAAGTATTTTCAATAGAAAACCTTATAATTGTTATGCTTCATAAACACTACAGACATATTTTTTTTAGAAACTACAAATATATATGCGAGTACGGAGCGATCACATTTAAAAGAAAAAGATCAAACTAAAAGTCGCCTAAAACAAAGCTTAAATTGGATAAATGAGCGCTTAAATTGCATAAAAGATCGCAGATGCAAAAGAAAGAAAACAACAAAAAATCCGTTCGATAGCTCCATTGTAAGTGAGATTAATGTTTTGTACAAAATAAGAGTAGGATGGTCTTAATTTTATTTGACCAAATCTCAAACGGGGGTAACGGAAATACGACGTAAAACCTTAGAAGAAGTAGGGCTTTTAAAAATTAGGCGATCTAATGTGTATCTGATTAGTAACTCAGATACCGATTCAAATTCGAACCCGCACCCCATAACATGCCGAATCAGGTTTACTGCCAACTATGATATCGTCCCTCAATCCAACTCGCTTATATTAATCAACACTATCTACTCGTACTCTATAAGCCAAAGGAGCCCTATTCAATGTCGACAATATGGGTTCGAATCCCACTCGTGGAATTTTTTCAACACTTTGTCTTTTTTTAAAATGTATATTGTTCACTGAAGTGTACGCGAAGCAGAACCAGAGTACATTAACAAAAAAATAATCTACTCGTGTTTAATGTCTACATTTGATATCGGTCTCTACGTGTGTTACTTCAGTGACCACTGGCCGTGAGAGGGTTCGAAATGTCAGAATATAATAAAATTTTGTAGTTTAATTATAGTTATTTCATTTCAATTTTTAATGTTTCTAACACCTTTTAGGTTCAGAAAAACGAGGATGTTGAGTCAGATTGGGATATCTCTGAATCCATAAAAAAGAAAATAAAAGAGGGCCGAGATCGCTTAAAAGATCGCCAAAAGAAAAAAAAACCAAAGATTAAAAATCCGCTGGATACCTCCATTGTAAGCGAGATTAATGTTTTGTACAAAATAAGAGTAGGATGGGTGGACCTTTGACTCGTCAAAAATTGTTGGTCTTAATTTTATTTGGCTAAACCTCAAACGGGGGTAACGGAAATATGGCGTAACAACTTAGGAGAAGTTGGGCTTTTAAAATTAGGCGATCTTATGTGTATCTGGATAATAACTCAGATACCGATTCACATTCAAACCCGCACCCCACGACATGCTGGGTCAGGTGTACTACCAACTATGATATCGTCCCTCAATCCAACTCGCCGATATGAATCAACACTGTCTACTCGTACTCTATAAGCCAAAGGAGCCTTATTCAATGTCGAATCCCACTCGTGGAATTTTTTCAACACTTTGTCTTTTTTCAAAATGTACATTGTTTACTAAAGTGTACGCGAAGCAGAACCAGAGTACATTAAAATAAAAATAATCTATTCGTGTTCAATGTCTACATTTGATATCGGTCTCCACGTGTGTTACTTCAGTGACCACTGACCGTGAAAGGGTTCGAAACGTCAGAATATAATAAAATTTAGTAGTTTTATTATAGTTATTTCATTTCAATTTTTAATGTTTCTAACACCTTTTAGATTCAGGAAAACGAAGATGTTGAGGCGGATCGGGATATCTCTGAATCCAAAAAAAGTCGCATAGAAGAGGGCCTAGATCGCTTTAAAGATAGTAAGGAGAGAGAAAAACCAAAGACAGAAATTCCACTGGATACCTCCAATGTAAGTGAGACTAATGTTTTGTACAAAATAAGAGTAGGATAGGTGATTCGTCAAAAATTATTGGTCTTAATTTTATTTGGCCAAACCTCAAACGGGGGTAACGGAAATACGGCGTACAAATTAGGAGAAGTAGGGCTTTTAAAAATTAGGCGATCTTATGTGTATCTGATTAGTAACTCAGATACCGATTCAGATTCGAACTCGCACCCCATGACATGCCGAATCAGGTGTACTACCAACTATGATATCGCCTATCAATCCAACTATGATATCGCCTATCAATCCAACTCGCCGATATTAATCAACACTATCTACTCTTACTCTGTAAGCCAAAGGAGCCCTATTCAATGTCGACAATATGGGTTCGAATCCCGGTGGGGGAATTTTTTCAACGCTTTATCTTTTTTCAAAATGTATATTGTTTACTTAAGTGTACGCGAAGCAGAACCAGAGTACATTAAAATAAAAATAATCTACTCGTGTTCAATGTCTACATTTGATATCGGTCTCTACGTGTGTTACTTCAGTGACCACTGGCCGTGAAAAGGTTCGAAATGTCAGAATATAATAAAATTTAGTAGTTTTATTATAGTTATTTCATTTCAATTTTTAATGTTTCTAACACTTTTTAGGTTCAGGAAAACGAAGATGTTGAGGCGGATCGGGATATCTCTGAATCCAAAAAAAGTCGCATAGAAGAGGGCCTAGATCGCTTTGAAGATAGTAATGAGATAGAAAAACCAAAGACAGAAATTCCGCTGGATACCTCCAATGTAAGTGAGACTAATGTTTTGTACAAAATAAGAGTAGGATAGGTGATTCGTCAAAAATTATTGGTTTTAATTTTATTTGGCCAAACCTCAAACGGGGGTAACGGAAATACGGCGTACAAATTAGGAGAAGTAGGACTTTTAAAAATTAGGCGATCTTATGTGTATCTGATTAGTAACTTAGATACCGATTCAGATTCGAACTTGCACCCCATGACATGCCGGATCAGGTGTACTACCAACTATGATATCGCCTATCAATCCAACTATGATATCGCCTATCAATCCAACTCCCCGATATTAATCAACACTATCTACTCTTACTCTGTAAGCCAAAGGAGCCCTATTCAATGTCGACAATATGGGTTCGAATCCCGATGGGGGAACTTTTTCAACGCTTTGTCTTTTTTCAAAATGTATATTGTTTACTAAAGTGTACGCGAAGCAGAACCAGAGTACATTAAAATTAAAATAATCTACTCGTGTTCAATGTCTACATTTGATATCGGTCTCTACGTGTGTTACTTAAGTGACCACTGGTCGTGAAAGGGTTCGAAACGTCAGAATATAATAAAATTTTGTAGTTTTATTATAGTTATTTCATTTCATATTTTAATGTTTCTAACACCTTTTAGGTTCAGGAAAACGAAAATGTTGAGGCGGATCGGGATATCTCTGAATCCAAAAAAAGTCGCATAGAAGATAGTCGAAGTCGCTTTGAAGATAGCAAAGAGGGAAAATTCCCAAAGATAGAAATTCCAATGGATAGCTCCATTGTAAGTGAGATTAATGTTTGTACAAAATAAGAGTAGGATGGGTGACCTTCGATTCGTCAAAAATTATTGGTCTTAATTTTATTTGGCCAAACCTCAAACGGGGGTAACGGAAATACGGCGTACAAATTAGGAGAAGAAGGGCTTTTAAAAATTAGGCGATCTTATGTGTTTCTGATTAGTAACTTAGATACCGATTCAGATTCGAACTCGCACCCCATGACATGCCGAATCAGGTGTACTACCAACTATGATATATCGTCTCTCAATCCAACTCGCCGATATTAATCAACACTATATACTCTTACTCTGTAAGCCAAAGGAGCCCTATTCAATGTTGAAAATATGGGTTCAAATCCCGCTCGTGGAATTTTTTTAACACTTTGTCTTTTTTCAAAATGTATATTGTTTACTAAAGTGTACTCGAAGCAGGAGTATTCCGGCAACTGGGCCCGCTCTTAACTAAGCCCGCGGGCCCACTCGCCGGATCGAGTTGTTTTAATATTTTTATTCCGGCAACTGGACCCACCATCGATATGCATATAAGATCTATTGTTTAGATCAAATTCTAATACAATTGGTAAAAAATGCATTCGAAATAAAATAGTTTTGTAAGAAAATCGTTTATATTTACATGGATCATGCCTTTAGTAATATTTAACGTAAAATCAACTAATCTTAGATCAATAGGCAGAAACTTGGACAATTTACAACTATAATCTTTCTAATGACGAAATAATAGAGGTTATTATCTCAGATAAAAAAGAGTAGGTAGGTACTTAAATTTTCAAATGATAAAAGTAAACTTTTTAAAAACGACAGTCTTTAGATACCTGATGCTAAATAGGTATAACAATAAATTATTTTCTTGAAAAACTATTTTTATTTTGAATGTATTTTCTTCCAACTGTACTTGAATTCGATCTTAACGATAGATTGCACTCAAATGCCAGAATAAAAATATTAAAATAATTAGACAGATAAGAGCGGGCCCAGTCGCCGGAATACTCCGAAGTAGAACCAGAGTACATTAAAATTAAAATAATCTACTCGTGTTCAATGTCTACATTTGATATCGGTCTCTACGTGTGTTACTTCAGTGACCACTGGCCGTGAAAGGGTTCGAAACGTCAGAATATAATAAAATTTTGTAGTTTTATTATAGTTATTTCATTTCATATTTTAATGTTTCTAACACCTTTTAGGTTCAGGAAAACGAAGATGTTGAGGCGGATCGGGATATCTCTGAATCCAAAAAAAGTCGCATAGAAGAGGGCCTAGATCGCTTTAAAGATAGTAAAGAGAGAGAAAAACCAAAGACAGAAATTCCGCTGGATACCTCCATTGTAAGTGAGATTAATCTTTTGTACAAAATAAGAGTAGGATGGGTGACCTTTGATTCGTCAAAATTTATTGGTCTTAATTTTATTTGGCCAAACTTCAGACGGGGGTAACGGAAATACGACGTAAAAACCTAGGAGAAGTAGTGCTTTTAAAAATTAGGCGACCTAACGTGTATTTGATTAATAACTCAGATACCGATTTAGATTCGAACCCGCAGCCCATGACATGCCGGATCAGGTGTACTACCAACTATGATATCGTCCCTCAATCCAACTCGATTACATTAAAAGAACCAGAGTACATTAAAATAAAAATAACCTACTCGTGTTTAATGTCTACATTTGATATCGGTCTCCACGTGTGTTACTTCAGTGACCACTGGCCGTGAAAGGGTTCGAAACGTCAGAATATAATAAAATTTAGTAATTTTATTACAGTTATTTCATTTCAATTTTCAATGTTTCTAACACCTTTTAGGGTCAGGAAAACGAAGATGTTGAGGCGGATTTCAATATCTCTAGACCCAAAAATAGTCGCTTAAAAGAGAGCTTAGATATCATAAGTGAGAAACTAGATCGCATCAAAGAACGCAGACAAGATCGCAAAGGAAGAAAAAAAGATCGCAAAGAAAGAAAAAAAAATCAAAGATAAAAATTCCACTGGATACCTCCATTGTAAGTAAGATTTATGTTTTGTACAAAATAAAAGTAGGATGGGTGATCTTTGACTCGTCAAAAATTATTGTTCTTAATTTTATTTGGCCAAACCTCAAACGGGGTGAGGGGGGGGGGGGAATACGGCGGCAAAAACTAAGGAGAAGTAGGGCTTCTATTTCAGTTTAGTTTAGTTTAGTTTCTACATTTGATTTCAGTCTCCACGCGTGTGACTCCAGTAACCATCGACCCTGTAAAGGGTTCTAAACGGCATGAAAAATCAAATTTAGTAGACTCGCAATAGTTGTTTCATTTCAATTTTTAATGTTCCTTACACCTTTTATGTTCAGGAAAACTAAGCTGTTGGGGCGGATTTGCGAAGAAACTTGGTAATACCGACAAAACCTACGGTTACGCAGACAACGCAGAAACTACGTCATTAGAGGGACTCGCAAATTGTGTGGAAAATTATACATTAACTTGGGTACAATTTTTTGAACATCCTTGTCCATTTAGTTTTTATTAAAGCACCATAATAGGATTGTCTAGTTTCAGTACTTCCAAAGTACTACTATTGTAAGATAAACTTTTTTTAAATTATAAATTAAATTGAATATATTGTAATTAACATAAATTATTATTGCCTTTAAAACTAAACTTGAATATTTTAGGAATGTCTACATCGCATTCTTAAAACCCACAGGAATAAAATATAACATAATATAGATATTTTGTGTTTTATTTTGTGTTTCTGATTTAAGAGTACATCCGTGCGTACAGTATAATTGATACTTATTTAAAAAGTAGTCGTAATAAAACTCCTAAACAAGCTACGAGTATAACACATCCGCGATCATTCACTTCCAAAGACCTTCTTTTTGACAAACAAAGCTCAGATTACCAAATTGGCAATCGACATTGAGGCAATGTAAAGTTTTGCCAATCCAACTCTAGTACGTTTCTCGGAGGCTACTGTTGGTCGGGTTAAATCAGGGTGCCAGGTGCGAGTTTCATTCGCCATTCGATCATGTTAACAAAAAAACTCTTCTAGTATGTCGCCAGGAGGCGCTGCTTCAATGCTATACTAATTTTCGCTTTTGTAAACATAATCGAATGTCCTATACGGATAGTAAACAAAACTCACACTAGGCACCAGGGTGCCATGATATTATGGTAACAGTTCAGGAACTGTTACCATTATATCATGGTTCGGAAATTAACCAGGTACGTTTTAGTCGAGCGACGAAATTCGAGCGGCGTGATACTGTCTGCTATGTCATCTATCTAGTCTATACTGTTAAATTATAAAGAGGTAAAGTTTGTTTGTTTGTTTGTTTGTTTGTTTGTTTGTTTGTTTGTTTGTTTGTTTGCGGAGGGTAATCTCTGGAACTACTGGTCCAATTCCAAAAATTATTAATACAGATTGAATGCTACATGCCTTGCGGGTAACATAGGCTACATTTTATTTTGATAAATAATAGTTATCAATTCGAAATCACAAAATTTGTAAATCAAATCGGAATAATATATATATATATATATATATATATTTAATAATAATAATAATCTTTATTGAATAACTTATTTTATAATATATCCAGAATACTAAACATACTATATCGACGGCTCCTAAGTATACTGAGTCAACTGTACTTCTAATAACTTTACGGGAAGGCCATAATAAGAGCGAAAGGCTGTATTGCAAATGTTACACAATCAAGAAAAAATAACTTATCATTGTGAATCTAAAATATAATGTACTATAAAAATATTAGTCATCTAATTATAAAATAAAAAATTAGCGAGACGATATACCTAGCTTTTAAAGTAAAGTCGCATGGTATCGGCTTGCCTCCCTGCCATCGGGCCGCCTCGCCCCTCCGCGCCAACGCGGGCTTCAATTACCTACATTCTAGGGTAGGGCAGACAAGACTACGTGGAGTCGGATTTGCAGCGATTCGCTTCTGTCAATTTATTTTTTCAATAAAATTGTTTTTGTCCTATAGAAGAATTAGAATTCCATGCTTTCATTCGTTTCTTAGGCTGATAAATTTTTTGCACATTTAATATTAGATATGCTAAAATTAGAGCTTTTATATATTAAGCGAAATCGTCGTAATGCCAAAATAACGTTATGCCAATATATTTTAGGGTATTTCACATTATAGATCCTAAAATTAGGGCTTTCAATTCTTAGACCAAATTATAATGGTGGCAAAACAATTGTTAGGCGAAACAATAATTGTTCGTTTTAAATTTAGGCCAATACGGTTTGGCCATGTACTATTAGGACTAAAATCTTTAAGCGAACCGAAGGGCACCCGCCGCTTAAGGCCGCAGGAGGCCGATAACAATTAAATTGTATCTGATATTCGCGCGCTCGGGCTCATAGATTACACTTCAAATCTTAAAATGTCTATTGAAGTCTGAAAAAAGAAGCGCTGACCAAACGGTTGAGTATACATGAAAGTAATGTACTACAAAATTTTTATTCATTAGTAGATCAAAAAAAAAAGTCAGCGGCACGATATACCTAGCTTTTATATTTAAGCCACAAATTGTTTTTCATGTTAAAAATTCATTTCATTTTCCAAGGTGATTTTTAAGTGTTCTTATTAGCCACAATCTAATAATCTTTACAAAAATAAATAGTTTCATCGCCCGAGGCATTTCATGGCGATAAAATTTGGCAGCGTCTAATTTGGTCAAAGTGGTGGTGGTGGTAAAAGTACACAAAGGTACGAAGTTTTGGACTGAAAGGACCCAAAGTAGAGTACAGTAGAGGAGAGAGAGAGTACAGGAGTAGAGTAAGGTAAGGACAGTGGCACATTAAATTAAATACAGATTATTATCTTTTTAACGTAAATCTTATCTTATTTTACAGATAATTACTGGTACAATGAACCTTTTATAAATCTGCAACAAAAATTACTTCTGTCCACGATTTACCCAAAGGCCTTTTTAATACTGACTTTATGATAGGTGCATTTATTGCTTCCCATTCTTTTATGTACGCCAAGTTAACCTCTGAACGCAATGAATCGCGATACAACGTTAAAAGGATTTAATTTTGTATTTCCAGCTTTCGCTGTAACATTTAATATGAAAATTTTATTTTTACACGCAACACTGACCTCTCCTTTTGTCATTCAATTTTCTAGTCAACCGGCCGCGAGCGCGATTCTACGTAATTCATAATTTAAATTTCCTGCAAAATTCTATATGATGTTATATTTGTATAATGTTATATTTTCGTTACTGACAGGTTTAACTTTCATAGTCATAGTCATAATTATTTATTTAATTTTGTCTTACTCTTTCTCGCCTTGCACAGCCACCACACGTTAACGATTCGATAGTTTTGGAAAACCTATAAATAGTCTTTTTTTATTTGAAAAAAGACAAAGTGTTGAGACAAATCCACGAGCGGGATTTGAACCCGCACACCATGACATGCCGGGTTAGGTGCACTACCAACTATGCTATGCCACGATATTTTTTTCAACACTGTCTTTTTTCAAATGGTAATTTGTTCGCAACAATATTTGCGTAAAATTATATGTAAATAATCACAGTCTTTTTTATCTACCAACATTCAAAGCGTACTTCAGCCATATTGAGCCCAAAGTTGATAAATTACACGGCCACTGCCTTTTGATTAACGATTGTAATTATATTTTCCCACAGATTGCGGTTTCAGCGGCGAATTGACACAACACTAGTTAATGGAAAACATGTGATACAGAGAAAGAAATGACAGGAAATATAGCCATTTTGTTATTATTATTTATAACTATTACAAATGCTGTAAGTATTATGTAATTAGTGCTTGAATGTTATATTTATATGACCTATGTAACATGACGATATTCGCCACTACGGACACCATTCGTATGACTCACTATCATTATCGTGTTTTACATCTTAAAGATGCGTTTGATTACTAATTCTGGGTCCAATACTCCCACATGTTACCTCTAAGCTTCGTCGATGCTAAAATATCAGCATAACTATGATCGAACACGCGTCTAATACAATTTCATGAATTATGATTAGAATTCGGTCTCCCTGTTTGTTAAAATAGTAAATTTATACTGTCCTAAGATCTCTAATCTCGCCAGTACAGCAACGCTTATAAAGCAAAAAATATATTTACATAACTAGGGACTTGTGTAAAGCAGAGAAGGGTGCCCATTTAATTAACATAAATGCAAATAATTACTAACTCCTTTCGGAGGAGAAATATAATGATAATATTCTACATTGATGATAACTCAGGTACACGCGATTCGACACCCAGAGAAATGGCGTAAGTTATTTTGCAATTTCAAATGTTAATAGGTAATGTATGATGTGTTAAAATTAAAATTAAAATAATATTATTTTGTATATAAAGAGTAGATCATTTTCGGTTAATCTGTTTCGGTTCGGACACAGCTCAAACAACATATAAAATTACATAAGTATCTGTGAGCACGGTAGATGATGACAATCACAAATTGATAAGAAGTTTCTAAGAGGATATATAATCCAATTTTAACGTTACAATTTAAAAAAGAATTTGAAGATTATACCCATTTTTTATTAAATGCCACACAAAACAGTAAGTTTAAAGAATATATATCATTTTGTTTTTGATCTATAATAATAACACGATATATTTTTTATCAGTAGCACAGCAAAAGTTGGGGAAAGGAGAGAAAAGTTTGAGAAACGAGGAGTCCTCCGAAGAGACAATACCACTTACCGTTTCACCAACTTTTTCATCTGACTATGAAACTATACCTAGCGACAATGAGACTATTCCCAACGACGAGGTGTCCTCCCAAGAGACAATACCAATACCACCACTTACCCTTTCACCAACTTTTTCACCTGACTATGAAACTATACCTAGCGACAATGAGACTATTCCCAACGACAATGAGACTTTACCAAACGACGATGAGACTAATGCTTCAAAAGAAAACGCAGATTTAGATGATATAGAAGATGGCTTTAAAACAGGTTGGTCAAAGTTTTAAAAATTCAGTTTTAAAAATTCACCACCACTTCAACAATTTGAACTAAACAATTATGAAAAATAGGACGAGATGTTATCAATTACGAGAACTCTTATTCCACTTATCTTCAAAATCACAGATTATTTTGATACTAAATGTTCTCGTACCAAAACTTATTACAAATAATAATAAAAAATATTTTACTAAACACAAAAATACACTATAAATAAGTGTTTTTGTCATTTTTAATTTGAAGATCATTGGTGAAATTTTGCCCTAAAACTATTTTGCAATTAGCCGAGAGGCGATTGATTGAGTATCGCATTTCGCCAAGTACGCTTTAGAAAGGAAGAGGAAAGCATCCCTAAGCCTGTTCAGCGATTTTCACATATTTTGTACTTCATGACTGTTAAGTGTTTATCGCTTGTAATTTTTCAGATGACAAAGAAAGACCTATTGCAGCCGGTAAGTAGTACATTATCCATTACAATCACAATGACATAAAGAAGGACGGAGGTCTTATTAAAATATAATTTTAAAACCAGAAAAGCACAATTTTATTTTCAGATCACGAAAAAATTAATAACGATAATCACTTAATTTCCAGGAGATGTTTTCACTCCTGTAGAGTTGCTGCCAGTCGCTGAAAAACTGATTGCAAAAGGTAGTCCATTAAGAGATTAATTCCTTTCGAGCATAATGATTTTAAAGAACTTTTTATTATATGCATTTATGTTTTTTTCTATTCTCAGTCGAGCGACCGGGGCGTGAGTAATTAGTTTATATTTATAAAAGCTAAAAAGTGCAAAATCCATTTATGTAACATCAAAGAATTTATATTGCATATAACATATAAACATTTGATATCACAGAAGGGAAAGGGATCGTAAGTTCAGCGCAGAGTCCCCAAATGTTAGCTGACAAGTTGTTCCAGTCCTTCTGTAAGTAGTATTGTAATATATTGTCAAGTCTTGATATTCTTGCAGCCATAGTTAGTTGTGGAAATAAACATTTCTAAAATAAAAGATATTATGCGCAAAAAATATATTTTATTGTATGTATTATTTAAATAATGTTTGACACTAACTATAAGGTAGCTGTTATTTAAAAGAAAGAAATACAATTTAATCTTATTTTCTTCATCGTGTTCTGATTTTAATTGTTCTTCGTATTCATATCTCTTTCTATGTTTACAGTTCTAACTCAGAAGCGTATTGTAACACTGACTGGTAATTCATCTTTATATTTATTTATGAAAAAATAATTATCTTAGATAAAACTTCCTCAATTGTAACTTGATTTTTATATAATTATCACAAAGTTTTATCACCAATCTACAAACGATCGACTACTAAGTGCTTAGGGCGAGTGTTATTTTTCATTCGTTAATGAAAAAGCCGCCAACCCGTCTCTTGAGAAGTTCCTGCGGGGTGTGTGGGGAGGATGGTCTTCCTCACCCCCTAAGTGCTACTGGAACGGGAGGACCAGCCCGTGCAACCGCTTCCTCCGATCACTAGGTAGCCTGGGCTAATAAAAACACGAGGGGATCGGGAGATGGCCCACCGTGCCCAACTAGTACAGGTTGGTGGGTTTGACGACTACTATCTTATGTCAACAATTGGGACCAACGGTCTCAAGATTATTTTAATTTGATCACCCATCCGATGATCCGGCATTTCGAAAGTAGCTTAACATGTAAGATCGTAACCCGAAAGCGCATGCAGCTGCGATATCGAGCAGTTATTATTAAAATCTGGTTGTGAGGTTAAAAAGAGTTGATTTAAGTTATTGTGAATTACAAACGTATTTTCCCTTATACTGATTAGTAGTTGAAAACATTATTCTGGTTCAAAAACGCCCAACCTGATTATATTACCTTCACATTAAACACTCTTGAAGTATTACGTTCCTTTTAACAAAGTTGTTAACGAGTTTTTATACCCGGCGGCGTTTTGAATGAGTTGCATCGGTAGTGGTCACGGGCTGACTGCTGTCAGCATAGAAAGGTATGCAAAGGTTACCTTTACCACAGTATAAATAAGTATAGTTCTATGTTTTTACTAAGTAGTTTACAAGACCCAGTTAAAAACTTAGGTGAAACGCTATATCGCCTTTACATTGTTTTTACATTATATTAATTAATATATTGATTGTATTTTAAAATTTAGATTATGACATATCCGGGCTGGATGCTTTGCAAGCGCTATCGCTTAGCGGAGAAGGTATATCGACACATTTTAATACATTTTTGAGTGCACTGTACATTACCACAATTTTTTGGTGAATTTAATTTTTGATTAACGCAATCATTATCTTATTTCCAATTTCAGTGGCTAATCTAAGATCGCATATGAGTCTGTTCGACTCAACAGTCGACCAAGTGACAGTAATAAATTATAACGGTAAGTCGTTTACAGACTCTAATTTTAAAAACTAACTAATATGAAAATAATGGAAAATATAGTAAAAATACCTTTTTTGTATTTGTTAGGTCAGAATATTGATTTAAAGACCGAACCGAAGAAAAGTAAATATTTAGGTAAGTGTTTGCACCTTGATAAATAGCATGCAAATAAGAGCAAAATGTTTTGTAATACTCTGTAAAATTGATAATTCACAGTGCTATTGAAGAACGAAAAAAGCAAAGTAAAGAAGAAAATTGTTCTGAGGAGTCGCTATAAAGGTGACTTTTTCTAAATATAACTATTTCTTAAATTTTAAATTTTTTATGGTACATGGTGTACACTTCCATGTTGTCATTTTATGTCTAGTTGTCCAGTAAAAAGAGTAAGGTATAAGCCTACAATACTATCCCACTGTTGGGCATAGGCCTCCATTATTGAAATCAAGTCATCGCTACAATTTATAGGTATTGACTTTATTATTACTTTATTGGCTTTATTATTATAGCTTACTCTGCCTGCCAAATGCGGGTTGGTGTTCATACACCTTAGAATTAAACCCAGTACATACGGATAACGGGCCGATCGCTTTTCCACTCGGACACAGAGGTCCAGTAATAAACAAAATATAAATTCAGTTAGTTGTGCATTTGTTATGTGGAATGCAGGATACTACTGCAAGGCAGTAGAAGTACGTTTGAGGGTGGTAGCTATTTCACCGGCTTAACCGTAATAAAAATAATTCAATAAACAATAAACTCTTGCACTTGGTTGGTGTTTACCACTATCTTTACCCGATCCGATCCGAATCCTTCGGAGAATCTAGCATGGTACGGGGACACGCACTAGTGCGTGATGCCGTTCCTAGAAAACCTCCGAAGGTGATTCGTTTCACACGGCTTGAGGAACCCTTTAAGTTTCTCGCCGCCCCCAAAAAAGCCTGGTGAAGCTGAAAATGCCGCCTGAGTTAATCAGCAAACTCTCTAAAAAAAACCACCACAATCTTATATTTTAGTCAATCTTCAATTCGCCGAATCAATAGTGTTACTGACATGGTTGTGTTCCGACAGTAAGAGTTAAGATAACCAGTTCCTCAGTTATTAACGATTCATGGTGAAAAGCGCTTCTACCTTTGGCCTCGTTGTCTTTTGCCTTTAAGTAAGGTGAAGGCCAAAGACTAATAAATCGAATAACACCACGTCAACCTTGGTGTAGGTAAGTATTAACTACGTCCGACTTCCCTATTTATTATTAACTTTAAAATTCTGTTTATTTTACATAATTATGTAGCAAGGGATTTAGGCAAAAATAATCGACAAGCAAAAAAGTATCTTAAAGATTTACTAAAAGAAATCAAAATTTTAAACAAAAAACGAAAACGTGAAAGCAATCGTGGAAGAAATCTTAAAAACAAAGCGACTAGACAACAAAGCAATAAGAAAGTGGTAAAAGGTATTTATACTTGTTTCTTTTAAAAGGCGAAATAACCTGTGTACAAGATGTTAAAAAAGTATGAGCCAAATTTTAGAGGATGGTTTTGAATCGATCTATCGACATATGTTTCTGTTCGGTCACGGTGGTTCAGACTCTATTCTGAATCACCCCCCAAAACTTTGGTTTGTTCTTTTTAAAACCTGTATTGTAAGTACTGCTCTAGGATTATATGTAACATGCAACAATTACATTTCGGCAACAAACGCCTTTGTCGAAAAATACAAAAAATACTTATTAAGACGTCACAACGAATGCATATACAATATGCATTCTTGACATTAAATAGAGACATTGAAGGTCTTTTATTAAGCTAGGTTGAGGTTTACTAAAAATTAGGCTTATTTTCTAAATCTATCCTACAACGTATAGCTCACCAGGAATAAGTAATGCTATCAAAACAAAATAAAATACTTTATTTTAGGTCAAAATGGTAAAGCCAAGAAGAAACGGCTACGATTGAGAGATCGAGGAATTGAGAAGAAAAATACCAGGACCACTTTATCAGGTGTAGCGGAAGGTACTTACTGCTTTATAAATCTTAAAGTGTAACTATCATGAATCAATAATTACTATTTATTTTATTTACCAGATCAGTTAAGTTTATTTATTTAAAATAATGCATTTCGTTTAATTCTATTATATTTTATTCTGTATTGTGACTATAGTTTATTTTTATATTTTTCCGTTGTTTTTGTTTATTTGTTTATTTTTTTATTTAAAATTTTATATTACTTTGTCACTATTATGTTAATACAATTTATTTTATATTTATTTCTTAACAGTTATTTTGTTCTAAGTTTGACATGTAATATGAATTATTACCAATAAGAATATGAATATGAATAATATAACTTAAATCTAGGAAAAATTCTTACTTTTTAATATAATAAGTAATACTCGTAAGCCTGTGTCTTCAACATAAATATTATATATATCACTTAAAAGAAGCAACAACCTGCAGAGTAGAGTATAGTTGCAGAGTACCTGCAAAGTACAAGAAAAAGTGGACCCACCTAAATGGTCGAAACTATACGCTTCGTGACTTTCGAGTTTAGAAGAACATCAATGAATGTATCAGGGCATGCTCTAAATCTACATTTATCATTTTGAATAGCAACAATATAGCAACGCTTTCAAAATTGTCCGCATAGTTTTTCTGAAAATTTCGAACAGCTAACTGCAAATAAACCCATAACACTTTTTTTTCAGAGCCAAAAAAACCGATCTGCACTTGGAAATACGTGTGTACAAATCCAGGTGATTTAGACTCTTGTAGCCTCCAAACACAGTGCAATAGCCGCTTCAGGAAACACGGAAAAAGAACTGCAATAGACGGTAAGTTGAACTTAAAAAATCTTGAAAACTCAGACTCGATAGTCAAGGTTTTGATTCTTAGCCGAGTTATATATGCTGGAGGTGCTCGGTTGTGGTCGGTAGGGCTTTTTAAGTGCTTCCCATCCTAGCCGTCCTAGCCGTCGCGGGGGTGAGGACTACTATCTTCCTCACACTCCCCGCGACAGTCTCCAGGTGTGCCAAGGCTATCCTACCTCATCCGGAGTGCTAAGTAAAGGATTCTACAGGTCGTATCCTAACAGACCACCGCGGCGGTCCGTAAACGACTCGTTGGGTACTCGGTGGACCCCAAGCATTGTTGTTTTAATTCAATTAGAAATAAGATAATGATCCAGGTACTCATTGTGAAAAACTTCTGACTGATAACAGGCTGTAGTTGTTATTAGAAAGGTTTAGTGAGGGACAGTCCCACCACAGATTTCCCCTGCTGCAATATATGCTGGGCCTAAAAATGGCCTGTATAGCCAGTCAACCACGGTAATGTCAGTTTGTAACCCGCAACCAAAATTATCGTAAAAAAATATCTAGGAGGAGGTTGCACTCCGAAAATACAAGGATACTTAAAAATCTAGCTATGAGAATCCCTAACTTGAAAAAATGCTTTACAATTTTCAGCTCTGGGAATCCCCCATAGATCGGATGAACACTCTCTTAAAATTCAAAAATTCCGGAAAATGAGTAAGCTATTTGTAATTTGTAAACAGTAATGTTAGTTTCAATGGTAAGACTTGGCGAGAACTGAATTCTAGCAGTAAGCAACATAACGTAGGTATGACTCCCAATCTGAGAAGCTTAAACTTAATTAATGCGAACACTACAAGACGAATTATGTAAACCAGCAACGACTGAGTAAATAAGCTCTACGTAAGCAGTCCTCTTCATCCTCCCCGTCGCGCATTTTTACTTAGTCTACCACCTTCTTTTGACCGCTCCAGACACAGTAAAAACACAGCATCCAATAAATGCAAAATGCCTTTCGCCAACCACGTCATGAGCCCAAGTCGTGGTTTTCCATGTGACCATTACGTGGTAAATTATTTATCAATTATCTATTTATTTATTCTTCTTTTTCTTCTTCTTTTTTATTTATGGCATGTTTCGTCTACATCCGTACACAATTCCGCCAATATCACGTAGGTAGCCAATACACGGAAGGATTCGTATGGAATAAATTATAATTGTGCGTTTTTAAGCAAATTTACCAAAAACAAGGACAACACCACAACATGCTTCAGATTCGTTTTTTTTCCTTTAGTTGATGGCTTCGTCCGATTAGCACATTTAGCCAGTGTCACAGTAATTTTTCTTACAAGTAATACATAAATAAACAATATTTCCTTCCAGTATGATTATGATGAATGATAAAAAAATGCGAAGTGAGAAATGATATACCCCCCAACCACTCGAGTATCTCAGTAAAGATGTGGGGCTTTACTAAATCCTCGGACGGACTTCTTGAGAGAATTTGAAAAGTGACGTTGCACTGTTTTGTTTCATTTCCCAACACTCATGCACACCCACGAACACTTGACGGTTAATAATCCACCATTATTTCACATTAATATTCGAAATAACACAAATTTGAGAAAATAAAACTGCAGACATAACTCTTCACCTTCCCGCCAAAAAAAACTTCCTCTTTTAATATTAATTAATTTATGCTTTTAATCTATCAATGTCAATCCAGCCATCTGCAGTGAGGGATCTACCCCATACAGCCAAGGCTTATGTTTTTCTTAATTCTGTGGTGTTTTTATTGACATTGGATTAGCATTGATTATATTTATGTTTATGTACTTAATACATTATGTCCTTTACTCTATTTATTTATTTTATTTTGATTATTTGTTTTGTCATAAAATATAATGAACTGATTGTTCTGTATTCTAAGTGAACTGATGACTTATATCTACAGCTTCACATGAGTGATGACGATGATTTGTTTAATGTTTTTTTCATGTCGTCTGTGACCGTCTCATTTCCCTCGTCTCACAACAGCGCTCCCACTGCACTCGGCCCATCTTTGAGTGTCGCTGGGGTCGTGGTTTTCAGGTCGGCAACACAAAAGCAACACCTCTGATGTTGCTGATATCCATGAGCGGCGGTGCCGCTCACCATCAGGCTGCCCGCCTGCTAGTTTGCAGACTATCAATATAAAAAATACTTGGACAGGGTCCTTGTAGGCCTTACAAACTATTTTTTAAAGTTTATTTTTTGTATTTATTTGTTTTGTGCTGTGTTTTTATTTTATTAATATTCATTTTGTTTTGTATGTGTGAGTGTTAATAAATGTTTTTCTTCTTCTTCTTCTTCTTAACCTAGCTCTTTTATAAAATTTCGGTAAAACATCTTATTTTTGACACTTGGACAATACGTTAAAAGAATAACTTTAAATACTTTTTAAATCCAAGATTTGATCAACTTCTCTGGTAGAGATCACATAGATTTACAGTTTGCATCTCTTTTGTCTTTACAAAAAGATTTTCACGAAATAATTGTGTAGCTAATAGTAGCTATCAATTCTTAAGACGTAGAATTTTATAATAACATTTAGGTATATATATTTAAAGACATATGTTTTAATGCCACGTTTTAATAATCAGACTGCTTATTAATTTCAGTGGGATTAACCCTGGTCGATGAAGAAGTTGAAAAAATACGTAAGTCATGTAAAATATAAATAAGTAAGTCCATTATTGCAGAAGAAACATGATCTACTCGTAACTTGCAAATGTCTTATTTTCAGTGGAGAGTCGAATTAAGGCTCATAAACCATTAAGTGGCGGAAGTAAGTAACTTAAAATAACTAGCTTTATAACGTATTTAAAAATAATTATATAGTATAATTAAGATTTTTTAAAGATATTTTACATACTTTAAATGTATTTTCTAGGAGAGTTGGAGAGACTGGAATCCTTGGCTGAATATTTTAATAAAATTGTAGTAGCCGAACATTTAAGTAAGTATGCCATCAAAAACATACTTGTAAAAAAAACCAAGTCTCGCAACTCAGTTCTTCTACCGTAAAAAGTTGTGAGATCCATGTAATAACCAAGTCGGTTAATTTATTCAACCCCTACTTAAGGGACCTTCTGTCTTAAGCTATTACGTAATTAACTAACCTAACAACATCCTATAGTGACCATATCAATTATATTATGGGGAATTTTATTATATATTATGGGGAAATAGTACGATGTATTCATCTTACAAAAAAAGTGCATACGTATTTTAGTCAATATATGCAGACCTCACTTTGCCCCACTAGGAATTTTAATTAGAAATCTATTTATTTGAAACATAAAAGATTTTTAATATTGATATGGTCACTATAAGATGTAGTTATGTTGTTAGGTTAGCTAATTAGGTACGTAATAAGAATAACTTAAGACAGAAGGTCCCTTAAGTAGGGACTGAATAAATGAATCGACTTGGTATTATATGGATCTCACAACTTTTTACGATAGAAGAACTGAGTTGCGAGATTTGGTTTTTTTAAAAGTATGTTTTTGATGGCATCTCAATTCTTTTTTTTTTGTAGATGGTCCTACTTTTTTTCCTTTCCGGTACCATCTAGGTACCTATCTACACCTATTATTCCTATATATTATACATAAACAAGTACACTGATTCATTAACTGCAATATTAAATGTAACTTTGTAATCCTATACATTTACACGTGACTACAAAGTTATTTATGCAGTTGGTGTATCTCCTCTAACTGGACTGAAATTCCAAAATATTTTAGTTTTTCCTTGATTTATATACTAATAACTAATAGTATTTTAAATTTAAAGCTTCTATGTCTGCTAAAAGTGCCTTAGAGTTTTTATGATCGGTCAGTCAGTGACAAAATTAAGAAACTTTGACTAGTTATAATTCTTAAACTACAGGTTCAAATTGAATGAAGTTTTAAATATGCCGTGTTTATACACTACCTGCTTGGTTACTGAAAATTCAGGTTTCTAGTTTTATCCACAACGAAGTTATATGGGGTCAAAAATGGCCAACTGTTTCGAGAAAAGGATTGTATGGCCGTGCCGCTTTTTTGCTCGACTTGGCAGATATGCGTATCATATAGTATTATAGTAGAGAGATTTCCGTGTTCATTCCGGGACATGCAATGTGGAGTCCGGAAGAGGCTCAAGTAAAGCGTCTGTTGCGTATTAAAAGTATTTTCAATAAAAATCTTATAATTGTTATGCTTCATAAACACTACAGACATATTTTTTTAGAAACTACAAATAAATATTCGAGTACGGAGCGATCAACCAGGGTACATTTAAAAGGAAAAGATCAAAGTAAAAGTCGCCTAAAACAAAGCTTAGATGGGATAAATGAGCGCTTAGATCGCATAAAAGATCGCAGATGGAAAAGAAAGAAAACAACAAAAATTCCGTTGGATAGCTCCATTGTAAGTGAGATTAATGTTTTGTACAAAATAAGAGTAGGAAGGTCTTAATTTTATTTGACCAAATCTCAAACGGGGGTAACGGAAATACGGCGTACAAATTAGGAGAAGTAGGGCTTTTAAAAATTAGGCGATCTAATGTGTATCTGATTAGTAACTCACATACCGATTCAAATTCGAACCCGCACCCCATGACATGCCGGATCAGGTTTACTGCCAACTATGAAATCGTCTCTCAATCCAACTCGCCGATATTAATCAACACTATCTACTCGTACTCTATAAGCCAAAGGAGCCCTATTCAATGTCGACAATATGGTTTCGAATCCCACTCGTGGAATTTTTTCAACACTTTGCCTTTTTTCAAAATCTATATTGTTCACTGAAGTGTACCCGAAGCAGAACTAGAGTACATTAAAATAAAAAAAATCTACTCGTGTTTAATGTCTACATTTGATATCGGTCTCCACGTTTTTTACTTCTGTGACCACTGGCCGTGAAAGGGTTCGAAACGTCAAATATAATAAAATTTTGTAGTTTTATTACAGTTATTTCATTTCAATTTTTAATGTTTCTAACACCTTTTAGGTTCAGGAAAACGAGGATGTTGAGTCAAATTGGGATATCTCTGAATCCATAAAAAAGAAAATAGAAGAGGGCCGAGATCGCTTAAAAGATCGCCAAAAGAAAACAACACCAAAGATTGAAAATCCGCTGGAACTTGTAAGTAAGATTAATGTTTTGTACAAAATAAGAGTAGGATGGGTGACCGTTGACTCGTCAAAAATTGTTGATCTTAATTTTATTTGGCCAAACCTCAAACGAGGGTAACGGAAATACGGCGTAAAAACTTAGGAGAAGTTGGGTTTTTAAAATTAGGCGATCTTATGTGTATCTGGATAGTAACTCAGTACCGATTCACATTCAAACCCGTACCCCACGACATGCTGGATCAGGTGTACTACCAACTATGATATCGTCCCTCAATCCAACTCGCCGATATTAATCAACACTATCTACTCGTACTCTGTAAGCCAAAGGAGCGCTATTCAATGTCGACAATATGGGTTCGAATCCCGCTCGTATAATTTTTTCAACACTTTGTCTTTTTTCAAAATGTACATTGTTTACTAAAGTGTACGCAAAACAGAACCAGAGTACATTAAAATAAAAATAATCTATTCGTGTTTAATGTCTACATTTGATATCGGCTCCACGTGTGTTACTTCAGTGACCACTAACCGTGAAAGGGTTCGAAACGTCAGAATATAATAAAATTTTGTAGTTTTATTATAGTTATTTCATTTCAATTTTTAATGTTTCTAACACCTTTTAGGTTCAGAAAAACGACTCCAAAAAAAGTCGCATAAAAGAGGGCTTAGATCGCTTTAAAGATAGTAATGAGAGAGAAAAACCAAAGACAGAAATTCCGCTGGATACCTCCAATGTAAGTGAGACTAATGTTTTGTACAAAATAAGAGTAGGATGGGTGATTCGTCAAAAATTATTGGTCTTAATTTTATTTGGCCAAACCTCAAACGGGGGTAACGGAAATACGGCGTACAAATTAGGAGAAGTAGGGCTTTTAACAATTAGGCGATCTAATGTGTTTCTGGTTAGTAACTTAGATACCGATTCAGATTCGAACCCGCACCCCATGACATGCCGGATCAGGTGTACTACCAACTATGATATCGCTTATCAATCCAACTCGCCGATATTAATCAACACTATCTACTCTTACTCTGTAAGCCAAAGGAGCCCTATTCAATGTCGACAATATGGGTTCGAATCCCGATGGGGGAACTTTTTCAACGCTTTATCTTTTTTCAAAATGTATATTGTTTACTAAAGTGTACGTGAAGCAGAACCAGAGTACATTAAAATTAAAATAATCTATTTGTGTTTAATGTCTACATTTGATATCGGTCTCCACGTGTGTTACTTCAGTGACCACTGGCCGTGAAAGGGTTCGAAACGTCAGAATATAATAAAATTTTGTAGTTTTATTATAGTTATTTCATTTCATATTTTAATGTTTCTAACACTTTTTAGGTTCAGGAAAACGAAGATGTTGAGGCGGATCGGGATATCTCTGAATCCAAAAAAAGTCGCATAGACGAGGGCCTAGATCGCTTTGAAGATAGTAATGAGATAGAAAAACCAAAGACAGAAATTCCGCTGGATACCTCCAATGTAAGTAAGACTAATGTTTTGTACAAAATAAGAGTAGGATGGGTGATTAGTCAAAAATTATTGGTCTTAATTTTATTTGGCCAAACCTCAAACGGGGGTAACGGAAATACGGCGTACAAATTAGGAGAAGTAGAGCTATTAAAAATTAGGCGATCTTATGTGTTTCTGATTAGTAACTTAGATACCGATTCAGATTCGAACTCGCACCCCATGACATGCCAGATCAGGTGTACTACCAACTATGATATCGCCTATCAATCCAACTATGATATCGCCTATCAATCCAACTCGCCGATATTAATCAACACTATCTACTCTTACTCTGTAAGCCAAAGGAGCCCTATTCAATGTCGACAATATGGGTTCGAATCCCGATCGGGGAACTTTTTCAACGCTTTATCTTTTTTCAAAATGTATATTGTTTACTAAAGTGTACGCGAAGCAGAACCAGAGTACATTAAAATTAAAATAATCTACTCGTGTTCAATGTCTACATTTGATATCGGTCTCCACGTGTGTTACTTCAGTGACCACTGGCCGTGAAAGGGTTCGAATCGTCAGAATATAATAAAATTTTGTAGTTTTATTATAGTTATTTCATTTCATATTTTAATGTTTCTAATTCTAACACCTTTTAGGTTCAGGAAAACGAAAATGTTGAGGCGGATCGGGATATCTCTGAATCCAAAAAAAGTCGCATAGAAGATAGTCGAAGTCGCTTTGAAGATAGCAAAGAGGGAAAATTCCCAAAGATAGAAATTCCAATGGATAGCTCCATTGTAAGTGAGATTAATGTTTGTACAAAATAAGAGTAGGATGGGTGACCTTCGATTCGTCAAAAATTTTTGGTCTTAATTTTATTTGGCCAAACCTCAAACGGGGGTAACGGAAATACGGCGTAAAAACTTAGGAAAAGTAGGGCTTTTAAAAATTAGGCGATCGAATGTGTATCTGATTAGTAACTCAGATACCGATTCAGATTCGAACTCGCACCCCATGACATGCCGGATCAGGTGTACTACCAACTATGATATCGTCCCTCAATACAACTCGCCGATATTACCTAATCAACACTTTGTCTTTTTTCAAAATGTATATTGTTTACTAAAGTGTACTCGAAGCAGGAGTATTCCGGCAACTGGGCCCGCTCTTAACTGGGCCCGCGGGCCTACTCGCCGGATCGAGTTATTTTAATATTTTTATTCCGGCAACTGGACCCACCGTCGATATGCATATAAGATCTATTGTTTAGATCAAATTCTAATACAATTGGTAAAAACGCATTCGAAATAAAAATAGTTTTGTAAGAAAATTGTTTATATTTACATGGATCAGCCTTTAGTAAAATTTAACGTAAAATCAACTAATCTTAGATCAATAGGCAGAAACTTGGACAATTTACAACTATAATATTTCTAATGACGGTTCTTCCATGTAATACAAGTATACTGGGTTAAAAAAATATTTTACCTGGCGTATTCGAGAAATTAATAGAGGTTATTATCTCAGATAAAAAAGAGTAGGTAGGTACTTAAATTTTCAAATGATAAAAGTAAACTTTTTAAAAACGACAGTCTTTAGATACCTGATGCTAAATAAGTATAACAATAAATTATTTTCTTAAAAAACTATTTTTATTTTGAATGTGTTTTCTTCCAACTGTACTTGAATTCGATCTAAACGATAGATTATATAGGTATGCATATTGATGGTGGACCCAAATGCCAGAATAAAAATATTAAAATAATTCGATCCGGGGAGTGGGCCCGCGGGCCCAGACAAGGGCGGGCCCAGTCGCCGGAATACTCCGAAGCAGAACCAGAGTACATTAAAATAAAAATAATCTACTCGTGTTCAATGTCTACATTTGATATCGGTCTCTACGTGTGTTACTTCAGTGACCACTGGCCGTGAAAGGGTTCGAAACGTCAGAATATAATAAAATTTAGTAATTTTAATACAGTTATTTCATTTCAATTTTCAATGTTTCTAACACCTTTTAGGGTCAGGAAAACGAAGATGTTGAGGCGGATCGGGATATCTCTGAATCCAAAAAAAGTCGCATAGAAGAGAGCCTAGATCGCTTTAAAGATAGTAAAGAGAGAGAAAAACCAAAGACAGAAATTCCGCTGGATACTTCCAATGTAAGTGAGATTAATGTTTTGTACAAAATAAGAGTAGGATGGGTGACCATTGATTCGTCAAAATTTATTGGTCTTAATTTTATTTGGCCAAACTCTAGACGGGGGGGTAACGGAAATACGACGTAAAAACCTAGGAGAAGTAGTGCTTTTAAAAATTAGGCGACCTAATGTGTATTTGATTAATAACTCAGATACCGATTTAGATTCGAACCCGCAGCCCATGACATGCCGGATCAGGTGTACTACCAACTATGATATCGTCCCTCAATCCAACTCGAATACATTAAAAGAACCAGAGTACATTAAAATTAAAATTACCTACTCGTGTTTAATGTCTACATTTGATATCGGTCTCCACGTGTGTTACTTCAGTGACCACTGGCCGTGAAAGTATTTGAAACGTCAGAATATAATAAAATTTAGTAGTTTTATTATAGTTATTTCATTTTCGATCGCCTCTGTGGTCTAGTAGTTAAGACCACCGGCTTAGACCCAGAGGTCCCGGGTTCGATTCCCAGCGGGGGTACATACATCTTTGTGTACTCGGTTTGGTTGGTGGTAGGACTTATTTGTCCGCCTGGCTAGCTACCACCATGTTATCTAAATATGTCGCCATAACATCAATGTTTGTAGCATTGTTGTGTTCCGGCAGCTAGAGATAAGATAGCCAGTACCTCACTAGTTGAGGGTCCCGGGTGAAGTGCGCTTCCATCATTGGCTTTATCATCACTTAACATCAGGTGAGATCAAGGCACTGTGCTTACCCGTAAATAAAAAAAAAAAGCAATTTTTAATGTTTCTAACACCTTTTAGGGTCAGGAAAACGAAGATGTTGAGGCGGATTTTAATAACTCTGGATACAAAAATAGTCGCTTAAAAGAGAGCTTAGATATTATAAGTGAGAAACTAGATCGCATCAAAGAACGCAGAGAAGATCGCAAAGGAAGAAAAAAAGATGGCAAAGAAAGAAAAAAAAAACCAAAGACAAAAATTCCACTGGATACCTCCATTGTAAGTAAGATTTATGTTTTGTACAAAATATAAGTAGGATGGGTGACCTTTGACTCGTCAAAAATTATTGTTCTTAATTTTATTCGGCCAAACCTCAAACGGGGTGAGTAGTATGGAAACAAATAAACTGGTCCTGTTGGCTGTTTATTCGTGTGCTGAAAAAATGTGTAATTACTACTCATAGTTGCACTAAGTACAAAGTGTACGTTTATGAAACACTGCGAATGGAATCCCCTTGGGATCAAATAAGTCCTTCGATCTGCTTTCCACCATAAGTTATGTACAGAATTACTCACCCCGACTTGAATGGATTCCAATCAGTATTATTATTGCACCCTTCTGCCGCAACTTTACAGTTGTCAATTAAGTTTTTAAATGTATGTTATTTTTTAAAGTCCACGCGACCCAGACACATTAAAATATAAAATGAATACTTGCGTTTATTATTATAATAATAATAATTTATTTCAGTTTAGTTTAGTTTAGTTTAGTTTCTACATTTGATTTCAGTCTCCACGCGTGTGACTCCAGTAACCATCGACCCTGTAAAGGGTTCTAAACGGCATGAAAAATCAAATTTAGTAGACTCGCAATAGTTGTTTCATTTCAATTTTTAATGTTCCTAACACCTTTTATGTTCAGGAAAACTAAGCTGTTGGGGCGGATTTGCGAAGAAACTTGGTAATACCGACAAAACTTACGGTTACGCAGACAACGCAGAAACTACGTCATTAGAGGGACTCGCAAATTGTGTGAAAAATTAAACATTAACTTGGGTACAATTATTTATACATCCTTGTCCATTTAGTTTTTATTAAAGCACCATAATAGGATTGTCTAGTTTCAGTACTTCCAAAGTACTACTATTGTAAGAGAAACTATTTTCAAATTATCAATTGAATTGAATATATTGTAATTAACATAAATTATTATTGCCTTTAAAACTAAGCTTGAGTATTTTAGGAATGTCTACATCGCATTCACAAAAACCCACAAGAATAAAATATAACATAATATAGATATTTTGTGTTTCTGATACAGTACTGAGTACATACATACGTGCGTACAGTATAATTGATACTTATTTAAAAAGTAGTCGTAATAAAACTCCTAAACAAACTACGAGTATAACACATCCGCGATCATTCACTTCCAAAGACCTTCTCTTTGACAAACATTCAACATTCATTCAACAAACAAAAAAGCTCAGATTACCAAATTGGCGTCAATTGCCAATTGAGGCAATGTAAAGTTTTGCCAATCCAACTCTAGTACATTTCTCGGAGGCTGTTGGTCGGGTTAAATCAGGTGCGAGTTTCATTCGCCATTCGATCATGTTAACGATTTAACTCTTCTAGTATGTCGCCAGGAGGCGCTGCTTCAATGCCATACTAATTTTTGCTTTCGTAAACATATTCGAATGTATACGGATAGAAAACAAAACTCACACTAGGTGTAATGGTAACAGTTCAGGGTGAACTGTTACCATAATATCATGGTTCGGAAACCAACCAGGTACGTTTTAGTTGAGCGACGAAATGCGAGCGGCGGCGTGATACTGACTGCTATGTCATCTATTCTATACTATTAATAAAGAGGTAAAGTTTGTGACTTGTTTGTTTGTTTGTTTGTTTGTTTGTTTGCGGAGGGTAATCTCTGGAACTACTGGTCCAATTCCAAAAATTATTTCACAGATAGAATGCTACATGCCTGGCGGGTAACATAAGCTATTTTATAAAAAGAAAGTTTATTTTAAAATCTCAAATCAACGCGGACGAAGTCGCGAGGAAAGTGCTAGTAGTAAAAATATCAATACAGTAGTCCTTCGAAATTTTACGCAACATCATACATAACACACAGTCTGAGGCACGCACAAAAAAGTGAGAATGATTTGACATAGCATTAAATTTTATGCCTTCAACTGCATGATGTTGCATAAAATTTCGAAGGACTACCGTATTGATATTTTTAATTGTTTATAGTACTTATGTTGATTTATTTCGCTGGTTTTATGTAATTATTGAATTTTTATCTTGTTCCAACCTTTTCAGTTAATTTTCTATTTAGTTATTATTTTTGATGCAGGCGGGTTTTTGTTTTTATTTTTTTTATTTATGGCTTTTTAGTTTTACGTAGGTAATCGGTTCAATTCATTTAAAGAGTTTCCATCATGTGGTTGATTAAGTAATTTTTTAGGGTCAAGAGAACTAATAGCAAGCCCGGAGAGAGATAAATACGCTCAAGGGGCTATAATCGTAGACTAATGATGTATTTTTTTTAGTATTACGGTAATGATAATCATGATATACCTTTTTGAAATCCTTGCGTTGAGCCCTCTAATATAGCCATAATGTAGTATTCGAAAAAAAATATTGTTTTTCACCAAGTCCAATGGCGTCACACAGCCGCCATGTTTGTTCTTAACGTCACCTATCTAAGAACACTTGGGCAGCTAAGACGAATCTAACGATACCTCAATTATGTAAATCCGTTCAGCGGTTCTGGAATTATGAGGATTAGTAGAGAAAGAATATTATACATACAAGATACGCGCGAAAAACAATACCCTTCCTTTGTAGTCGGGTAAAAAGAAGCGCAGCTTGGCTGCTTTATCAGCGTGCGTACCAAACGGTTGAGTATACATGACAGTAATGTACAACAAAAATTGTATTCATTAGCAGATCAAAAATAAATCAGCGGCACGATATACCTAGCTTTTATATTTAAGCCACAATATTGTTTTTCGTGTTAAAAATTCATTTCATTTTTCAATGTGATTTTTAAGTGTTCTTATTAGCCACAATATAATAATCTTTACAAAAATAAATAGTTTTATCACCCGAGGAATTTCATGGCGATAAAATTTGCCCTTGGCAGCGTCTAATTTGGTCGCTTAGTTTTGGAAATACATATAGCGAAATCAAAAATAAGTCACAGAGAAGTAAAATTGCAAATTTTATTATTTTCCTCTTTAGAGGATGATAAGATTACTTTTTGCTATAACATTGATGTTTTGAAGACATTTTTTAGCCTTACAAACTTAAAACAAGCCTAGGTACCTAAAATCGAAACCGAGACATTTAGGTCTGGTTGTCTAACCAGTAGACCTCAGAGGCGAATGCTGTTCTAACTTAAAGAAAGAAATATCCATTCGAATTTCCAGTCGCGGGCAAACTGCTAGTTCTTATTATAAAATGGGAACGTTGTTTGATAATGAAATAGATGAGCTGTATGTATTTAACAAAGACACATAAATTTTATTTTCGTTGAAAATTGAGTAAGGTGTTACTCATAACAGTTTCGGTCCTATTTAGCTACCCTGTATTTTTATGAAACGCGCTAACCGCTCTAGAGGCACATAGTTGATTTACTACGTTTGTGTAAAGGCAAAGAGGAGCTGGTTGTTACAGCAGCTTTCAGGTTGTAATCCAATACCGAGTTACCGCATGGGTGACCTCAAGCTCCAGCTTCAAGCTCCTCCGCACTTTGAAAGCACGATACGTCGTAAGACCTCAATATCAGTATAGTTGTCACATATGTTCGCTTACCCACAACCTAAATTGGGCAAGCATAGTTATGGCCGTTTAACCTATGAGCACTATAGACTATACATAATGAGAAAGTCTAAGCCCAGCAGTGGTCCGCGTACAAAATGATAACAAGAAACTATCTTTACCATACTGTTATGCAATAATTTAAAACACTGACTGCAACGATGACAGCGTTCACTAAACATTTACTAAACATACCAAGATCGCCAAATCTCGCTCCGCCTCAGTTGATCTTAAGTGTGTTATTTCGTAACAGTGACTTTCAAACGCACCAGTTATAATTCTGACCGTGAAGGTAGGAAGGTGAAAGGTTACACGCGCCGCCTGTATTGTTCCCGCCTCGTTCTCGCCAAGCCCTAAGTAGGCCGAAGCGCGAGGCCAGCTCACGACAAACCATAAAAGGCATCCCGGAACGAAATGACACCAACCAGGTGTTCGCCACCCCATCCTATTGGCTTTGCACAACTGTCTTGCTTTTATTGTTGTATAAACTGTTGTTATAAAGAAGAGAACTCTAGAATAATGTTCCACAATACAGGTCAGATTGGTCATACTCGTGGGCCGATATAGGCCTGCTTGGCTGAAACTCCAGTTGTAGCATATACGTAGTCTGATGGCTTATAAAAACAATAATAGGGTCAATAATCAAAATGCTAATGCGATGCGATGCGAACCCAGATAAAACAGTAAAACTGAATAAGATCAAATAATAATAGACAGCGAGAGATAATATGAAACTAATATTGGGAACTTCTTCGTAACGAATGAGAAAGCGATGGAGACCTCTACTGAATTTCAAATGAATAGACGTAATCCATATTTCAGTGGAGGTGGCACCCGCAAGCCGCGCTCAACCGGGGATTACGAGTTGGCCTCAAATCCATCGGTTGATGAAAAACTGAGGAGCGTGCCTTATGCAATGGATACAAGATGTCCTTAAGCTGCATTTAATTACACTGGAGCAGCACTTAGCGTCGCCGTTTTAACTAGGTTTCGTTAGGATCGCTTGCGTAAGTGCGGAATGTGCCATTTCAGATTTTCAGCAAATTAGGAAGCTCCGCGGGCGAAGTATTTGCATATTTGACAATATTTCGGCATCGTTAGGTATCTAACATTTCTGGAACAAAAATTGTTCTAAAACACACTTTGCCTGGTCTGGGAATAGCGCTTTGCCAATCGGACGCCGAGGTGTTCGTATTCGGTAAAAAAACAAAAATAATCTTGAATCACGGAGTTCTTATATAAGTATGATATGGTCTATGATTTGAGTGCGGAATAAGTAACAGCAGATTACATACTTTTAATCACGACTACCGACGTTAACATCTAACTAAGTCTTTCCCATAAATTAATTGTTCTCTCGTAAGTACAAGGAGTCATGGTCTTCAAATTACACGTTCGAAACAATTAAATTTGTATCGGTATTAGGTTGTACTGGAAACAAGCTGTTTTGTACTGTATGAGTGACATTCCAATTTGACTTTGTATCGCTCGCGCGAGTTGGGAGACGGGAAACGCGAATTTTGATCGTTTACTGTGCACGACAGATATCTGTATATCTGTAGATATCTGTGATGATGCGGTTACCTCTCCGAGAACCAATCACAGGCACCCTTGAATTGAATTAGGATTTAGAATAAACAAAAGAAAACCCTAAAGACTTCTTAAGAAAATTTACCTAATGTTTCAATGTTGTTTTCAATTTCAACATAATTTTAGTTCAAAGCTTTGTGCTTGTCGTTGAGCAATTACTGTGCATTGATTAGTAGATACGAAAGTAACACAGTTTCCTCATTAGTTCATTGATATAATGCGTACCCACTAGATCGGAAGTTACGACTCACAGCGATCAAACTATGGGAGAGTCGCAATATAGTAGATCAAAAACACTGTTGTAGATCCAATTGCGTCACGCATCGCATATTTCCTAGGATACGCAAACCCGACCCACAGGCGATTTTTTTCCATTCTGATTTAAAGAAGCAGTTAATTGGGGGAAATGGAAAAAAGTCTACTTTACCCCATTGATGAGGCAAATCAATGGGGTAAAATGGAATAACCCTATTAATGTGTCTAAAACCTTTGAAATCTTAACATTTTTATGTCACACATTACTAAAATAGTAAAAGTACCTACACAAATGGTACGAAGTTTAGGACTGAAAAGACCCAAAGTAGAGATATTTTTTAATCATCATATTTTACAGATAATTATTGGTACAATTAACCTTTTATAAGTCTGCAATAAAAAATATTTCTGTCCACGATTCACCCAAAGGCCTTTTTAATACTGACAGCAACGACTTTATAATAGGTGCATTTATTGCTTCCCATTCTTTTATGTACGCCAAGTTAACCTCTGAACGCAGTGAGTCGCGATACAACGTTAAGTCCTCGCGCGCCATATGTACGCACGGTCGTACGTAAGGTGGCCCGCTAATTATACCTACAGCGCGGGACGGGTTAAAAGGCTTTAATTTTGTGTTGCCAGCTTTCGCTGTAACATTTAATATGAAAATTTTATTTGTACACGCAATATTCTGACCTCTCCTCTTGTCATTCAATTTTCTACTCGAACGGCCGCGAGCGCGATTCTACGTAATTCATAATTTAAATTTCCTGCAAAATTCAATATGATGTTATATCTATAATATTATATTTTTCGTTACTGACAGGTTTAACTTACATAGTCATAGTCATAATTATTTATTTAATTTTGTCTTACTCTTTCTCGCCTTGCACAACTACTATGCGGTAACGACTGGATAGTTTTGGAAAACCTATAAATAGTCTTTTATAAATCCCGGAAAGTTAAGGAGCTAGTTGAAGTAGCAGCCTTTGGGATGCGGTCGTTGTTAATAATATTCTTGTTGTAGCGACAGATAGCTAAGATGATAGGTGGTAGCTACCCAGGCGTATTCAAACTAAGCTCTACCAACATTCAAAGCGAGCACAACAATGTACCTCTTAAGGAAATAAACCTAAGGGTCTGGGACCTGGTTTAACCATTAGACCACAAAGCCTTTAAAAAGTATTTAAATCTAATCGCAGTTATTGGTTAAAATATTAACTCTTTTTATTGTCTTCACCAATAACCACAATAATACCGATAAATCCGGCTCCTTAAGTATTGACATAATGATAAGTAATTACGTTTGAACTCGCTCCGTAAACCAGTAATTAAGTAAATAGCTAGGCAGTTAACTTTTCGCTGTTCATCGAAATGATTTCACGTCAAACGCATGCAATTTACTATTTATGGACCACTATAAAAAAAAATATTTCTGTAATTAGCTTGGCATACGATGTAAGTAATTAGTTTTTGTGCTCTAAATCCTATATGGTACTAAGAGTCACAATTGGTATTACCTACGGTATGGTACAAGTACAATTTAAACATGTGATTTTCGCGTTGCAAGAAAACTTTAAATCTTGAAACTAAATGTTAGATATACAGACTCACTATAATGGTGAGTAAATGCCTACAGTTTTTCAATTTAAAAAAGTGCTTTTAACTATTTCAAGCTTATACTCAGTTTACTTGTCTGAAGGATTAACCGCATCTGTGGTCTAGTGGCTAAGGAAATAGTACTGACACTAATAGGGCGTTCATAGCTCAAAAAAGTGTTTGAGGGCAATATGTGGTACTGCTCCAGATGAACCGTGCAGACCACTCTTTAAAAAGCTAAACATACTACCACTTCCATGTCTTTACATATTCGAAGCTGCTAAATTTGTTAAGAAAAATTTTAATTATTTTAAACAGGCTAAAGATGTTCCCACGATGTACAAGAAATTGCAATAGGTTGGTTTCTGCTACAATTCCTAAAAGTACTCGGTTTAAGAAAAAAATGTTTTTGGATGAGTAAGTATGACAATATTTAATAAAATACCTCAATCCATAAAAGACATGCCGTTCAATAGGTTTAAAAGGGCCTTATACAGTTGGCTCATGGATCAGGCTTTTTATACAGTTAAAGAATTTTTAAATAGAACTTGACATGTATAATTTTTTTTTAACTTTACATACATATTGATGTGATTTTTAATTACGATTCGAATTTTATTGTATAATCCAAGACATATTTGCATGCTATTAGTTAATGGCCGAATAGGCAGAATTTATATTTATTGTAATCAACATCTAATAGTGTTATTAGTTACTATTCAAGCGCAAATAAATGATATTTCTATTTCTACGCGAATTCAGAAGAAAAAATGCTTCTGGATGTGCTTGATGATATAGTATAATCAGTTACCTGAAAAAAATTAAAGAACTTAGGTACTAAAAGATTCCTTAGTACACTATAGTTGGCTGATCGCACACGTCATTTGCTCGCACATTCGGAACATTGAAAACACAAATGCCATTTCTTGCATTGCATTAAGTGATATGTGATATGATATTCGTTGTTGTGTTGTATTGTAGTGTATAGTACCAAATTGTCTAATTGTGCGCATTGACATATTATTTTCTAATTTTAAATTGTCGACTGTAATAATTGTTTAATTGTATTTATAACTTGATTCTTCATTTGTATTAGTAATTTAAGCAATTGACATTTGATATAGATATTTAATTGTTCAATTTATTGTTTTACGGCTTGATATCATTTAGTAAAACTCTATAGTATTGAAAGAAGTTTTCTGCCCATGGACAAGCAAGACAGATTTTTTATTGACACAGTTGATCAAAAAAGGCAGAGGAACTGCACCATACAGCTTTAAATGAATTTTGATTAGTTATGTTTATTTTGTTTGTAATTTTATAATTTTAACAATAATTTACTTTTGCATGCTACCATAGTTAGCTGAATAGGATGAGCCTAACAATGTTATAACATCTCCCCATGTACCCTGTTCATACGCAAAATAAAATATTCTATTCTATTCTAAGACCACCGGCTTAGACCCAGAGGTCCCGGGTTCGATTCCCAGCGGAGGTACATGTTTGTGTACTCGGTTTGGTTGGTGGTAGGGCTTGTTTGTCCGCCTGGCTAGATACCACCATCTTATATATATATGTTGCCAAAACATCAATGTTTGTAGCATTGTTGTGTTCCGGCAGCTAGAGATAAGATACCCAGTGCCTCACTAGTTGAGGATCCCGGGTGAAGTGCGCTTCCATCATTGGCCTTATCATCACTTAACATCAGGTGAGATCAAGGCACTGGGCTTACCTATTAATATAAAAAAGAGTTTATAAGAGATACCTAAGGTTTGTTCTAAGGAATGTCATCAGTTTTAAAGTTTAGTGAAGCAAACACTTTCAAAAGTTATGTTGTATAATTACGAGTAATTACTCTTTCGTTTCATGAGAAGACAATAAATAGGCATATACTACTCTTTGACCTTGTTTTTCATTCACAATTGCATATTTATTGTGTAAACGACAAAGAAAAGACAACATTTGAAAATAATCGTGTTTTTTTATGAGGTTGTCTCTAGTGTCAATTAAACCTCCGACAATTCGAAGCGAATGCTCTACAATTTAATGTCGCTACTATGCTTACGCCTCGATCTTAGCAAATGTACTGCCCTGCCCTACAGTATTCATCAACATTAAGCTATCTTGTCGATTTCCATTGATCCAGACAAGGAGACTTAAACATAGCGAGTATTGAATCCATTATCTGCTATCTTTGTCATAATTGACGACTGTCCGGTGCAAATAAGAAAGCTGAGAATAAGTACTGCTGTAATGAATTTGTTGATACTTACCTCTCTCCGTTAAAGTATATTTCACTGGACTGGTTGACGACGAGAACAACTAATTAAATATATGTATACAGGTCGACTTTTTTATCACTATCCAAACCTTCTGAGATGACCCCCGTGATACAAACAAACAACTCTTTCTAATGGACCAACTCCCTAACTCGAAAAACAAAATCAGCTGTTCCATACATTTTGGTCGAATGAATATTGATGTTTTGTATGAAACTGAATTTTTTTTTCGAATTAGGAAGTTGGTCCAATAGTATAAAAGTTGTTTGTTTGTATCACGGGAGTCATCTCAGAAGGTTTGGATGGTGATAAAAAAGCCGACCTGTATATACTCTTAAACTTATAATCAAAGTTTTTATAACGGGGATGCTATGTATAGATATCATAGACACCTTTATACCCGACGTTTAGAGCGAGTTGTATAGCAGGCTTATGATCGCAGGATCATTGAGCAATTTGTGTCCGTAATACTAATTTATCAACCGCAACTAGAACAATCGCGTTGCAATTGTAAAATTAACAACTGGTTGCTTTTTTCAAGGTATGTAATTAGTTATGTAATGTTGCAAACACTAATATAATTAATATTAAAGTATAGTAAAGGAGTGGGTATAACAAAGTTTATTTTAATAGGGTTGTGGTGCGACAGGTGACCATGTCCCATTAAGTTTCGATTAGGCGAGCGGCGGGCGGCGCCGGCGGCCGGCGCGACGACGCGTGCGATTCGTAACCAGATTATAGGTAGAGGCGTGCACTCACTAGAGGGCTGTCTCTGTAAACTTCATAGGCTAAACTAGACCTAAATAGAGGTTCTAAGTTCACCAAACTAGGCCTATCTAGAGGTCCTGGGTTCAATTCCCAGGCCGGGCAAAGTGTGTTTCAGATTTTTCGATTCTAACCGGGGCTTGTGACCACCAACCCACATTTGGCGAACAAGGTGATAAACCCAATACCCATAAATTGTAGCGATGACTTGCTTGATTTCAATGATGGACACCTTTGCACAGAAGTGGGTCAGTGTATATACTATACTAGGTATTATATTAGGTATTATACTACGAGTATTAAATTATAAACTTGACCGAGGTGCCGGGATAAGCTTGACACCAACATAAAGGATTGTTAGTATAGCCTTTATAGGTGAAGGCCAATCCCTTTTTGAACTGCCGGATTGCAATAGGAGTGACATGCAGTGGAAACACAGTAGCTATTGGCGTTATTTCTGAATTTGCCGCGACCATTTAGTATCCCAAACTTTAGATCCCAAAAATACAAATCCAATTTAAACTTTATGTAACTATAAGTTCAGCCTATGGTAAAGTTCTATACGGTCCGTTCTCACTGAATAGCTTTGCTGTGTAAGAAATCAGCCTCTTGGGTCACCTCTTGGGTAAAATGGTTAACCGTCTCGGTTAACCATTTTACTCAATCTTTGAATTAATAAAAAGCACTAGGTTCGTTTTGGTGTTGAAAACTTACAAAACATTATAAAATTTAGGTACATAATTATTATTTTTTGTCTTTAATAAATATAGTCCGCCTACTATCATACCATATTGCCATTGTAAGCTAAAACAATTTTTTTATTTATCAAATAATTCACGAACATAAATATTTAAAAAAATAAATTAATATCCATATTTAGTATGTAATTATATATTTTACTCACTCAGTACTCAGTACAAAAATTATCAAGATTGAACCCGGGAAAGGGTACGGCACAAATATTGTTGCTTTTACGGCGATAAAACTGTGTTGTTGGCACGAAACAAAATAGCTCGCGATTTGCGTGATGCTAGCGAGGATTGCGATGCACGACGCCATCGCCAGTCAATTGTCTATTATCACGTAACCCACGCATTCAAATATTGAAAATCAATACAAACACTAAAAAGTACGGTCGTGTCGTCCGAACATGGCGCGGCTTTGCGTCGCGATTGTACTTCACTTCTAAATGCGTTACGACCACGCTTAACTTTCATCACCTAACGTTAAAGTCAATCTTTTAGTTATAAAAACTATATATTTATATATGGTAGGTTTCATCGTCATCGTCATCTCAGCCAAAAGACGTTCACTGCTGGACAAAGGCCTCCTAGAAGGAAATCCACATCGACCGGTTTTGTTCTGCTCGCATCCAGCAGCTACCCTCAAACTTTACCAGATTGTTGGAAGCCTGTCTGCCTGCTTGAGGTGCTTGAGTTGCCTAGCATTGTTGCTCTGACCGATAGAGATAAGATAGTCAAGTGCGCCTCCAATTCGATTACTTAGTCTTACTATCAGATGTTTAGTTCCTTGTTGTGGAATAAGATAAAATAACTTGAATTCTGTTTCTTTCACCACCAGCAGCTCATTTTTATGTCCCTTACTGGGCCACGAGCAACGGTGTACGTGCCTTTCCAAGCAAGGAGGAGCTTCAGAGGATACATTTTTGGTCACCCATCAGAAGACCGGCCGATGCGAAACTTTAGCAATCGCAAACTGACCACGTTTACTCTGCTACATCGCTCTTCAAACACTTTATGTTAGCTACATACATATTGTATTGGGTTTTATATTGTAGCTCTTAGTTTGGTAGTGTGTAACTTGCTTAATCTATGCATCGTGCGTGTGCCACCGCCATCGCCACGATTTTCGCAGCTGACAGGCCGTGGCGTGATGAGATCGAATCGAGTTATAATTCGATTCCGGATCGTCGTCAGCATCTCGACCTACTACGACCGTGCGATCAAAATATACTCGTTATTCTGTTGCATATTTATGCTAATAGGCATTTAACGATATACCGTTACAACTTAAATATGATTTAACAACTTGATTACCCGTAATATATATTGACTATAATCGCTGTTTGATAAATAACTAAATGTTTTCAGGGTTCATGTATGTATGTATGTGATGTTTCTTTATTGCACCATAACTTCGAAACGCCTGAACCGATTTAGATATATGATGTATCGTTACAATCCTTGCATCGACTTGCACTAACATAGGCAATAGTAAAATTTTATAAATTCAACCCTTATGTGGGTAAAATAGGGGATGAAATTTTGTATGATGAAAATTCGTCATTATTGGAGTAAGAGAACTAGAACTTGATGTTTAGCATGATATCTGTAGAGGTTAATTTTTGTTTCTTCTTGTATAAAAATGCTTACAAATTAAATTACCTAACATGACATATTTTATTAAAAATTAAACTTATCACTCGCTCAATGGCGCAGTGGTTAACGCGCCCGTTTTGCGATTGCTCAAATTTTTAACGGGATAGGTACATATAACGGTGTAACGTTATCGTTGCAATTTACTCAATGTTATATTTTTATGTTATGCATTTTATAGCCTCCTTGGTGGTTTTAAAAACTATCTGTCAAATTTATATGAACGGTTCTGAAAAAGAATACTTTGAATGTCCTGTCATTTTTTTTTTTTTTTCATTTTGTTGATGGCTTTGTGCGATTAGCACATTTAGCCAGTGTCAAAGTAATTTTTCTAACAAGTAATACATAAATAAACAATATTTCTTTTCTGTATGATGATGATGAATGATAATAGAAATGAGAAGTGAGAAATGATATACCACCCAACCCCTCGAGTTTCTCAGTAAAGATGTGGGGCTTTACTGAGTCCTCGGGCGGACTTCTTGAGAGAATTTGAAAAGTGACGTTGCACTGTTTTGTTTCATTTGACAACACTCATGCACACTCACGAACACTTAACGGTTAATAATCCACCATTATTTCACATTAATATTCGACATAACACAAATTTTTGAAAATAAAACAAAACCGCAGACATGACTCTTCACTTTCCCGCCAAGAAGTCAAGTCCTGTCATTATCATAGAATATTATTTCGGTTTTGATATGATCAGTCTTTCAAAATTCTTCAGTATAACTATGACTACATTGTTTTAATAGTATCATCGATTGTTCAGTTATTATTGTTTAAAATGTTAATTGTGAAAAACCTGTATCTATAAACAGTTTTAAAATTTACCGATAAAATATTTACCTGTGGGTTTCCTGAGTTTTATTGGCCATTAGACCTCAACGGTATGCCATTATACCTAAAAAAATCTTAAAAATCATATAAAAATATAGCTATTTATAAATAGTATAAAATAAAATTCAATTAACTCTTTAGCTTTTAATTGTATTATATATTGAAAACCAATGAAAAAAAAATTCAGTTGTACAAGTCTAAGAGTTAAGCTATGATGGTTATTTTTAATAACCGGCTTACGATGATCAAAAGTTTGATCTATGTAAAGCTGTCGGCAACGTCATTCTTATCGTAAATTGATTTTTAAATCATACTCATATCTAAGTATAATATTAATACGTGAAGCAAAAACTTTGTACCCCTTTTTAGGAAAATGTGCGGACGGAGAAGTATGAAATTTCGCACACTTATAGTTTAGACACTTATAGAGAAGGATTGCAGAATGTTAATTTATTTTAAAATTATGCATAAACATACATTAAATCAATACGACAAACATTACATACACTACGCACACACACCACGTATTTGACACACACGCATATACTATACTTACCCTTTTCAAAAATTTCAAAAATGGAAGAGGAGCGGCCGAAGTCTGTCAATGCCAATCTAAACTCACATTCTATCTTTTTTAATTTTTCATTGCTTAGGATAAAATCCGTGCAGCCTTAATAAAATTACGGTCGAATTTCAACCACTGGTATTGTTTAATTCGGCTTTACAATAGCGAAGACCGGCTAATATTGTCTAAGTAGTAAAAAAGTAGCACGAAAATAAATTGATACAATAAAATCCTAGTGCAAGAAAAGAAAGCTTCGATGCTTTCCAGCGCTTTTCTCTTTTAAAGAGACTGCATTTTTCGCTATCCCGGTCTCTGAGAAAGCCGGAATATTCAGCCTTATTTGCCTTTTTTACTTTTAATTTTTTTTTAATTCGAAATGATTTCTAACAGTGCCGATTCTCTGTTACTTTCTTATTCGAAGAATTAGCTAAATATAACGTGCTGTGGTTGGAATCATTAGACAATCCAAATATATTTTTTTAAATAGTAGTTTTTATTTTGTTTACTGTCATACCTACTAGCGATTACAACTACATTTACGAGGACTTTAACTTGTTCAGTATCTCGATTTTTATCATTAATCTTACAGTATTAAATTTCTACGTAGACAGATGACAAAAACTAGAAATATCACATACTAGAACTGCAAAAACGGTGTTGTAGCTTAAAAACCGTTGTTTCAAACCCCGTTTATTTCCAGGAGAAAAATACTATCCAGTGACGCGGAAATTGATAGGAGGTATGCGATCGGCGAAGTGCGCCTCTGCTGTGGCGTGTTTGTTCAAATATTGTGACATAAAAAAAATTGGGAACGGTTTTATTATGAACTAGTTTGAGGCCATCGCTGCTATCTGCCGTAGGTATTATTCCAATTTCAATAGTTTTGTTTTACAATATTCCTAAAATTCCTTTTACGTAAATTGAATATGTCATATTTGACACAACGATACTCTGCGCAAGATAGTTAGATTTTTGGTTTCTTTGACAGAACACAGAAGCTATTATGGCGGTAAGTATTTGCAAATTAACCCCCTTATTCATAAAAATTATTTAAGCATTATTTAGTTAAATATTGTTTTGTCAACGTCACACAAACGTCATTTTGAATTTGAGAAAAAGAGACAAACAATGATTAACTAAATTTTGCTTAAATAGTTTTTATGAATAAGGGGGTAAGTCTTTATTTATATTTTTACAAGCGTATACTGTTTATAGCACATGCCAAGTTAGAAGACTTACCGACAGTTATTACTAAAATAAATAATCTTGGAAAACTGGGTCAGAGCTGTTTAGTACATTTCGAGAAAATTGGGTCTTCTTAATAATTATTTCACTTCAAAGGGTTCCATGTCCTTAATAATACTGACGAGGCCACTACCCAATTACTTTTGTCTTCATTGATTGTGAGATCGGCTTTTGTATCGTCACATATGTATTATTAAACATTTACCTATACGAATACACAACAAATTAATTTACATTTTTTTAGATAATGTTTAGTTTTTTACTTAGGTACCTATTCAGACACGTATCTAAGCACACACGAGCTTCAGCCTTAAGTCTTCAAAGTAAAAAATCGAAATCGTTTAGTTTTTCTGTAATCAGACAGTGTCTAAAGGTTTTAATTAAATTGTGTAAAATCTAATTAGATGCATCAGTGCTGTGATTTGTACTTTAAATTGGTTTTCATTTAATTCGTATCGTCGATTAAAGGTTTATTCATTAAATTGTATTAACCAATTCGCAAAAGTAGCTATATTTACAATTTTGTTATGCGTTATCATTTTATAAGGTATAATTTGTTGGAGTAATACCTACCTGATACGTCAAAAATCAGCGCTCCATAGCTTTCATTCTTTTGGAAATAATCTTATTTTTACCCGACTGCGTCAGAAGGAGGGTTATGTTATTTTACTATTCCGATCACGTTTCGCACTCGATGCGTAATAGCAACTGAAATTAATATAACCAGCAAACAAATCGACTAATACCAAAGATTACGGACGCATAAAGGTAGGGCGAATCGTCCACTGCTTGATGGAGTGCGAATACAATACCCGGCTCGGTTGATTGGTCTGATTGATTACGCGCAGGCCGGGCCGCCCCCAGCCGCAGTCATATTGTTAAAAAAAATACAAATTCTGCAACGAATATCCATGACACTCACGCGTATTGAAATCCAAACCGAAATATTAAAAAGATAAACTGCCTACCTATCCCAGATCCCTATCAAGCGGAGAACACACCGTGTTAATTAAAATCTGAATCCGTTGTAGAGCGCGAGAGCTATTCAACTGAACGTGGAAATTTCATTCGTTTATTATGAACAGCGATCGAGCTATTTACTTAACCTGTTTCCGAAACAAACCCTTATCCGATATGGCCACTGCAGCGCCCGCAGACAAAGCGAACAAACGGTCGTCGGGAAAAAGAACTGACCTAACTGTTGCATTCTTTTTTTTAAGCAAAACGTTTGCGATTCAACGTCAGGGCTTCCGTTTGCACTTCATTTAAAAAGCTTGTTTCAATTTACGTCCCCTGGAAGAATGTGAGGCAATCGCTCGGAAGGCACATAAAGGGACGCACCTTAGCGAAGTTGCGTTACTTCTGAAATATTCAAATCTCGGGGGCGTCTTTCCCCGCGCTCCCGTAAAATGCAAAACAAGGAAAGTTTCCCCCTAAATCAGTTGAGTCAGCGGCGCGCTGCCCGAGCCGCGCGGCTGCAAACATGCCCGGACAACAAACAAACTTTAATTTAGCCCGCCATGGTCGCTTCTTTCGGATTTCTTCACGGAGGAGAGCTCAAACAGCGGTTACTTGGGAATGCTTTCATAATTTATTTACCCTGAAGGAAGGACCGAAATTGATCATAAATTAAAAGTGTCATTGAAGTCAAAACGCTTCTCCGGCTACTTCGGGTGTTTTATTTTACAACAAGGTTAGTTGAATTTCGCCCGGTTCAGGTGTAGTAAGTACATTAATTATTATAAACGTACAAACAACAATGTGTCTGTTGCAAACCGCACACTGTTTGACCACAGAGCAGACGCAAAGTGCTCCATGTAAACAAATTTATTTGTTTCTGCAATTTCCCGACTTACGTCTCTCAGTTTTATGCTAATATTTTATAAGGAATGTCAAACAGTCTCAACGGTAAACTGTGTAGGTGTTTTGCATAGTTTAACAGATGAGCCTTACTCTGGTACAAAATCATTTTAAAACTAATATTTTATATTAAACTGTATACATGCAGCGCCTCGGTGCGGTGGCAACGCGCTCGTATCGAAACCCGGAGGTCCTCAGTTCATTTCCTAGGTCAGGCAAATTGCGTTCCAGGCTTGTGATTATCAATATGTATTTGGCAAGTGTAGTTAAGTTAACTCTAAGCTAAATAAGACCCATCAATTGTAGCGATGACTTGATTTTAATGATGAATGCCTTTGCCTAGCACAAAGACAAATAGACAATACTTAACTAACATTTTATATTTACACGACGCTCTAAAACTTTCCTCACATATTAAGATCGAGTAGTTTTTTAATAAAACATTATTGGGAACGAGTCTGCCGGAAAATGCAAACAATCCGGTGCAAAAATACCGGAATGGGCAGCCATTACGTCGCCATAACCTAGTTCTGCTCACGAGAGAGCACCAGCGAAACGAGCCGACATCGCTGGCGAGTCGTAAATTCATAAACGATTCGTACTCCATGAAAAAATGTGCAATACAGATGGGCCGCGCAGGAGCAGCGATAGTTTCAACTGCAGATTGATCCGTGGAAGTTCTCCCAGGCCCATTGTTGCAGCATTGAGCATTTTTGGAGCGCTACCGAGAAACTAAACCAATTAAATTGGACACTCCATACCTTGCACTGGTGATTCGATTCTCCGGATAATCTGCAACAAGAATTGATTGAGTTAGTTAGTGAAATGTTTTACTTTTAACGCTTTATTCATGTTTTTGGACAACCAGCCATTAGAGATAGGCAATAACATAACTGCACCTTCCTAATTGCAATTTCAAAAAGATTTGAGACTTAGTGTTAAATGAAACGTAGAAACAAAGACCTACTTTCGACTAAAATGTTACTTACCAAAATATGCAAAATAAACAGGCAAGTTAATTATACTGTCAGGAATATTGTATTTTAACTCGCAGACCAATTAGAGAAAACAATCGTGGGTTACCTACATATATGCTATCGTACACCAATTAGCATATAATAGAAACACGTTTATGGCGTAGTACGTTCTTACTGTTATTATTATGGGGTCCTCTGGGTAAGCTAATTAATAAACAAATCGAAAATGAGAAGCGTTCAGCAACTTCCGCGTTGTTCCTGAGGGACGTCGATACGCTTTCCTACTCGTAATCGCCACTCCAAACGGATTCACTTTCCTCTCCGACAAGTGCCTCGTATATTCGAAAGTTGTATACCTACAATCTTGTCCAGCAATCTCGAGAGCACCCTCTTACTAATTTCAGTTTTTAAGAGGTTCCTAAGCGGCTTGAGTGTTATTCCGTTTTCATTAAAGCTATTTATTCTGTGTCTATATAACAAATCCACGACTTAAAATCTCGTTGACAGTAAATCCTTTTTTAAATGAAACATATTAAAGAGCTTCGCATTAATTACATTCCAAGTTTTCCCCCTCTGCAAACAAACAAGAAAGTTTATTTAGGCGGTCAGTCTGCCGATTAACACGATCACGCGGAAGATGGCAGATAGGAAGGCAGACTGTAGCGAACTTATAGATTTCTGTAGGAACTTAGTTATGGAACGCCCATTAATTTCTATCATATTATCGTCGATTCCTCTTTATGAAGCTGTCAAATAAATAACACTCCCTGCCCATTAGCCGCGGCTGTGGTTGGAGCCACGGCAAATATCATACATAAGGGAGCCTTCGGCGACACTGGACCCCATCAATATCTGTCATCAGTCACCAAATAAAATTATTATGAATGGCCACCCAATAGGGGCGACATGGTTGATCTAGTTACGCATAATGATGACCTAATTTTACCATACTTTATCGTTATAAGCTTAAAAGACGGGGCCAGGAAATTTGTACAAGTCATTATTTTTATTTGGCTTCTATAATTATTGTAAGTAGATTTCGTTATGTTTCCTGGCACGCAAACTTCGAAGTCGGTCTACCACGTAACGTGCATATAACTCAATCGTTTTTAGCGTATCTAATTACCCAGTCATCAATGTTTAATTTAACGAGGTTATATAAGCGGCACCATAGTCAAGACTCGTAAGTTTTTCCTGTGTACAGCCAGTATTCAACCGCAATAATCCTCATTAGGGTGCCGCTCTTTACAAGATGATACTTTTTTGTTTGTTTGCTGTCGTCCGGGATACAGGTATAATCCTGGCAGGCGCGAACTCTCCGCCGCAAGTGTGTCAAGGATGATAAGCGGAAAATTCTCCTTTGAATGTGTAGGATACGCCGCGTCTCACACCCGCGCCGCCCGCCGCTACAAGATAAATATTTAGCAAGAGAATTATGTAAGTACTCATGAACAGACGTTTTGTAGCTCTGTCTAGACCAGACTCATTTCAGATTATTGCAGATCTGAAAAGGTCACTTAGGAAAAGTCATTATATCTATTAGGGTTTTCATTATTGTTGTGGGGAAATATCAATCTTTTAAGTTTAATGAGTTTGATTAAATTATACTATATATGCAACATGATTTACATAAAGATTTTAAGAATTAGAAAGAAGAAATGATAAGTCTTCGATAAATTAAAAAAAGAATTGCTCATCGTTACTTTTTTTGGATACTAGGTATTATAATGATAAGTACGGATATCTGTCTCTTTCAACCTAATATTTAGGAATAGCATCGAATCTAGATTTAAGATTTTGTTGCACGTTTTCATATAGTATAGGTATTTTTGATATTACATAAACCTAAAATAAACATAACTTATCGAGATAAATCAAAGTTGGAAAACCGCCTAAAGAATCGCTTTGGGTATTAAAAACAAAAACTTCAAGTTTATTATCATAATGCATTTCATTCATGCCTAAATACAAGCTATCGTTATCATAATTCAGGGGCATACATAGGGGGAAACACTAACATATAAAGATAGTTATCAGGCGGTTTGCCTTTATGTTAGTGCGGTAGTCTAATATCAGGCCGTTAACAGCCTAGACTAGGTATTCGCAACTTTGTATGATGCATAAATTTAACGAACAAAATGTAAGCCAGAAATGGTCAGTTACTTGAGCAAATTCAGCGTCAACCCTATCACAGGGTGAACACCTAGACATCAAAGACTCGCATCTTAGATTATTTACATTAAATAATCCAAGAATCGCGTATATTTATCAGGAATCAAACCCTGTACTTTTGGTGTAGCAGGCAGATTCGCTACCACACTTAGATACTTATAAAAATGTAGATAAGGTTGGGCTATTGGCATTTTAGCTTGAAAATAAATAAGTTAATCCATTAATAAAGAACCGCCGTTTAAAAAATAATGTTGGAACAAAAATTGTGTGCTATTACTAATCAACTCTTTGCCCAACAATTTGTATTGTATAAATAAAATTTGTGTCAACAGCAACAAGGCAAAGTTCAAGGAGAGAAAGAAAAAGTAACGCTGAGTGCCGGTTCGAGATACATAAATACTTATTACTTAGACAGTTTAGTATAAACGCCCCATTCGTTAAAACTTTTTGCATTATTTAACGAGTGGGGGGAATTGTTTCCCATCACGAGACAGCCTCGGTAAGGAGATAGGCCATAGTAATAATATCTATGAAACTTTCGCGCGAGTTTCACACAATTCTTACGATTGTTGCAATAAAGCGTAATGGGCAATGGCGGCCGCGGCTTTAATTCTCGTGTCGGACAAACGTTTGTGAATTAAACATTTCCATTTTGCTTTATATCAAGTTGTTTGCACTGAATGGGTATTTACTTTATCAATCGTACTTTACTACAATAAGCTTTAAGTAGGTATAAATATTTTATATATTAATTACTTAGATAGTAAATTGTTACGACCACTTTTTTCTAACCCATCATATAACCATCTGTATATCCCCGGGCGCAGTGGTATGCATATAGTAATACAATTTCTACTGTACATTAAAAAAGGCTTACTTTTTATAAAATATTTAAAGCGCATCGTAACCCCAAAATAATTTCCACTACATCTCAATCGCAACGTCAAGTATAAATAGATGCCTATACTAATTAGTTTCCGTTGTTAGTTGCCCTGTTAAAACTTTGATTAAAATGGAACGCGAAAGTTTAAAATATCAAGAATACATTAGATTTTTATTTTGCATTCGCACAATGATACATTCATATAATATATTTACTAGCTTTTGTTCGCGGCTTTGCTCACGTGGGCTACACGACTTGTGTTTATTCGTAATAAAAGTCAAACTTGTTAAATGTAAATATCATAAGAGTATAAGTTATTAGGGTTTGACAACTAAACATGCCACGTCCTTTCAACATTAAGATTTTAATTTTTTATCATTAAAAAGCCCATTCATGCGAGCTAGAATTAGTAAAAAGTGTCTAACACAAAACAACGTACTAAACATCACTCTATATAAGTAATTTTATTCCGTTTTGAAACCTCCTGTACAAATTATAATCCCCTACTTTAGGGATCATTTCCAGAAATCCTGAAACACTTCATAATTTCTAACCAGGCCAAATACCTAAATTTAAAGAATGACAGATTTATTTCACCCTTTTATGGGAAATTTTTCAAAAAATGCAAAAACACGTATTTTTTTTATTTTTATTGAAAAATCTATAAATCGAATATAAATTATATTTTTTATAGATTTTAAAAATAAAAAATTCCCCATAAAATCCTTTTTCCCTTTTTTACTCCTTTAAAGGAAAATAAACATAATTCCGGAGACACGTCATTCTTTATTTCTTTTCAAAAAGTCAAATACCAATTTTCATGTATTTTACTTCAAAACTGACGGACTTTTATACAAACTTTCACCTCCTATTTGACCCCCTTAGGGTATGATTTCCGTAAAATGCTTTCTTAGTGGCTGGTTACGTCACTCAATTAACCTACCGTCCAAATTTCATCTAATTAGCTCCAACGGTTTCGGCTCGGCGATGATGAATCAGTCAGTAAAAACAAATCATTCTAGCTCGCATGAATATGTACCTATATAATGATTGGTTTTTATATTCCCTGTGTGGTGCCGGGAGTAAAGAATTGCACCACCCTATAGCTCTTCCCGTGGGTGTCGTAGAAGGCGACTAAGGAACCATTCCAGAGGATGGGCAGCAGCGTCTCTCTGTGATTATTCTCACCTTACTGCGATCGCCAACCCGCCTGCCAAGCGTGGCGATTATGGCAATTCCCCTCAAAATGATTTATCCTTGAGGGAGGCCTTTGTCCAGCAGTGGACGTCTTTTTGGCTGAGATGACGATGATGAGATGATGATATGTATATAGATTTATTGTATAACTGATAATATCATTTTAAAAAAACGAGTGCGTTTCTTCTGACTACTACTGGGGTTTTTTTCAACAACTGTTTTCTTCTAATCAAAGCTCAATTTACACAGCCGTTTACAATTGAAATTTTCTTTCAGTATAATAATTCTATCAACGAAACATCTCAGAGCTATAAAAAGGCTTCTACCAGCGAACCATCAACGTCACACTAATTACACGCGCAGGTAATATATTAACTATGTTGACAGTACTAATGGACTAGTTAGCCACGAGTAGCGAAGTGGTAATTCATATCATAGTGCACGCCCGCGTTCACGGGCAAGGCTGGTATGACAAAAATTGGTAGATTGGGGGCGTTATATGATGTTTACTAATATTACGAGTAGCACGTGCCACGTGCGGCGAGGGTCGGTCATTGACCCGACATAGGTACCGTTAATTACTTTCGCACAGCCACGGGACGGGCCGACCAACGCACGCGAGCGACGGGTTGACCCGCCGAAGCCATGCTCATGCAGTTCCATAGCAACATGTAAATGAACTGTTAACGATGGCCAACAATTCAAACAACAAATCTTCTTTGTTATGTTTTATTTTATATACATCAATAAAAGACTGCTTCCGTACCTACACTTTATATTTTATCGATTTCCTTTATTTATTTAGCATCAGAAATCAGGCCCGGTGTAATGTTATTAAAATGGATATGCCCAACAACTATGCACAAATATTCGATTGTGCTGTTTTATTTAATATTATAGCAATCACGTGCGAGTTTGAACCGAGTCAATGTCGAAAAATCCGAGTCCCATTCCTTGTCTCATCATAAAGAACCTCTGTGCAAAACTTCAGCCTTCTAGGTCCAAGAGGTTAGGATGAGCGTTAATGAGTCAATCAGGCAGGAGATAGGACTTTTGTTTTTGTATAGATTTCGATAATAGTAACCATTTCACCACACGTCTTTATCGGATTTGACAATGTAAAGGTATGGAGAAGCTCGTTGGCTCAGCTTGGCTCGGCTTGCGGGACTTTGGCAATGTCGGATAACCGGATAGGTGACCAAATTAAAATATCTCGAGCAACTTCGTGCTACAGAGGGCACTTTAAGTCATTGGTCCCGATTGTTGTCGTAAGTATTACAGTCGTTAAAACTCACCGTCCTGCATTGGGTTTCACCACATCTCTCCATGTAACTGTGGGAAAGCTTGAGCCCAGCTGTGGGACTGACTATTATAAGCAGAATAAGACGATGAAGACGTATTGTCGCCAATAGAGTTAATATAAGTTTTACCTAATTTAGAATTTGCCTTGGTTTTTGTTAGTTTATACTTTATGTTTCGAGTCGACGAATATGGTGGTTAAGATATACATTCTATAAGCTCGTTCAGTTTAATTGTTTCATGTTACTCATATCTATGTTATATCATGCCCGTAAATGCCCTTTCTGAGTTTCTTGCCGGTTCTTCTCAGTAAAAGGTCTCTCGCCCCGTGTAGTCTTACGAACCATAGCATAATGACATTTATAAGAGCTAATTTGTAACAATAATTGAATATATGATTTTGAATTTTGTATTGAATTTCATGCCTTAAATGGTAATTAACACCTCGCCTTACGATGTTACCAAAGGTTACCTTTAGGCTACCTTTTTTGTTAAATTCAGGTCGGCGTCTCTAGCCGAGCAACTAATGGAGGAGCCATAGACTTTCTACCGAAGTACGGTTTGCAACAACCAGCCTACAAAAAAAAAGTGTTACGCAATAAAACATTTCAAAATGCAATCAATACAAAGAGGTCTATTCAGCGGAACGCCTTCATTAATTCTATTACGTTAGATAGAATATTAACCTTGTTATGGGCAGACAACAAACATGTACTTACCATAAAATAAGAAGACCCACAGAAGGTAATCTCAAACATACCGCGCTCGAGCACCGCACACATAGAACCTCTACGGATACGGATCTCGGAACAGCCCGGGTCACAGATTACTTAAGAGCCATATTACATCTCGACTGTGATTTTTGCGTAAAATGGCCAATTTTGGCGTTCTTGATCTCAGAAACGAAAAGGGTATTTAAACGCTCACCAGAAATATTTTTTAGACCCTAAGCCTAAGTACCAAATAAATTAAATGACTGTACAAATATTATTTTTGCTTCCCAAAATGGATAAATGCTCACCAAATTTTTACACTATTATTCAAATGATTGAGGATACTAGCTGCCCTACTCCTGTAGGTCACGTGATAGATAGCGTAGCGATTGTCTTGAATTTCAGGTTATTTTTTTTATTAGACAAGAGAAAGCAAAAATTACCAAATTGAAACTCGAGGCATAAAATATTGGTGTTATCTATTTGGTGACAAAATAACATATTTGGTCTGAAATCCAGTAAAACGGTATTCATATATTTTTATTGCATTTAATAAAAATATAGATTGTATCCTTTTTATAATATTTTAGGAAACACAATTTAGTGAGCATTTATCCGTTTTGGTAAGCGTTTCGAATTTTATTGGTAGAAGAATTGATACATTTTTGGTAAGCGTTTAAACACAAGCCAAACAAAAATACATTAACAATTTTGACTTATTGAATAGTGTAGAATAGCTATTGACGTAGTTCGTAGCGGCCTCGCATTTTTGCTTAACTTTTTAATTAAACTCGAAATTGCAGAGAAAGATTTTCATAAAATGCGCGAAGGCACTTTTTTGAGCTCCTAGATTGAACTACTGTTTTAAACAAATGAAATAAAAATAATTGAATGTTATCTCTTACATAGTCATATAGTTCGTAGCAGCCTCGGAATATTTAGATATCATTTATTTTATATAGAAAAAAAATTATATTCTAAACCAATAAACTTCGAAAATCGCTTTAAGATAACTGTGAATTTCTCCTATCTACGCTAATATTATTAAGCAAAATTTATACCATAATAATTGTTACTTCATGAGGAATAAATATTTTATAATTTTTAAGCATGAATTTATTATCCTATTTGGATAAAAACGATAATTACAACTGCAAAAATACTACAAAATGCGATGCGCCGGCCGTCCGAACTCAGTGGAGTGGAGATTTGTAATAGGGCTCTTAATAGTTCCCGAGTGCCCGAGCGCCGATTGCTGTTGCGAGATTGTCCGTGAGAGGTTGTATATGTGAGCGACGCTCGAGCGCATTTGTATAAAGCTCTCCTTCTGTGATTCCCCTTATTTTGTATATTTACACTCAACGAGCCGCCACAGCAGGCGCGCGGCTCGGACGCGGCATCCCCGGCCCTGATTGTCTTCATCATAGAAACGCATCACGTAGCCTCGCCTCGCAACCCCGCGCCCTAAACTCCTTTGCACCTGGGAGGCACCGCGTCTGGGCGGTGTACCAATTTAGACGACGTAATGGTGAAAGTAGGGTTACCGCTGCTTTAAGTCTCCCCTTTTTGTGCTTCAAAAGTTAGGACCATTGTAAAAAAACTGAATGACTTTAAATATTAAGTAACTAGCTGTTAAATTATTTTAAGTGTTGTTTTATAAATAAAAATAAATTTATCGAATGTTATTTTACAATTAATTATAGTTTTGTGACAGATACCCTTTGGTCGCTAAAAACGCTAGCCGATTCATTTCCGTATGAAGTTCAATTGATCAATAAATATGATTTTAAATATTGGTCTTGGAAGTTACACACAGAGTTGGAACATAGAGTTAATAAAAAAATCTATAGGAAGGTAGATATCTATAAAATAGCACAGTTTAAATATAGTTAGTAAATGCCTTTTTTAAAATGCTACTAAATACATAAATAACAGAAATTATATATTAATATAATATATGTAAACTTTGGGTATCCAATTTAAGTTAAAATATAAGACATACTTTTTTATTTATTTTGCATTTACAATGCTTATAAAGCAAATATATAACAAAGTAATACCAAAACAGCATATAGCCCAAATACGAAGAAACACAATAGGTAGGAAAATGTTGAAGAGCTTCGCCCGGATTGCGAAAGGTCCACCTGAGGCAGTAGTGCTATTTACAGCTTAGACATATAGGTACTACGTTATGTACTTATGACATCAACAACGATTATTTTAATGTCTAGTTTAGTAAAGTAACAAATAAATTGTTCAAAGACGGAAGACGAAGATAAATGCCTATATAACTTTTCTCCTCTACATGCAAATAAACAATACGAATGTAAATCAAGTGTTACTAGAAGATAAAATAGAAACGGCAGGTGGGAGCGACAACGTGTTCCGCCCTTACCGGGCTCCGGGACGGATGACGCCCCCACGACAATATATGACCGGCAAGTTTGCCGGCCGGGACAGATCTCACACAATTTATCGTTTTGCCTCTCCTCGAAATTACTTTTTCACCTTATTGTTCCAACGTAATATCCCACACTCATATCATTTCCTCCAAATGTATCATAATTAGCTACACACATGACACGTTCTCAAAATTGAGTAGAACCTAGCATGAAAAAAAGCTGTTATACCCAATTAGCTTTGCAATTTAGCTTCAATGGTTTCGTTATAAGTAACAGGGTAATGACCTTTTATTTAATAACTGGCAGTTAACATTAAAGCGTCGACGTAATGTTATTCGTGCAGAATAACCATACGGCATAATTTCAGCAAAAAGAATAGCACGTTAAACGGGGCAAGCGGAGCGAGCGCGGCGCGGTGGCAACTCGCGTGCAATAAATCGTGTAAGCGCGCCGAGAGCCGCACTGCTGCAATTGCATTTAGCAGCGCGTGCTGCCGACCTGCTTTATTTTACTGAAAGAGCGACAGCTATATCGAAGTGTAATTATACACTCCTATACATACAACATTCACTTTTGCTTCGCCAATTGATAACCGCGATCGAACCGACTCAATTTGAGGACACGCCCACGAGACAGCATTAGGAAGATTGGCGAAGTCAAATCTCCGGAGGTCGAATAAAGCAGAATTCACGTCCCATCATAAAAATATTCGAAAGAAACCTTTTCCTTCCTTCCACGGCGCACGGCTATCCGCAAATAAAAAAACTTGTCACGGACATCTCATCTTTATCTCGGCGCACATAACTATTACCCCCTAATAACTAAGTTGAAAGTGGACTTTTAAATTTGGGCTTCCGAGCCAACATTTAATGGCTTGCGCCGCCATTTTGAAGGGCTGTTTTAAGGAAAACTCCCCATTCGCTCTCTCAGGGGAAGTAATGCATTTTCCTTTATCACCCTGCGGACAGTTTGCACACTCAACGACAAGGAGACCGGCTTTTACGATTATTGTGTTCAAGACGTTACATGCGATCTGCAATGAAAAACACTGGAACCGATCTCTCGCACCATAAACCGGGCGCACAATGCCATAATCAATCCCATCGGAAATTACCTTTCCATTTCTGCTTTTTATTTAGAAAAAAAGCCATTGCATTCTGCAAGTTCTTCAGTATTTTATATCTAAGAATTTCATTAACTACGCTTCAATCATCAGTTGTGAAATAAGAAAAAAATATTCTCAAACGCTGAGAAACGTACACCTACGGAAACGGTCTTCAAAAACCAATATTAAAATAAATTTATTTTCATGGTGCTGCGCTTTGATGTTTCACCACGTCCCAATTGCTATTCTATAAAAGGGCCAGGTTGAGTTACAATATCAACAACATTGCGACACGCGTCATAGCGCGGCGCGCGGCCGCCGCTGCCGTGATGCAAACGCGGCTGGCTAAAAATGTCAAAATCGTGTTTTGTTTCACCTTGAGAGGCAAAGGGGCGCCACGGATGGAGTCTACAGCGCACCGGGAACCTTCTCGGAACGCCGAGCGTGAAATAATGCACCACGTGTTGAATAACGTCGGCAATTAATCGCATCGGGCAAAAGCGCAAGTGTTCCCATGCGACTTGGAAAAACTTCGCTCAATAGATAAATAATAATGCGTCGCTTGCTTATATTTATGAGTTAAATTAATATTCCAGCCTGGATATAATTACACGGTAGTGGCAGGGGGAGATATATGTCCCCCGCCTCTTCTGGCTGCATGACTGCATGTCCGCAGCACATGGTGCGCGTTCGCGCTGATGCTCGCGAGTGAACTTAACTTAATGAGCAATACGTCGCGACTTATGATTATAAAGTTTGTTACAACATCTCGTGCTCGCGGCGTGCACTCTACGTAGAAAGGAGAATCATGTTTATGTTGTGATGCGAAGTTATAATGTAACAATGTGGACGTGCTATCTTAGTAGATTGCTTAACTTTATACAAAATTAACATAATATCTTGCCTAAGTTCAATAATATACAATATTTACCATTAAAGCCTAAAAGTTCATTGACATTCGAATATATGTCCTTATCTAGAAGATAAAAATGTCAAACTAATCCAACGACAACCAGTGAGTTAGTTCTCATTTGTCCATGTTTAGAAAGCACGTCGCTGGCCGACACGATAAATCTGAGTGTCAACATTTCCTGGGAATATTTTTATAACGTCACACTTGAAATTCGAACTCCGGCGACACTTAACATTTCAGATGAAGTTCCTTTTCTATTTTAAGGCATAACATTTCTAACTTACATCCTTTCGGTGTTCAGTACCTATGAACAGAATTTGAAGTTTGAATGGCTTAGCGGCTCGTGGATTCGGTGTTCGATCTTTCAAATCCAGAAACTTTAGCAACTTCGGATCACCTGATGGGTGAAGGTGATCAAATTAAAATATCTCGAGTCTTTAGTTTCTCCTTACGCGAATATGAAATGCGCGATAAGCCATTGATCCTGATTGTTGTCGTAAAGTGACATTCATTAAAATCAAAAAAGTGGATTTCTGGTTGTCAATATTGGAACCAGCTATCGTAGTGGCAGCAGTTTTCGGCACTAGTTTTTGAAACTAATTTTCGTCACAAGTTTTTGAAACTAGTTTTTTACACTAGTTTTCAATACTAGTTTTCGACACTAGTTTTCATCGCCAAATAATAATATAAAATTTTACGGGATGACATCTAGAAAGCAGGTATAGTCTGTATAAAATTATTACTAAAGTCAAAAATCAGTGGCTGTCGATCACTCGTTCCTGTCGTACACTGGTACTACTACCCTACTTGAGTTTAAAAAATATATTTAGTTATTTAGAAACAATTTTAACACCACAGCAGTATACAAACCAAATGACTAAGTACGAGTACAATAGACAAGGGAGAGATCAACGAACATAAACTGTTCCGTCTTTATTGACACGAGGAATACACAAAGCTGTCGACCTTCAAGATTGAAGAGGCACAAGAAGAAAAATATACACCGCCGCGCGACTTCGAGCCTTTGTCAGTTATGGCACCAAAGGTTCCAACCAAAGGTTCAATGTCTGATGAAAGTTCAATTTGTCGCAGCGCCGAACGAAATGGAGCGATCGTGCGGGAGAAAGTACGCTCGTGACATGACGGGGACGAGCGGCCTCGACACCCCAGCGGGATCGATTTGGTATTAACAATGGCCACTGCCGCAGACGTCGTAGATCATCTCTGTTAATCCATTGAAATCCGAAATTGTAATAGCTTATGATTAAAAGGTGGAGGCCAATTTATACTGACGCAATTATTGTAACTTTGTAATGTAACTCCGTCAGACTGTTGTTGGCGTGAACCTATTCCTAAAACAAGCACGTTAGCTTTTTGGGTGAGTTAAAAGGAATATTATTAATGTGTGTAGTACCTTGGGATAGAGATGAGAAAAATGCTACATGGACAAGAGCGTGGCACTCAAGTTAAAGAAGAAGCTAATAGCACATTAATATTATCTTCATTATATAATAAAATATATGTAATAAGTACCATTATGTTTTTCGCCAATAACCAAAATGAAATCAATCAATTAATTGTTAGCAAGTCCAACCAGATAGAAAGAAAACATGTAACTATGCTTAGTGTAGGCTTTACTAAACATCGCCAGCTACAGCCAAAATAATTCCAATTCCATTGATAGAACGATTATATAATGAGATATTTATTGTGATATCTATTGACATTTCCTAACAATCATATGAAAAATATAAAATCCTCTTATCGAAGTTGTTATTCATCAGAGGATCTAGTTCGTAGACCAACACTTCCTGCTGAAAGCGCAAACCCTTAGAATATGATTCGCCGGCTCTCATTACACGGAGCTTAGCGGACATCGATGCGAGGTCACGGTCGGACGCGGAGCCCCGAGGATTTCACTAGAAAGCCCCGATGACACAAGACACCAGACGGCCATATTTCAACCTGCAAATCTCTGCGGAGTGGAAAGCAAACGGTTTCCACAAGCTATGTGCGCACTTACGAATAATTAGCACTAAACAATTTTATTGACATGACGAAACCACTGAAATATGTTTGACGATTGCGCAGACATCCATAAAACGTTAAATCGAATTGAGAAACAGTGCGAGCCACGCATTAATTGAATTGCTTAGATAGGTCAATAGCCAATGTAGGTTAAGCAAGTGCTGACAAATTAAATTAACAACACTTCAGATAATGCTGCTTCCAGTAGAGCGGGATGTAGCAGTCGTGACCAATTAACCACCAAATTATTCGAATATTAAGCATAATAATTAAACTTTACTTATTTAAAAAAACCGGCCAAGTGCGAGTTGGACTCGCGCACGAAGGGTTCCGTACCATTATCTATAAAAATATTTTAAGTTTCTACCTGTTATCGTTATTGAGGCCGAGAAAAAAATTGGAAACAAATCACCTTTGTTGTATAAAAGCCCCCCTTAAATATTAATTTAATTTTAATTTAATTATTTATTTTTAAAGTGAATAATATAACTCAATATTCTGTGTATATTTAAAGCGTCTACCTGTTACCGTTATCAAAAAAAATCACGTTTGTTGTATGGGAACCCCCTTAGATATTTGTTTTATTATAATTTAATTATATATTTTTAAAGTGAATATATAACCCAATATTCTGTAATATTTCAAGCGTCTACCTGTTGTCGTTATCAATATCGAGCAATAATGAGCAAAAAATCACGTTTGATACAGCCTGGTGACAGACGGACAGACAGACAGACAGACAGACGGACGGACGGCGGAGTCTTAGTATTAGGGTCCCGTTTTACCCTTTGGGTACGGAACCCTAAAAATGGTTTACATACTACCCTCCTAAATATTATATGAAAAGTTAGGCAGGTTATTGTACATTTGCCACAAAGTAAGTTCGTCACATTTTTGTACACTCATTGAAAGTAAATTTGTAACATGCATTACAGTCACAGGTCCAAATTAAAATATGACAAATTTACTTAATAAAAATAGAAGTGTGACAAATTTACACATACTTAGCAAATGTACAATAACCCAGTTAGACAAACAGAAATCAAAGATTATCGTATCCCATTTCATAGAACATCTTCACAAAATATTTTAAACTCATTAAATTCGAAAATCACAGACAGACTCTTCCTTTCTATTTGTTTCTACAAATTAATTACATCGGCTATAAGCTGAAGCACAGTTAGAGACCGCACCTGTTTCTTCATCTTGAACCGAGAACAAAAAGAAACAAGCAACAGAATAGAAACATCCGGCGGCGAAGACAACAAACATTGGGCGCAAACCTCCCGATGCAACGAGATAATTACAGACAGCTTTTTTTGCCTCGAACGTACTCGGACGAAGATGGAGTACCGACAGGCTAACAAAAAACCTCCTCATGGGAATGAAAGAGTTGCCCGTACCTGACTCAGCTCTTCCATTATGCACCGAACGGTCTGCTTAGAGGTTGGGTAACGTTGTAAGGAAGTCGGCAATGTTCGTTGATTAAGGTACCACGCAAAGTAGTTTTTGGTGTATGCAACCTTTTTGCAAGACCCAAATTCACGCCCCAGGCCATAGATATAAAAAGCAAGTAACCAGGCAGAATTGAATTTATTGCACAGCTCATTTGTTTTATTGATGAGCAACGCACTAACTACACACGAATAATTCGGCGAGATACTAACGGGCGGATTTCCTAATTAGAATTTTGCACTTTGATTTATTTGTCATGCCTCTGACATCGTCTGCTAACGTCGCTTTCCCCTTCAATATTCATGACATTGCATTGTTTGTGCCGGTAATTGATGATTTAATTCCCATTTGATGTGTGCTTTCGTTTCGAGCGTTGTTTTTGTTGTCTAATTTATGCTATGTTTTTGTGCTAGCTGTAGTGCGGGCGGGCATCGAACTTGCGTTAACCGCGAACGTGACCTCCGCTTCACATGCACAACGGGGATCTTTATATAATTTTGCTCAACTCTCGCGTTCGTGCTAATCTGTTTGCAATTTTACAGCGCTTCTCAACGAATTAGCCGGTGTATAGTGGGATCTCACAGACTCGCCTGCAATTTCATGTTTGACTAGCGTGTAACAAAATGGACTTATATCATCACGTCATCAACAATGGCTGTCGGGCGGGATGATTCGCTTCGGCTTTCGGCTTGCGGCAGTCGAACGCATAACAGCCGGTTATCCTCTCATAACACCGAGTAATAATAGTTCACGGGCCGTCTGTGCTAAACCGGCTAAGTATGTTATGGACGTTAGTTTAATATGCTGTTACTTTTTTTTCTTTGCATTCTTTAACAGTATATCTATCTATCTGCTTTTAGTTTTTAAAGTAATGAATTCGGTCCCGTTAATATTGATGTATTCCATTGTTCCATGATTTAGTTTATATTTAATTGAATGCAAGTAGATTTTGATGTTTATTCACGATTCAAGCTCTATTTTGTTTAATACTTTCAAGCGTATTAGAACTAACTTCCGCGTGCGTCTTCGCCTGCGTATATTTTTATTGATATACAAATAAAACAAGTTTTACTATGGCACTTTAAAAGTGCGTATTTCTTTCATTTTTTTGTGATTTAGTTATGGGTTCTACAAAACCTATAAAACATGTTAATTACTGTGGTGGGATGGTGTTATTTGTTTTCAGGAATTCCAAAAAAACATGTAGTTAAAGGATTGTACGTTATGCACGTATTTACCTACTTCGATATGAATGCATCGTGTAAACTTAATGACCATTCCCACGTTCCGATTCGTAAATATGCAACGGAGCGGAAATTACGAACAGCTATTGTTTTGCATTGACCAAAGATTATTTATAATGGGGCAAGCGTTATTCTTGTTTCTGAAATGGTGTAATTGTTTTAGATCATTTAAAATATTTTAGAGTTCTTTACACCAATTCATAGATTTTATTTAACTATGTTTATCATTATTTACATTAGATCAGTCATCAGTACATGCATTAGAACCGACGTATGTTCAACAGTGGATTGACACTACATATTATGATGAAGACGATTTATTTACTCGTACTAGGTGATTATAGTAATGGGGAAGTTACTTTTAGGTGATTTGCATACCTATATACAGGTTTTGGGTCTTCGATTCGTTATCACACAAAAAGCAATACCTTAAATTAATTAATAGAAAATGTTAATGTTACTAAAAGTTTTTCTGTCTTTTGATGATGATGATGATGATGATGAGAATCATCAACCATAGACATATATAGCGTTTTTATTTAAATACTATAACAATTAAGTGCTTAATTACATAGAGACTTTATTTTAAGGTTTTACTCAGACCGTGATGTGATGTGATGTGAACAACTTTGTCCAAGAAACAAGGGTCATAATAAAATATAATATATCAACATTATATGAAATAAGAGAATTCAATATATTTTTTGTAATAAGACCTAAGTTCATCGTGGAAAGTTGTTCAGCAACACAGTACGAATCTGAATACAACCTTCAAATTAAAATAACAAAAAAGGGCCTTTCATACTAATAATGACCGTATATAAAATGGTTCATTTTAATTTTAGACTTGAAAAAGTGTCATAAGGAGTGAGTAGGGGCCGGATCGGAGGGTTAATGGTTGTCGGCGGGCCGCGTGACGCGTCGCGCCGGCCGGAGATCAGCGGCAATTTGTCAATCACCAGGCGAGCGCCTCTCACGGTTTCAATAAACGCATGAGCCCCGGCATAATGGCTAGTAAAGCCCACCGATGCATACAAAAGCACTGGCATTTACTGAACCAATAACTAGCACCTTGAGCATGGGACGAAACTGGAATATGCTCCTAGGATTTGGGACGAAATTGGAATATATCGTACTAAAATATCAATACTTCAGTGTCTGCTTGGTTCTTAATATTTTGATTTTAATTAAAATTACGGCAGACGTTACGTGACATTTCTTTAAATACCTTTCATTCTTTAAATATATTAATTTAAAGAAACTATTTGTTCGCAAACGTTTCCAAGGTGAAAGACGTTATATTGTAGATTAGCGATTGAAATTGCAGCGTTCATGATTTAGTTACGTGTTATGAAAGGGTGGGATTGGGATTGGCCAACGTGAAAGGCTGCTTTAGCTAGAGTTACACGACATACCTACATAAGATTTAGAGCAAGACTTTAATTTTGCACTCACTCTCAATGTCTATAGACTAATAAATAACTTGCATCATCATCACTCAAAAGAGGTGTTTCGTAATAGTTGTGACTTTTACGTGATTCTGGAGGACAAATACAAAAAACTATGAATATAATGTTTTAAACACTCGCCTTAAATCATTTCAGTTTTAAATCCTTTATTGCTAGCATGTGCCCCTATAAAATTAATAGTAGCCGATAGTCGACGACAATACTTCGTTACATCGGTTTTCGTAATACACGTATTTAGTAGCATGTGATTTTGTTTCCGATTATTCGTCGACATTTCGTAATGGCCTCGGCGGCCCTTGCCCCTTCTATCAGACCCTAGATACGGAGCTGATTGTCGGCGGGCGGTGCGGCGCTTTGCTTTGGTTAGAGATCAGAGGCCATTTGTCAACTACCGATCCGGAAATTGTATTTTATTTTTAAAAGTTTCAAAGAGTAGGTAATTTAAAAAAAATGTTTACTTTATTATCGCAGCGGTGGCTGAATGGTAAAGTGCTCGGCCCGATATCTGGAAGTCCTAGGTTTTTTTTCGTAGAGTTAACAAATTACTCCGGTGATGTTAAGCAGAAGGAGAGTCCGAATGCGAGGACAGCTAAGTAGTAGTTAAATTTTCAGCTAGGTCAAACAAAGCGACAGTATGAGACAGTACCACACTACCACATTATTTTTACTTTATTAGTAGAATGTGCTGACGCTTTCAATACTCAACGCTTGAAACGTTAATAAAATTTTACAACAGTTTACCTCGAAATCGAGTAATAATGGTAATGACTTTCCTAATTGGTTTAACAATGGTTTAAAACGTTGTATTAGAGAAAAGCTTAAATTTCACAAGTTATTTAAGAAATACGGCAATCCTAGGGATTGTGATGCTTTCGATCTCTTACGTAAGCGTAGTAAAAGCATATCACTATTTACTCATGTGGTAAAAGGTTGATAAAAGATTGCCATAATACCTACATATATCAAATCAGTAGAAGATTCCTTGTATGACAATATTAAACACTTTTGGGGATACGTCAATAATAAGAGATGCTCTAGCTTTTCCATTTCCCAGACAGTAAGACATGGTGATGTTGTTGCGATGGACCACAGGAGTGCTTGCGAGCGATTCTTTGTTTATTTCAGTTCTGTCTTAGAACAACCATCAAGCGACATGACACATAATTATTTTTTTTTAAATTCATTTATTTCGACCAGCTTGGGATCATAGTAGCAACATAACAATTTATATTGATTAAATAAAAACAAGATTAAAAATTATTACAAAACAAAATTGAAATTAAAATGATAAAATCAAAACATTTAAAACACAAAATTAAAATTAAAACTTACAAACTTCTAAATTCATTAAATAAAATAAAAATTTGAAATTTGAAATATAAAATAAAATAAAGTTCAATAAAATAAATAATGCATCCCTTGGTAATGATATGCAATTTATGAAACACAATTATTTCATCAACGGAGTCGTAGTAAATAAATCCGATGTTTTAGCTAAGTTAAAAAAATTGGATGTTACCAAAGGAGCTGGCCCGGATGGTCTTCCTCCAGTGTTTGTAACACGTTACTGTGATGAGCTGGTTGTCCCTCTTACGCTAATGTTGAATGCATCTTTACGCTCACGCATCTTTTCGGATTACCGGAAGGTTGCACACGTTGTTCGGGTGACAAGACTATGTGTTAAAATAATCGCCCTATTAGTTTGTTGTCCTGCATTGCCAAGATACTTGAATCTATTCTATATATTCTATTCTAACAGATGCGACATAATTCAGTTATTGCATGGACTATGGTTTCTAAATGTATTTTTGTTAAAAGTTAAAAGTTAAAAGTTACATCTGATTAACAAAATAACTTACATGTAGGGTAAAATGTGTTTTTTTTAATTGAACCTTGAAGTATTAATATTTTCAGAAAAACAAACAACAAATATTTTAATGAGTTAGTCTCGCGGAATAGTTTAAATAAGTGCATTATTTACAAAAACCATTTACTTCGAACGTCTTTGACAAATTCACACATAGTCAGTCATCTGGGTAAACATGCTACTTGTCACACTTACGCGATACTAAGTATATTAACAAATCCTTTAGAAGCGATTTCAAATTAACCACAGCGCACCTAGTTGTTCCGCGTACAAACACTGGCTTTTGTGGTAATCAAATATGTGTTTCACCGCAATGTTTTATTTATTACGACATTTATAGGTTGCCACTGCGATATTGTTCGATAATGTACTGCGAGCGGAACGCTTTAAATATATGGTTACGCACATTTGTTGACCATTGCCGAAGAGATTAGTACGGTTTTGAAAATATCTATAATAATATCTAATATATTTTGAAGATATCTATACTAATATTATAAAGAGGAAAGCTTTGTATTTTTGTATGTATGTTTGCAACGAATAAACTCAAAAACTACTGGACCGATTTAAAAAATTCTTTCACCATTAGAATGCTACATTAGCGCTGAGTAACATAGGCTATATAGAAATTATAGTACACCCGTGCGAAGCCGGGGCGGGCTGCTAGTAAAATATAAAAGTGAAAACCATTATGAAACAAATTGTAGCTACTTGTATAGGCATAACAACCAGTAAACGTCTTTTATTGACTTAGAAACAAAGGCAAGTCAAAGCTATGACTATGGACTCATAAATGTATGTAATACGTATGAAGTATCATATATCATGCTTTATAATTTTATTGCTTTTAATGTTGTACTTACATACCTAGAAGGTTTTACGAACTAATAAGTAGTAATGACTCAAAGAAATATCCTGTTAGGTTACAAACAATGCATAAACAACTGTATAATTACTTCGAACAATACAGACACACATGACTATACGTATGTTATATTAATAATTGAAATGACAATACATAATTAATATATTTTTATTTATGAAAATTTTCTTGCAATTAATATTTTAAATAATATTTTGCTTTATTATGCATTTGGTTATTTTTAACACAGCATTTGAAAGGAAGGACCAAGAATGAATTAACTTTTGTTATGATATTGAAAGCACCGGGTCCTTGACGTTGACGTTGACGTGGACGCACAGACATCACATCAACCTATTCTAAACTGTCAAATTTCTTCAATAAATGTTCAACCTTAAGTCATAGAAATAAAGTTCAAAGTTTAATGAGGAAATTTGACAGATTTTGGCAGTCTGCTGTGCTGGCGTGTATACATTTTCAGACCTTGTGTAAAATGCGAATAGGTGCATGATATATGTTATGGAAACGAAATTATCGTATTAAGTCTGGGCTGTTTCCACATATTACTATGACAATGCCATATTTAAGCCAAACTCGAGCATAAGCGTAATGCGGTTTTCTTATCAGTATGTATTTGTGTAGTTAATTCATTCACAAATATACATTTTGATTGCATTTCGGTTCTGTATAACGAGAGTGATTGCATTGATATTAGCTATATTGATACAATCACTCTCGTTATAAATAGTATTGTAACGGCATTTCGTACAGAAATATGATCTCGAGTAGGTATCGGATAGCGGCGCGCGTCATCTACGTACGATCAGGGCTTGCAACCGGTACCGAAAATACAGGTATCAGATTAGTAAATACCTGTATTTTTCATTTCGGTTCCTAGATACCGATTCTTCAATGAGTACCGGTATTGTACCTCAAAAAAACCGGTCCCTACCTGCGACATTGCCAGTCTGTTTATCACGCGATTTGCAGAGCACTGCTGCCGCGCGAAATAAACATAAACAGGCAAACTAGCGATACTAGAGCGCAATGCGTGCAGTTAGCCAATCCAATCGTCACTCATTTATCTACTAATAGTTACCTGGTACCGGTATTAGTATCTACCGGTATTAGTACCCGTATTATGGGTGTATAATACCGGTATACCGGTACAATACTACTAACTGGTATTCATCGGTTGACCGGTATCAAATCGTTACCAGTACTCCGGTACTTTATTAAAATCAAAGATACCGGTTATTGAAAATACCGGTATTCCAAGCCCTGCGTACGAGACATGCTTGATTAGGTTACGGCGGCATCGGCATGATATCATTTGCGGGGACCTTGCCGCACCTTATACGTTTGGTTCCTATAAAAGCTAACTTCAACGCGGTGTAAATATTTTCTCAAAAGAACCCGCAAAAAATTTTACAGAAGCTAAATGTTTTGCTACGTTCTTACTATAATGACATCATCACTAACTATTGAATTGTATTGAGCACACTTTCGACTGCTTGGATAGGAGGTTAGATACATAATATTAACGTACTCAAGTATATGTATGTCTGTACATAATAGGACATTATTAATGCGATTATAATAAAACAATATCTATACTAATAAAGAGGAAACTTTTGTATTTTTGTATGTATATACTATGTAATATAGACATTTGGATAACCACGAGTGATTAATCTCATTTGAGTGAATTAAACGTTCCCATATCCGTTACGAACGCCGCAATTGGGTCGAATCTAATCCGTTCGAAGAAGATATCGTGTGTCACCGAACGATCGATTTTAATTAAAAGCGTTCAAACAATGATGCTATTATTCGCAGCCGCAAGGGCGCACAACGCGCGATTGTCTGGCCCTCTGCCTACCGACGCCGCTGGTGGATCAGGACCGCATTCAGCCCAAGACATTCTAATTTAATTTATGATCTGCGTTCCATCATCATAACAAATGAATGATCAACGGAATTTTCATTCAAATTGTGGTATTCAATTTTTTTGTCTCAACGAGTAGGGGACCATTGCCCTGAGTCTGTGCCTGAATAAAACCGTCATCTAAGGTGGTACAGGGCGCGATTCTCTGCTCGTCTTTCTACCGTCGCTTCTGGTGCATCCGCATGCAGCCCAAGACGTTTTTAAAATAATCAGCGTTTCATCAAAACAAATGGTCAACGCATTTTTATTGTATTGTGGTATTCTCAATTTTTTATCTAAGTACATATATGTACATATATGTACATGTACAACCCAAATGGGCTGTGTGCCGCGATTGTCTGCTTTTTGGAGAGTGTTTAGTGATGGCTTCGATCGGATCGGAGCGATTGTCTGCGCGTCAGCCTATCAACGCCGCTGGTGGATCAGGGTTCAGCTCAAGACAGTACTAATTTAATTTATAATTGGCGTTCCATCAAAACAAATGACCAACGCAATCTATATTCTTTTGTGTATTCTCCGTATTTTTGTCTATTCGAGCCAGAAGTAACGTAAAACTTTTTACTGACGACCTCTAAGTTTTACGTTACTCTTCAACCTTGTTAGGTAACGATTGCCATGAATAAAACCGTCATCTTACATGGAATGAAAAGGGCATATGTAGAAGTACTACTGCACATAATATTATAGTGCTAGAAATGGCGTCTTCGTTCTTGGTATTTTCAATATAATTTGGAGCTATTGGGGAAAAACATGTTACACAATTCAAAAGTGAAGTTAATAGCCATATTCTGAATCCATTCTACTGCGATGATACGTAAGTATGTTATTTGCTATGATTCTTATCAGTGTTTAACTCATCCAATGGGAAATGCACAGGGGTCCCTTTTGTCTGCTCGTGAAGGGGGAAAACTGGACTTGGAAACACATATTCATTTGAATAGTCATTGTTAGAAATGTCTGAATAGAAATCTGTCTTCAACTTTCTATTACACTACTGGTAATGAATCGCAGGTAATTGTGCAAACTCTTCATGATTTTCAATTTTATGTTTACAGTCTTGCTAATGAATAAGACACGGTACCAGACGTGATAGTTATTACAAGAGTTAACTTTTTTACACAAGTGATGTTACGGAGTAAATACTTCTTAGTAAATCTATACTTTTTTATTTCACCTTTTAACTGTCAACGTTCTTTTGTTTTTTGTCTTCGCTTCATATCGTCGTTGAGCTGTCAAATTTCTAGGAATATTTTCGTGATTATATTTTATAATTTACACGATTTACTTTGCTTTCCTCTTTCCTTTATACAGTCCGCTACTATTCTTTTATGCCTCCATTACAGATATATTAATGCTTTGTAATGATTGGAGAGATGATAATATGATGACAACAGACAGCGATTTGTTAATAGGGGCTTTCATTTATCGTTAATATCTCTCGCTAACTCGATTCTAGCGTGCTAATAATATGAGTGTCGTAATTTCAACACTCACGACAAACGAAACGTACCTACTTGGCCGCGAGTGCAATCGTTAATCCCGTTAGGTCAACGACCCACATTCAATAATTACGAGGAGGCACGTGAAACTTTTCATATTATAATGATACTGATTAAAAGAAATCAATCATTTGCAACACGTAACCGGCGCAGGCGCAAGCAGCGTTCTGTTGACTGTTTCTTGCGTGACCGTAATGGCGGAAAGTTAATTCGCTTGCCCGTGATGTGTTCTCTTCTCACGGTCCTCACGAGTCCACCCCAATTACGCTAGACCATATATTACGGTGATAGCGCGCGTAATTGCATATATTTTTTTATTGTGAAGACTCGTTTTCACAGTTGGTTACAAGCAATAAATAAAAGTGTGAGTTTGTATGAACAATAGGCAATTAGTCGGATCGCAAAGGGGTCTTAGGTTTGATTCCCACTTTAGGCAGTTGGTTTTTTTATTTATTTCAATGTTGTAGGTATTAGTATACATACAAGCACTCTGAGCTTCATTGCCACGATATAAAACCGGTCCTTTTAACATATTTGGAACATGTGAGTGATTTGTAACATACATATGCGCATGCACAGATTTCTAGTTCGTATTGAATGCACCCCACATCGTCGGTATCACATTCGTCAATGTGCGACTGCCGGACTGGCCTGCTTAATCACCTGGCCTTAATCCCCTATGAACACGCATAACGTTGTACTGTGCTGTACATAAGACTTTTCTTGGTACTGCTATCATGTTTTACTCATCATCTTAAACATACATTGCATTGACTTGGGCGCTTTGATCACTTTACAGCGATATCACAGATTAGTTAATGGTTACTACGTGCGATATTTTATTATTATTACAACATTTTTGTATTGGGTATGTAGGTTAAGCCATTTTGAGATTTTTCATTGGTTTTCGACCTTATGTTATGGTAATAAAGTTAAAATTATGGTGTCCAATATATCGACAAAGCCCTAAATAAGAGTGAATATCTCTTCTAACAATTTCTTGAGAAAGTCTGTCTATGATTTTTATATCTGGAGGAGCATATCGCAGCGACTTTCGCGTTTGCGTTCTTGCACAATAAGCAAGTATCGTAATGCCGATTATAGGATGGGTGACCAAATTATAATATCTCTAGCTTCTTCGTGCTTTGCAAGGCTAGGTTAAGCCATTGGTCCCGGTGTTTATCGTAAGGTAGCAGTCTTTAATACCCACAAATCTGCATTAAAACAGCATAGACCAAAATTATATCTACTGTTTATTGTTGAAAAGCTTAAGCCTAGAAATATGACGTTTTTAAGCTCAAAATGTCAATTTAAAAAGAAATCCTATTGCTTCGAGCTTCTATCAATAAACACGCTGCGAAATAACGAATTGCATATTAAATCATACTCATAAACTAAATATGTCCTGACTCAAAACTGTAGCTCCAAATCTTAATGAGTGTAGGTGTTATAGTAATCAATTATGCGAGCGAGTGTGATCATTAACAATACGGGCTTGCGGAATGGAATCACGGTAAAGGCTACACCTACAAGGTGAGTCAGCGTACACATCTGGTGCTCAGACGCAGACATTGCGCAATAGGCAGGCTAGAGCAACAACTTCCATAGCTCATTAATGAATAAGGGTGATGACAGAATGCGAGTTCATATGCCATTCAATAACATTAACGAAAATGAAAGTTTGTATGGCTTTGAAGCAGCGCTTCTTGGTGACAAACGAGGTGAATTGCAATTTTGCTATACAATATCTCGTTTTCGTCGCCTAGGTATGCTGATGTCGAACCAAAAGCTAAGCTTATCATAATTGTTAAAATTAAGCAAAAGTTGGTAAAGTTAGTTTTTGCAAATGAGTTTTACTAAGTGTTTGGCATAAGTGTTGAAATTTTCCATAAGCTGAATTTGAACCAGCACCTTCTAATATACTGGGTCCGGCGCACTACCAATCAATCTACCAAGGTAGGTATCGTGGCAGAAGTTTGACCCGTACAAATTTACCAGCTTACTTTGTAAGCCAGAGACGCCACATTCAATGTGTACATCAACATCCGCCATCGTTTTAATATTTGCATCATCAAAAAAAATCTGTTAAGAATAAACGAACTCTATTTATAAATTTGTATAGTTATAATTGCTTGCATAATTTAATTATTCGTGGGAAAAATACTTGGATGGAAGGCTGAACACTGGAGAGTATTCGCCAGTCTTGTGTTTTCCTCTGATTTAAGTGTCCCAAAGTCTCCTAGATCCTCCGTTGGAGGCTTTTTATTCGCTTCAACGATCATTTATGGTTCTGGGTGAAGAGAGCTTCTAACTGCGACTTAAGTGTCACTTTCCATCAGGTGAGATGAATGGTCAAGCGTTTCCACGCGCTTAGCTAATTTGAAGTCTAAAATTATAGAAATAGAAATATAGAAAGTTTATTTACCATCACTATCTTGTTTAACGCTTCTCCTATTTATTAAGCTGCGGTTCAACCTAACAGAAAACTTGATATTTATATGGCTTGATATTTTAAGCATACATTTACATAAAGGTACGTAAACAGTACTCTGTATCGCTTTAAAGAATTTTCTCACTTTTACCTTCAAGTGAACACAATGTGTTGTTTCAGATTCTTTGTTCCCCAACAAATGCATCGTTATTCATACAACAATACCCAGCTGAATGAAACGGAGCACAGTAAACTGCATGCATTATGACAAAACATTGAAACGTTGTTCACAATCGATATTATGCTATTGGTATTTTTATTTAATTCTATGACTACGAACTACCTATTTAAATTTTTTTCAATTTACAAATAGCATAATAATATTGTGACATTTATTTAGACAGACAGACGTTTAATATTGTAATATTTGAAAAAGCCAATCGCAGCAGGAATTTCCCCACAGACAATGCGTTACAATGAGCACCTGACATTCACATCGGCAGGTGTCGGTGAAAGGTCAAGTACATGGAAATCCGAGACTCAAATGCCATTGTCAGAAATGCTAGGGAAATAAATAAGTAGCGTAAGTTGCGCTTCCGCTTGGGACAGAATGTGTCGACGGCGCTTTGTACGGCGCGACGACGGCGACGCTTTGTACGGCTGCAACTGCAGTCCAGCTAAGTGGCCAAAGCAAGTGTGCCTACAGCGATTTGCTGCCTCTGTGAAATGTGGGGCAGCTAAATCGTTCCGCAGATCAATACTTGATACGCACACCGCGCTCTGAATGTCGCCGTGACCGGCTTCAATTATTTGTTAATAAGAAAACCTTTTGTTACACAAAATAAACAGCACAACTCAACAGCCCCTTCTCCAATTCTCGAAATGAAAGAAAAGCAAGCGATCGACCAATAAAACGCTCTGCTATAAATGGCGATGAGCAAGTATTTATTGAATCGATTTATGAAACCAGATGAGTCGGTGCTAACATTGCTGTCCATGAGTCAGCTAGATAATGCCCGTGTTGATGCAGCTGTAGCTTTTTTAGGTAGCATAAACGTACGTCAAACTATGCCCATATACTAAGTGATATGTATATTACTCGATGAGTCAAAACACATTGCCCCTTCGGTAGTACGGTTCCTGCAAAGAACCTGTCCGGATTACTGCCACTTTAGAATGACCCTGCACTGATGTGTTCCTTATTGAAGAATATGAGGTCCTGCACAGTTAATGAGTATAGAAGTGTATTACATAAGAGCTGAGGGTTGGAAATACAAGTTATCAATATGGCGTTCCAAGTCGATTGACTGCTATATACCTATATATATTACCTATATATGTCTATAAGTCTGCGATGCTGCAGTCTATAGGCGAACCGTATCTCTGTTTTCCATTCAAACAAAGAAATGAATAAAACTGGTTAAAGATCATGATAAAAGAAACTCTACAATAAATCTTAACAACAATAAGCGTAAATGTAAAATTAAATTTGTTTATGACCACCACAAAATCAAGCAACTCGCTCAAGTGTCATTTATTAAAGAGTAATAAAAAGATTGTTACCTAAATCAAATCAGTTAAAAAGTAGGTTCAAAATTAAATTGGTAAGTTTACAATTAGCTCGTAAACTGTGCGTTCTGCTCAACGACATTCAAGTTCGAGGTCAGCACTTTATCAGTGTTAAGCTGAGTCGGCGCCGGCCGCCGCGCCGGCTGCGTCGAGAGTCGAGACTCGAGACTCGAGTGACGGGATCTGGGGCTGCGGCCACTCCACCACTCGAACCATTGACATTCCCGATACCTACTCACAGACACTTTCACTGTTCATGACCAGAACATTCAGTTCTCTTAGACAATTCCCGCATAATGCAATTATCTAGGAAATAGACGCGACACAATGTCGCAATCGCATGTCTGTCTGACATTTTCTCTTTGAAAAAAAAAACAAGAATAACCAACAAAATAGAAAGAGTATCTTCGTCTCTCGTCGCGTAACACCCGTGATTTGAAACAATTTCGCTCTTGCTTAAACTCTAGAGGAGAAATCTAGATGCAATTGACACAGTCACGCGACTTGTTACAGAAATTATAGAAAAGTTTAATTTATTACTGCATCGCTAAGATTATTTTTAATAAAAACCTTTAATGCTTTCAATACCAAGATTGCTTTTATCAAAACAATAATATAAAAAAATTCAACTATTCATATAGTATATTTTTTATCAGCATTTAAAAAAAACTATATGTCGATGTTAGAATGTGTTGCGTATATTTACAGCTTGCAGCAAACACAGTGAGTAGCTTAAAGTATGTTCAAACACATTTACACTTCTCTGCTTGCAGATTTATTTAGCGTTTTTCAGTAACGTTTAACAGCTTACAAATAGAGAGTTTGCCGACGCTATTATTAGCATTTATCTTAACAATATGTTTTAAGCCTAATAACATCTCACGGTGATCCGTGGCAGTTCGATGTGGGTAGATGAGCCATAGCAGGCTGCTATTTACCATAATAATAGCTGCACCGCGCCGCCTTTCTTGTCCGTTACCCGTTACGCTCCGTTCTGAGATCTCGACCACACCGTAATAAATCAGCTTTTATTTTTGCATGAATAAAATGTTTTTATTAGCGGCTCGGCAACGGCTAGTGATTTCTTCTTCGCCACGTGAAAATTGATTTTTTACTTATGAAAATGAAATGATAAATTTTAGTGTCCACACTTGCAGTAAAAACGTAAGCTTTTTTACATCTATTTTCGTCTCCCTTTAACCACGGACCATACAAAGCGTTCAAAACGTATAATTAACGCAAGTAGATACATAATTTAAATTTAAGAAGAAGAACTTTAAAAATAAGGAGAAGTGTTAACAATGTAATTATTTGTTTGTTGATTAAAAAAACACTGAAAACTGAAAGTGCTAAATTACCATAATTGTACTCAAATAATTAATTTAATTTATTTCAATTGCGCTAGTGACCCTAAGCGCTAGTGTTTAATTATTTCTAATTGAGCAATCTACTTAGTATGCACAATTTAGCACATATTTGCATTGTCCCAATTATAATACTAAGCATACGAGTACATCGCGGTGGTGAATTGTTTAGGTGTGGGCCGACCTTGGGCGCGGTCCACTGCACGCGCCGGTTCCGGTCTGTCTCGGTCCAAATACATTACTGCAGATGTGTTAATTATTATTACACAAATAATTATGCTTAATGCAATTGCGCGGTTGCATATGTAAATGTTATGCGGCATATTACAGCGGCGTTATTAGTCATACTTGTAACACTGTACCCTCCGTACGAAATACGCTTGATAGTCTAATCGAGACTGGATGCTTATAACTTATTTTGATATTAAGAGCCTTACAAATAAGCAAAGAATAAGCTTAGAATAGATATTCCGTATTTTGTTCCTGTCATGTAAACTTCATTTCACGTAAGAGTGAAAAGACAAAACACGGAATAACTAAGTATCCAACTTTATACTTTGTTTATTTGTAAGGCTCTTAATTTCTTAGTAGGTTTGTTTAAGATAGGGCTTGTCTATATTAACAACTATTGCGTACGTCATTTATCATGCATTTAAAGTTTTAGAATTAATGGTTGTTGTTCAGATCATTAATAATTGCATTAAGAAATATATATAAAAAGTTGTATACTTTGGCTATGGTGTTATAAAAGATTAAAGATAATTTAATCTATGTATTTTGTACACAGCAGTTAGAGTATTAGTAAACAACTATACGAGTATAAAGTCAAAGTCAAAGTCAAAGTCAAATATTTTTTATTCAAATAAACTTTAGAAAAGTGCTTTTGAATCGTCCAAACATTTTTTTACCTACTACCCATTCAGGACGGCTATTTTTTAGCCGTCCTGACCGTCCTTTTTATAAGACTAATTATAATAATACCTTTGAAATAGGATATACCGAAATGATCGTGCGGCATTTAATGATTGGCTTGATTGCCTAAATTGCTAGGCGGTTCGGGTTCCGCCAATTGGCTAAATAACTATTTTCAACACTTTTTGAAACAATTTGTTTATAAAAGCAATTATACTTTTATTGCTGCCTGTACAGGTATATGAAGTAAGACCTGTCATAGTAAATGGGGAACAAAGTTCTACTCTTTGCAATTGGATTACAATTAAGTGTGCACGAATAATCGTTCGATTTTTTGGTTATGTGAATTAGACCGAAATATACCTAGATCTTATCTTAGTGGGGCCTGCTGAGGTTTCCCTCTTGCAGTAACACTTCGACCCATCGGGATCTTTTGTGCAAAAATATACCTAGACAATTTTAAATGTAACAACTTTCCTTTTTCTTTATTTCTTCTTTCTATTTTTTTTAACTACAACGTTTTGCTGTTTATAATAATAAATAAATAAAATAAAATGTTTCCCACACTCACACCAATTATCTAGCCCCAAGAAAAGCTTTCTTAAGAAACTCGTTATATGGTTAACTAGACAACGGATAAACATACTTAAAATACTTAAATACATACTTATAATACATAGGAAACACCCAGACCCGAAACAATTTAGAAAAACAGGTATTTCTAAATTGATCCGACCGGGGATTGAACCCGGGACCTCAGAGATGGCGACACCATGAAAACCGGTGTGCAAGCCACTCGACCAAGGAGGTCGTCGAATAATGAATAATAAAATCAATTTGATTTACACATAAAGCCTTATTTCACTTTATTTTTTTATATAACAGTCTCCCTTCTTCTTTATAAAATGATGCGTACTAATTTCTGTAAGAATAACATTTCATATTATTCTATATCAACTTGTTTTGGTTTGACATCTTTCGAATATCCAATATCAACAAAACGAGTCTGTTAAAAGTTCAAATTGGCGTGTCACAAAAGGACCAAAGCTTTTTTCACATTGTCTAATAAACCCTGCCCAGCGAACAAGGTGGACCCCACATGGATTATGGTTCCCAGTGCCAACCGGTTTATCCACTTGACTCTGAGTGAACGGCTTTTCGTTCTATAGATGCTCCTATCTCTTGGGGGCCTGGCACCCCTCTTAAACCTTAAGGGTCTCACAAAATTCCCAACTTAATGTAAAGTATTAAGTCAATACGATGTTTCTTAAGGTAACGTATCTTTGAAGACGATTTTTATCTACTAAGTTAGGTTTTGATACAATTCGTTATAATAATTATTCAGAAACCTTTACCACTGTGTTAGTTATTTGTTGTTTTTATAAAATTATCATTCGATACTTTGCTTAGTATGAACTGAGTATGAACCCAAATGCATACTTCTTCATTATTTTATGTTATTTTATATGAGTAATTAGACATTGTTAATCATTAGACGAAAACATAATCATCATTTTACAAATACAATAACAAATATTTATATCATTCAATGTCTCAAGGTGTACGTATATATATGGCAAAATATGGATGCAAATCATATTCCGTGATTAAACACATGTTTAACTCGAAAGAACATTCTTTCGAGCTCTTAAATACAAAATGCTGAATTGAAACAATCCTCAAAACCATATCTATTATTTTCGTAATAAAACTAAATGTTCCGTTTATTATTCAGTTAACGGATCGCAAGCAATTTCCACAAATTTATGGTAACCTTATCGTATTTTTCTTAAAAACGTTGACATTACGCTTTCTGTAGTAAAAGAGTTAACAGAAACTTATGGTTCGTTTCTCTCGATTTACTTTTTCTTATTTTACAACGAGAAAAGGTTTGTTCTTTATCTCATCTGACGCGGCGCTAAGGCCGAATATGGAAGCGCATTTTACTCGGAATCTTCAACCATTGAGGAGCAAAACTATGTTTAACTGTGGGAACACAATAATGCTTTTTACATTGTGTATGCGACTAGAACCTAACCTAACCTAAAATAGAAGCCCTATCAGCACGCAATGCTATAAGAGTGCTGCGCTAAGCTGGGAATCAAACCAAGGATCTCTGGTTCCTGGATTAGTGGACTTCATAAGTGATTAATATTATCACCTCATTCTTGGTCTGACCAAGGAATGTAATTCAATTGCTCAATTATCTTATTATTTCGACCTTGCGCCGACCATACGGATAAGATAACATACATGAAATCGCGTCAAAAACAGTTGATCTTTATGACCTATTCAGTTGAACGTTTTAATATCTACTCCTCTGGTAAAACGTACTTTACATATTAGAATGTTCGTTTTTCAGATCAAATTTTAAGCACGACTTTTAGTTTGTGTTAGAGGCAAGACCCGAGCCGAGGTGAGAGGGAGAACTGCAGACAATAAAGGAAAAGAGGAGCTTTGGACCATAAATAATGAGATTGGGACGCCGCCGCGACGGAGGGGGTCATCCTTTTTATCTACCAACTTATGGTGAAAAATATACTTACCGCTAGCGTCTATTTGAACGCACAACGTATAAGGATTGCATATCTGATAACTAGCACGCTACAATGATTACAGTTACAGATATAATTGACGCGATGATGTGGGTTTTTCTCAAATAAAATGCATGTTCAGTATCTCTTATCTTCATAAAAATAAACAAACATCAGATTAAATTTCTTTAAAAAATATTTCGTGAGTTCCAATTAGTCTGCGCCGTAGTGCATATCTAAATACATGCAGAATTAGCGGCTGAGTCGAAGCTTTTAATTAACGGGATCAATCGAGCGATTCACATTCCCAACGGCACGTCTAAAAAGACCTCATATTAACGCTTAGTTTCTTATAGAAATGCTGTAAGAAAAATAGCATTATTTTTATTAGAGCCAGCAATCGAGTATGCGGCCCGCCTGACCGCAGCCTATGGATGCATGTGGCACCTATCATGATCGCATTGCAGACCATAAGCTTTAGTTCTTATGCTTCTATGCTCTGTAATTAATTTCACTGGGTCTGATACCCTTTAAACCGGAAAATAGCAAAGCAAAACATTTTACTTTTCAAGTATAGATGAGCAAACGACTCCACTATTCCTGAAGTTAATCAGAAGCGGAGTCGAGATGCGAAGACAGCTATTGGAATAAGAGTGTGCCCTACTAGCCTAGTTTAACCCACAAGACAAGCCACTACCCTCACCTCATCACAATGCTGCTTGGTGGCAGATATCGGAGTGGTTGCCGTCTCTTCAGAATCAGAATCAGAATCCTACCAGACGAATCAGTATTTAAATTGAATAGATTATAAATACTGACCACCGTGTCCGCTCGTTTATAGGGCAAAGCGTACAAGGCATATATCATGTCATCAAACTCCGTCGTAACATCAATGCTGCCGGGGGCTATTCATGCTTCGAATACATAGCGCGTGTAGACCAAGGGTGTCCTACCCCGAGGGAGGACAATGTGGGACATTAGTAGTCTTTGCATTCGACGCACATTAGCGTGGACACGGTACAAACGTGACGGGGTTGTTACGAATTAATGTACCCACGTTAAACGCACTAAATTAGATGCCGCGTGTGATCTTTTGATTGAGGGAAGGTCAAATGAGCCGTGGCCAGTAGACAAACTGCGTAGTTAAAATTAGTTATACCGTATTATGTATATGTAGCCGACGAACGGATGGCATCATTCTGACTCATGGCTCATCTTATGTTGCATGACGGTCATATGTTTACTAACAGAAAAAGATTTCTTTGTTTTTTCGACTTCGCCTCTTTGTTACCTATAGTTTGTTCAACAACCCGCTTCAGACCCAGAGGTCATTATCAGAGGGTTTAATCCAGCGAATAAATACCATACGTGTACGCGGTTGTGGCTTGTGTTAAGTCCTCAATCAATAGGTTTAGCTTTTCAATATTTGCAATCGCAATTCCTTAGCATATTGTTAACTGTAAGAGTGAACTGTCGTCTTAAATAAGGACTTATATGTTATTTAGATACATTAACGAAGCACTTGGTGTTACGCATCGTATTACATATCTAATCTACTTAAGATAATGTACAGCGTACCCTTACGCGCTTCCTATTCTGAAAGTGACTGTTAGGGACTAAACAGATGATTCAGTTAATTTCCCCACGGGCCAATGTTAACCTTGTCTCCTGGTTTTAGGCACGAGAAATGGTCGATAGAGAAAGATTCTGATTTAAACATGTGTAAACTTTTAATACAAGTTTAAATCAATTACAATGTACCCTCTAGATTGCCTCGTTCCAATAGATACAGTGTGTTTTATTTGAAACAAGTTAAGTCCAGCTGCGCTTACTATGCTCCTCTAAGCAGGCTATGGTAGATTGTTTAATACTATTTTAAAAAAATGTGATATGTGATTTTTTTCTAATAACGAAAGAAATTTTAAGAAAGGAAAACCGGCAAAAATTATGAAGTCTGGTCCTGGAACCAATAACCACGGCATATGTATACAGGGTGGCTCATTCAAATCGGTCAGTATGGGAATGTCTGAAACTATAAGACATACGAAGATTTGTTCTTAGGAACCATGTCACCGATTTTGATAAAAAGAAAAACTGCATTCATACATTTGAAAAAAAACTGTACCCAGCTCGGGAATCAAACCCGGTTGTTTTGAAAAAATAAACTTACACTTTTTCTATTTAAATATCGATTGTGTAGGTCTTAAGCTGGAAATGTCTCTAAGAAACATGATGTCTAAAATGAATAAAATGCATTGTTTTGACATACTTTAAATTATCATAGTAGGTGTTCGAAGTGACCACCGTTACAATATTCAACAAGTTCAGGCATGTAAAATTGTCTCTATGGCTGTTTGTATGTACCTCTCTACTTGTTACATACACCTTATCATGTGGCATTAGCATTGCATTAAATCTGTAAAACATTAAAATAATAAAAAATAATTATTAAAATATATTATTGAAAAAAACGGTGGTCACTTCGAACACCTACTATGATAAATTAAAGTATGTCAAAACAATGTATTATATTCATTTTAGACATCATGTTTCTTAAAGACATTTACAGCTTAAGACCTACACAATCGATATTTAAATAGAAAAAGTGTAAGTTTATTTTTTCAAAACAACCGGGTTCGATTCCCGAGCTGGGTACAGTTTTTTTTCAAATGTATGAATGCAGTTTTTCTTTTTATCATAAATCGGTGACATGGTTCCTAAGAACAAATCTTCGTATGTCTTATAGTTTCAGACATTCCCATACTGACCGATTTGAATGAGCCACCCTGTATATCATCAGAAAGCTACTTCGATATACTTTAATGGTTACTATTGCAGCTCAGTTCAAATAATTCAATGTTTTTTTAATATTTAATTGCTTGAATCTCTTACTACGAATGAGTGTTTACAGTGAATTTCAATTTAATTAAAACAATTATTATTATTTTATTGTATGTCAATTTTATATTTAATTCTCAATTTGTTTTTTTCATTAAATTTTCAATGATTTTAATTTTAATTTTATTTTCAATGATTATTTATTTAATTATGATTATTTACATATAATTTTACGCAATTATTGTTGCGAACAAATTACAAGTTGAAAAAGGACAAGTGTTGAAAAAAGTCCACGAGCGGGATTCGAACCGGCACCCCATGACATGCCGAGTCAGGTGCACTGCCAACTATGCTATCGTGGCTCAATCCAACTCGCCTAAATTAATCAACACTATCTATTTTTACTTTATAAGCCAAAGGACTATTCAATGTCGACAACTACGTCATCCACATTCGATCTATTGTCTTATTTTACAATTGTATTTAAATTTAACTTGTTTTCATATATTAAGTAAGTTTTGATTGTTATTTTTCTTATCAAGTTTTGTTGGAAGTCCTTAGTAAAATAAATAAAATAAAAATAAATCATAAATCAGAATCTTTTTGTTATGTAATGTTTTACCTATTACTAAAATTTTATCATAAGAAATTCAGAAAATTGGCTTGTAATTCTTTCGGATGTAAATCTTTATTATCTTCATTATTATCTTCATCCTATAAAGCATCATTGCTGGACTCAAGTCTTCCCTCAAGTATAGCAAATTGGGGAATTAGCCCAAAACCCAATACCCAATGTGGGTTGATTTTTCATGACTGCGATCTTAAGACAACCACTGAACCCAAGAGCTTAAAGTGGCACCAATTTGTGAGATCTGGCATAGCAAAATTTGCTTTCCTTGCAAGATCGCCATATTAAGATAAAAATTTTGATGACAATTCATGTTTTAGTGAATTCGAAAGTAGCATTTGACCTGAGGCAAAGTGCGTTAGGTGTAATTAGAACCCACGACCTTTTGCAGTCTGGGTGACAGCTCTTCCAAATAATTCCTGGTTCCGTGCCCCACCTTTAGCAAGACATCTTTTTCCTAAAGCAATTTTCAATTTAAACATTAGAAAAATCTTATAAACATCTTTATTACCTAGTAAACCAAAAGAAAATTAAAATCAATTACATCTATTATGGTTGAGTATGCTGTAATAACAATAAAGAGCCACATTACATTAATGTTAGTACTTTACTCGGTAAGGCGCACAATATATTGGACATGTTGCTTTATAAAGGTCCGCCAACTAGCCAATGCGGGGCCCGCCAGACGACCTCATCCCGGCTCCATTGTGGGCTTGCATCGCGCTCATGAAATATGAACGGGCCGTTTAAAAGAACCAGCAGCCATACACGATCCTTCCTGGTTCACTGCCTCGCGAATTTTTTTGTTAACTGCGTCTATCCACGTTACCAATTTATTCAGCTCCGTCTTCTGTTTTGAACAGCGATTACGAAATGTAAAACGTGCGTTATTGTGGAATTATAGTTTTTAATTGTTACGGAGTAAATACTTTTTTATGTTAATTATAAAACTTCTTATATTTTTTAACTGTTTAAACAAACTGTCAACGTTGTTCATTTGTCTTTCTGCTTCGCTCATTGTCGTCGTTAAGCTGTTAATTGTCTGTTTTCAGATTTTATTTCTGCTTTATTAGTTTTTTTACGTTTAATTTGGCTTTCCTCAAAATTCCTTAATTTGTTGTCCTATGTTGTAAATACCTACTAGGTACTTATATTATTTTGTAAATGCGGACCAGTTACTCCCAGAAGAAGATACTCCCAGATAAAACTTGAGGGAGAATCTTGGATTAATTTGGATGAATTAAATTGAACAAAATTTTTAAATCGAACGTTTTGAGCTTCTTCGTAACAAATATGATGCTTCTAATTTCTAATGTCCTGATGACGTTGCGCGTCCCACGCGACAAATGTAACCATGTAACGTGGGCTGCTGGGGAAATAGTTCTTGATTTTAGCGAAATTGTGGTAATTGAGTTAGTTACCTACTTTCGCTGCCTGCAGATGTCGCTGATTTGATTAGTTAATCATGGGGCCCTTCTGAGAAATGAAACACTTACAGGACTTGTTAGTACTTTTTATTGAAATGGTGTTGTAGGGTCAAAAGCTATTCTAAGGATTAACTACGGAAATTTTAGGCAGTGATAAATTATAAATTTAAATAAAAATAAGTGAATTGTAAATAAAAATGACGATCGCATGGCTAAACTAACATAACAAGCACTAACAAATAATGGAAAATGGTCTTCTATCTAATGTAAACAAATAACACTTACAGGAAATATTACGGCATTTCGCTAAATATGAGTAAATAAAAAGGAAATAGTAAGAAACTGGGTGTTTAAAGTTTTTTGCTTACCTTAGACAATTTGATCCTTCATGCCAATGGAATAGGAGCGCGGCGTCACAGAAGTCACAGCGAGCTAGTAGCACAGTGCATATTCCCAAGGTAAACAAAGATTACGTAAACGCAATCCCACGCACGCACGTCATCCGATCGATTTTGAAACTTTCGAATACGCCCACTTATATTTTACAAGATCAACTAGACCAGACCCGTTCGAATCGCCCTGCAACACCGCATCCAAAACACCAACTATCGTACGAGTCCCCTGTGCCCTTGAAGTGGTACAGGTTATGTTATCGATAAAGCACAACACGCGCACTGACAGTTCGGACAAACAATCACAGATCAAGTTCAGAGCCAGTAAAGGTATTGGTAAAGTACAATGAACGCGGTGGTGATCCGTCCACAGTTTGTAAATATATCAGATGTCTGATCGCGTCCGTGAGGAATCGCGGAAGATGCGATGTGTGTGCAAGGTTAGCGATGTGTTCGTCCGTGGTGAGCGCGGCGCGGCGCGACACTCGCCCTCCGTGGTCAGGCGCGGACTGGGACTGAGCGCGCCGCGAGGGCTGCCAGCGAGGACGAAGCCCCGCGCCTCCGCACCGCGCGGCCTGCGCGCGCCTCTTTCGCCAAACCACATCCAAAATTTCTACATTCACAAAAATGTTTCGATAAAGAGGAATCACAAACAATACCATAGAAGAGACACCATTCGGAGGCTTTTATTGTTTCTCGATCTATGTAGGTATAGCTACTGTTCACGAAAACAGTCTAACTTTTGGAAATTAAACTTTGGGGAAACGACAGTGACATCAAAACAATCACAATCACGGTTTCATTACTCTTTGTGGATCGGGTAAAGTAATGAATCAGTTATCTTTGAAATGGATCATCATCATTATAGACCATGATTCCACTTTAGGGCTGGACAAAATAAATCCTCCAATAAAAGTTATCTGTTTCTGTATCTGAATAGACAGATTTACTTTGAACAGCGGCTCGAATTTTATTGGATGTTTTTATAGGTCTCAGTTTTCGGCATCATCTACTTTATTGAGTCCTTATCTGTCAAGAACAGTCCTTGCATAATAATGGATGATAAATATTATTTGTTGGGCACTTCTTCGGCACATCAGAAGGCTGAAGGCGCTTTTAACTGTCAGGGGCAGGTGATTGAGTCTTTATCGTCGCCTCACCATAACCCGAGGGTGCAAACTGCGCCTGTGTCAATGTCACTTCCCTGTCAATTTATCATGGGAAATGTCGCAAGCTACTGAAGAAAAATCATTCAACGAAAATAATCAGGATTCGGAGGATTCACTATCTCATATTGTGTGCTCGCTTTCAAAGGAACATGTTGTTGTATATTCTTGAAAAATTTTGACTTTGAAACAAATGAATAAAATTTAGGTTGTTTTTAAGTAACCACGAACATAAGTTTCATTAACGTGGCAGGTACGGCTAACCCAGGTACTGGTGCAAAAGTAAAGTACGGTTAAGATAGTAGTTCCGAGAAAACGGTCGCGTCTGCGGCTCGCCGCTCGCCGTTTACAAAAAAACTCTACCTTTTGTACAATCTATTTTGATATTTGGAGGAAATGCAACCTTATACTTGCATTGTTGTTTGAAATTTGGTAAGCTTAAGTTAATGTACAAAATTAAGAAATGAATTAGCTTATTGCAATACCTGTAAAAATTGTCTACTTCATTAGCACTAAATACACAGTACTTAGTTTGCAATAAATAACGACTGACGAGACTAAGTTATTTTTATTTTAAATAACTTTGTCTCGTCAAAATACTTAAATAATATTAAACAAATTATAACAAAATATTTTAGACGTATAATTTCAATTATATATCTCAACAGCACGAGCAGTACTGTAGTATTTTGGATTATATTATAACAATTCTATGTGTATTCTTCGCCACTCACTGCGACACTCTCTTAGAAATTAACGATATGCCGCTTCGGGGTGCTACATGTCAAGTTACCAAAAGAATAAATGACGTATTAATATCGCAATGAGGTACCTAATTTAACCTTTATTTAACTTTTTCCAATTCAAATAATCCTATTTATACAGTACCTACAGAAAAGGGAGCAGCATTGTATTTTTTGACAGCATACCCAAAATAATACAAAAATGAGGAGGGGTCCTAAGTATACCTCAATCACTCCAAACTTTTTGAAAAAGGTTTTAAACTCAAGGTAGATAACGCGATCGCACGGAAAACTTTTGAACGTTCCAAATAAATGAAATAAAACTTTCCTTTTCCTTTCAAAAACTATAATAAAGTTAACTTCGCAAAATTACATATTTATCTTGCCATATTATTATCTTTTAACTTCAGTAAATATTTTTATAAAAGTTGTACAAATGCAACCTTTAGAAAAATATCGTTCGTCGTTCGTTTAGAACTGAAAAGTTTTAAGAAAATTTAACTGGTAAAACATCGTTGCGATCAGTTAATAAAAGAAATCTCTGGGAAGATTGTAGAAGAATAGTCTTAAAAGTGCTAACTATTTGTAGTAAGAGCACTAAAAACACGGACATACTAAGTACATAATAAAAATACACAGGAAACATATTGGGATGAAATATTACAGAATAACTATATAGATTTAAACTTAAAGCTAGACCTGGGACGAGACACTCGAATCTAACTCGGGAAGCGAAAGCTAGCGCGCAACCCATCCGCGAGCTATTTCCTGTGCAGACACGGCCTGAATGGTCCGCTGATTCACGTGTAAACATGTCTGGAAGTTTCATCTTGTTTCAATTTGCAGCTGTTCCGTGTTGCAATTACACTAACAATCGCATAAACATTTGCAAACATTTGCAAAATATATAATGTGCTTATTTTTAGATTATTTGGCACTATAAAACTTATACATTTATGACTATGTTAAACCTGATAACCTTACATAAACCACAATTTAACTATTAGCCTAGCGGTTCCGACTACCGATCTCAGACCTAAAAGTCCCGAATTTGGTGGTGGTAGTAGTAGTTTGATGAAGGTCTAGTTTTAGGTCCGCCTGGTTAACTAACACCGTCTATATCTAAGTATATTGCTATAACACAATGTAAGTGACATTGTTGTAGTACCATTAGTTAGAGAAAAAACCGGTTCTTCAGAAGTTGATGATTTCAGGTAAAGTGCGCTACCACCTACGATCTTCACTTGCCCATTAGGTGTGATAAAGATAGAGCGCACTCCGATTCTGAATAAAAGTTACGCTTAAACGTTTCAGACAGGGAATTAATTCAATTAAGCTCCGTAAGGCTATTAACTTGTAAGTCCATTTGCCGTTTGTATAAAAAAATAATTTTGTCTGTGATTTGTATAACGAGGGACGGCTGAATAAGGTGGATTTGTTTGGCACTCGTAAGTAGACTTTGAAGAGTTTGCTGATTACTAATTAAACAAATCATTAATAGTTAGCCCAATAAGTAGAACTTTTAAAAGAAAAATAAGAACGTCATGAATCAACTAACACATCGAACAAAAACAGTTTAAACATTAAATAAAATCACACAAAACAAAAATAAAGAAAATAACTATGATGTGCAAGGCTAACGATTAGCTGTCTCAGCAATGCTTTTGTGGCACAAAATGCCACAGAAGCGTTCAGACAGCTCCCTGAACGTGAGACGTGATAAATAAATGTTATATTTATAGAAAATAATATACATAAAATACTAACACATACATTAAAATAAATATAAATAATGCAAATGGCTGCATGTTTATATCTATCTAATATGCGCGCTCACGAACACTAAACGGTTAATAATCCACCATTATTTCACATTAATATACGACATAACACCAATTTTAGAAAAAAAAAACTAAATCGCAGTGATTACTCTTCACTTTCCCGCCAAAAAACCCATTACAATACTTGTATAGTGTTGTCACAGTTTTCAAATTCATGACATTGATTCGCGTTTTTTTTAAATACCCACAAATTGTTGGGACAGTTTATCTGTGGGTAAGTAAGGTCGTATCTTGTAAAATCTTTTCTATTGCAAAATTCTAAGAAATTTTCACAGTATCCAATGTACCTATATTCCAAATCTGCTAGCAATACTTACTCAAGGTTACTACGCACCAATGAACATTATGGAGCCTTGGCTAACCTTAAAGTTAGTAACTAGTTAGCTTAAGCTACCAAATTCAAACTTGATCCGAATTCAATTGCTTTAGTGGCTAGGTTTTAATTATGTGATCAGATCGGAGTAGGTAGAACGATTTTACGTACTTGCATCACAAATGTTCACAGAAAACATAATATGGATGAGCCAAAATAAAAAACAACAACATTGTTCGTGGAGGAAAGAAAGGTAGTAAAACGAACAAAAAGTTTTTTTACTATCTGATCGAAAGTAACGTACTTTTTATGCTAATTTAAAAAAATATCTACATTTAGTTGATCTTTTTTGTAAATAGTTTAGTAAAAGTGTAGTGATAGTAAAAGTAAAGATAGAATGAAACAAACAGGTAAAAATCAACACATCAGACTTCATAATTTTAAAATATCAGAAAAACTCTTAATTAAAAAATAATAGAACTCCGAAAGGATATCCATATTAATATACACGTCTCAGATCACTGACCCCAAATCGTCCTACCTACTCCGATCAATGGTGATCAATATGATTTTAATACGTTAACTTGCTATTATATAACTTACAGATCCGTAATCCATTCTACTTCTACAGTATTATAAGTTATAACTTTAACCTTATTGATACTATTAATTGTAGGCGTTTAACGTAATCTATAATTAATGTAATTGATTTGTATCGTTCTCATTGGTTGGTACATGGGAAGGTTAGCGTTGTGTGATATCGGCTTGTACTTACATAAAACCCTGCTTCAAGACAGTAATTATCATTCTTAGTTACCTTTTAACCGACTGTTAAAAGTAGATGAGAGCTGTATGGAATCTGGTAAGTATGTATTGAAAAGTAGTAATTTTTTAAATGTGTAAATGTGGTAAAATATTCAAAAAATATAAAATACACAAAATATTTTTTAATTTTAAATATAAAATTTACGTAAAGACAAAACAAGTACTTTAGCCATTAAATTATCTCTGTTACTTATTTATTTACGTGTGATATAAGTATAAAGAAAAAAATAATTAATTCAATAAACTGCCGTTTCTTCAACCACACATTATCTAAAGTAATGTGTTACCGTCCTGAATTTACCACGACAACAATATGTTAGAAACTCTAAACGTGTATAATTATAAAATCTGAGAATGTCACAATCACTTGCGAAATTATCGCGTTAAAATGAAAAGAGCACTTATCATAATATAGTCGCGACTGATGCCTGTTTACAAAGCAGCTGCACAGATAAAGCGCAGACTGTTTACATTCGCTCCACGGGAATAAGTTGTTTCTAAATGTTGTTGCATTGTGAGCGTGTGCGGCTCTCATTCATCTTAAACCTTTTCAGGAGTTTATTTCTCGTGCAGACGAATGCAGCCTCTCCGGGAGACATAAAAACGTTCATTTGCATTGGTACCCGCACCCGGTATTTATCCAGCATTACTGTGCCGCATAATAAGGGAACACCAGGCTTTGATGGCTGACGCAAAACCCCTTTAGGCCATGATCCTTTCGGAATAAAAAACACGCGAGCACTCCAGGGACGAACGCTAATTAGCCGTTTATGCTCACGCTATTATGGCCGCGTAGGTATGCCAATGTAAATGTTAGCGCAGACTGATCTCCATGTGGGGCGGGCAGCTCAAATGCGATCCGGGAAATGCCAATTAAATAACGAACTCCAACTGGGACATGCTCATTTGTGCGTGGATAGATGCTCCGACGCAAATTCTACAATCCGAGTACCGATGCGTATTCATTAAATATTTCGTTGCGGTTTTCTTTACAATGTTATACATTCCTGTTTAAAATGAGAACATCAAAATGCTTGTTAGGCGAGCTATTAAACAATCTGAACTATAAACAGATTTCCTAAGTACCTAGGAGATTACCTGAACTTGTGGGCGGTGGGTGTTTATGCAGGATAATCATAAATCGTGCACGCCAACCAAGTTTGCAAGTTAATCCATATGCTCTAATAAATTACACTAAAATTGTTAGAAGCTATATTGCACTAGATAGGACTAATGATCATGCCAATGCTAGTTTAGCGGCCAGCGTCCCCTCTATCGCCGGCCCTCCCATGGCCATAAGCAAGGTAACATAACAAAAGGTAATAACAACTTATCTTCATCGCCCGTTTCATTTCCGTGTCCGAGTTATCGTTGCTTTTCAGACCGAACAACCCTCTTTTGATGTACTCATACTGCTGTTGTGGTAACGCAGACACGATATACAACATTATCCTTTTTGCTCTTTTAATCTAATATAAACTTTGTTGGGCCGCTATAGAGACGTTTATGGCGTAATAAATTAAGAAATAAAACTAGAAATATGTGTACAATGCGTACATGTGCCACAATACGAACATAAATTTTACGCACTTAAGTGAAGACGATCAAATTTAGTATTAACGTAATTGGGTAGCACGTCGATTTCATTACAACCGCAATATTTCCACTAATTGAGTTTTCATCTGCGTGCGAGTGTATAATGTGTTTGCAGATAGACTTTGTAACAAATTAAAGGCTACACTTATCTTTGAAAGTATGCTGACTTTCATATACATTTTATAGATTTACATTTCATATATATTTAGAACAATAGACAAAAAAGACCGCTACAAAGTATTAGCTTAATAAGGGTTTTTATCATTCTCGAGGTAAAATTTGAATTGCGAATGGAAAATGGAAAATTAAACAAATGATTAAAACGACTGATGATTCAATTAGTTCAATTACTGGTCACCACGATGTTGTACAAAAAGAATCAGCAATTGTAATACATATAAATTAGTATGCTATGTTTGAGAGTAGTATTATTCCTACTGCATAATATTTAAAAAATTATCATTTGCAAAAACGACAAAATGAAAAATTTACAGAAGTCCCAGCTCGATTCCAAGTGTTATGTTGTGTTCGCTTTGCTTTGTGACTTTAAACTGATTTTAAGGTCTGAAATACCGCGGTAAACTTTAACCGCCTCTGTGATCTAGTGGTTAAGACCACCGGTTTAGATCCAGAGGTCCCGAGTTCGATTCCCAGCGGGGGGTACATGTTTGTGTACTCGGTTTGGTTGGTGGTACGACTTGTTTGTCCGCCTGGCTAGCTACCACCATCTTATCTAAATATGTCGCCATAACATCAATGTTTGTAGCATTGTTGTGTTCCGGCAGCTAGAGATAAGATAGCCAGTGCCTCACTAGTTGAGGATCCCGGGTGAAGTGCGCTTCCACCAAATGGCCTTATCATCACTTAATCAGGTGAGATCAAGGCACTGTGCTTACCCGTAAATATTGAAAAAAAAACACAAATGTTGAAAAAATTTCCACGAGCAGGATTTGAACCTATTATTATTATGTCAGAAGGGTGCAGGTTCAAATCCTGCTCGTGGAAATTTTTTCAACATTTGTGTTGTTGTAATTTGTTCGCAACAAAATTTGCGTTAAAAATTATTTGAACATTAAAAAAAAACTTTTTAACTTTGCAAATGAATTTCTCACACAGTTTAAGAACCATATAAAGGCCTAATATTCTGCAGTAGTTGCCTAGATTACGCTGATTATTTTGATGACGATAAATATATATCGAGAAATCTTCGTTTACGCAAGTTACAAGTAATTCTACAGAAACAACATAGCAAGCTAAACAGGTAGGTACCAAACTGCAAGATAAGTAATTGAGTGTAAAGGACTTACTGGTGGCACGTGATGTAGTTGCAAGAGGGGGACGCTATCTGGGCCCCTATTTCCACAAAACGTGCTATCGAACTTCGATGGCTGTCCTCCTTGTACATTCGTGTTCGCCTCTCCATGCACAGTCAGCAAAATCGAGTTAGAGTAAGTCGAGTTATTGGAATTTAATAATAGGCTACCCTGTTTATATGGTTGTAGTCTGTCCGAAATCACCTCCTCGAGTCTGGGCTGTGATTTAGGGAGCATTTTTCATGTTGTACGCCATTGAGATGAAAAAAATGGAGACGCCAACTAAATAAAAAAACGTAAGTATCAAAGTAAATTTTCCTTTTTTTCTTCTTTTGTGTTACTTATTGTCATTGGTGTTAACCATTGTAATTAGTGATGAATAAATAGTTCTACTTTCTTATTCTTCTCCATTTTCCTTATACATCCATAGGGAAGGCTCGTGCCCCAGTAGTGGAGACATAGAATGAGCTGATGATGGTGATGATGATGATTCTTCTTCTCTTATTGGCTTGAATGCACAAGTATTTTTTTTATTGTGTACCATTTTAGCAATCATTGTTAGTACCTGAGTACTACTCTTAGTTTTACCACAAATTGATAAAAATGTAAGTATCTCTTCAAGACATTTCTACTATTTCTCTAGATGTAGGATGGTGTGCAACTAGGAACAGGTGACGATACTGGTAAGTCTCACACTAAGATATCAATAAATAGGTACTCCCTCCCATTTGTGTTCGAAATCACCCGTGACTATTTTAATCACAGAAAACTAAAAACTGTCGAACGACATACAATAAGGAATATTCTTTAAAAAATCAATTTAAAATAATTCAATTCAAACTATATTACTCGTACATAGTGTTTTTCACTTATTTCAAATTTGAAGACTACTGTTCATATTAAAAACTGTACCTACCATATCAATCAGAGCTGTTAATATTAATATATAGATATATATTAATAAGTGAAGCAAAATCTTTGAATCCCTTTTTAAGAAAATTGCGCAAGAGCGCATGGCGGAGTGTGAGATTTGGTATAATTAAAGTTTACATGGAGAAGATCTCACAAACGATGAAATTTATGTATAACTAGCTTACCAGCGGACTTCGTACCGCTTTGACAGTTTCCATGATAACAAAACAAACAAATCATTCGTCCGCTTAAGAACACCCGTATCCCATGATGGACCGCTATAGCAGAATAATAAAATGCATGTATTATATTTGAATCTGTCAATGTCAAACACATGTTTTTTTTAAATTGTCATGGCCAATGGTACCTACAAACCCTTCAGCCGAAATAGTAAATATCGTTTAATAAAAATTACGGTCCAATTTAGACCACTGGGCGACCACTAGTAACCTTTAAAAGCCAACGACTTTGTCCTATTAGTAAGTAAAACCTTGTTTTCTTAGCACTACCAGAAGGATATTTACTCTGCGGTAGTGCACGGTGGGCCCGTCCTCACCAGACCTTTGAAAGTCAACGATGTTTTTTTGCTTTTATTTCCTCTACCTAAGTAAAACCTTACTTTTTTAGCACTTCCAGAGAGATGTCTACTCTACGGTAATGCACGGTGAGCCCGTCCTTACCGACCCAAGCCCGCCGCACCCGCACCGCCATCAATTGAATACTTTTTATTGCTCTCTCCGCAAAAATACCTTAGAGATTATATTAGATTGAACTGAAAATGTCCATAGACTAAAGAAGATTAAATCTAATAACGCACCGCAGTTTTTTGCTGCTTAATTAAAGGGATGATTGTAATTTGCGCTACACCAATTAATAGTATAGAATAATATAGGTGCACCAAAAAGTTACGAAAGAATTTCTTCTATCAACAGCGTTCACTGTTCAAATTGCATACTAAAAGGCTGAATCGCGAATGTCACTGTTTCGGCAATTTCAAATTGTTTTGTAGTTTCATGCAAGAATAGAATATAATAGAATGATTTATTAACCATATAACTCGGAACGTTGTACAAGGCAAGTCCATGATACATCATTCATTACAATACAATAGTACATTTAAAAAAACATTGACATTAATTTAAAAATAATACTATAAAATAAATTATTAAAATTATTAAAATTAGTAGGTAACACAAATGTCAAATTTAAAATATTAAAAATATAATCTATGTAATTACATAAACCAAAATGGAAAATTGATCAGTAATAAAATAAAATTTATTTTTACTATACAATATTATAATAATGAGGAGCTCGATGGCGCAGTGGTTAACGCGCCCGGTCTGCGAGTGCTAAGGTTAAGCAACTTTCGCAAAGGCCGGTCATCGGATGGGTGACCAAAATTTGTCATCTCGAGCTTCTCCGTCCTTCGGAAGGCACGTTAAGCCGTTGGTCTCGGCTGCATTAGCAGTCGTTAACAACCACCAGTCCGCTCTGAGCCCGCCTGGTGGTTTATGGCCCGTTCTCCCTATCCATCCATAGGGAAGGCTCGTTTCCCAGCAGTGGGAACATAAATGAGTTGATGATGATGATGATTATAATAATACATTTTAAAAAAATTTGTGGTTTCCATTCCAATATAAAAATAAATAAAGTAAAATGATAATTAAGTAAATTTATACTAACTGTCCTGATATAAGAACGAGGATTTATTAGGACGCATAGCCGTGAACTCGTTAATTGAATAAAATGGGTTTGAAACAAAAAAATGCTTGACTATACGATCAAAATTCTTTCAACGAACTACAACGTCTACGAAATTTAAAGGATATTGCCAATTTTTCTATGGACGTAGATGTAGTTAATAATTTTCATTTACAGCAATGTTTTATGGTGTTTTGTTTTCGGGAATATTAGCAGATTTTATTCTCATGTTAAAAAGTTAAAAAACCTTATCAGTCAAAAGTACTAGACGTCAAGAGTTTCGTTTTTACGATCAGATTATTAACAATTGGTGTATGCGCTAAGACTTTGCTATTTAAAAGAGTAAGGCGTTTTAATATAATTATTTTATGTAGGTTTTAAAATGCTTCATTACTTACTTTACAAAACTAAAAAGTTTGAAATAAACCAAATTATTAAAATAAAACAAAAACCCGACTGCTAAAACATCTATATAAAAACAATGATATACTTAATCGTAAAAACTGGACTAACATAAAAGATAACTGCAAAGAAAAAAAAACTGAAAAGAAAAAAACAAGCTCTACGATCCCAGAATTCGACTCGACGACGGATACATATAATGTGTCCGTCATCGAGTCGTTCGGCAATTTGAGCAATGTTGAATGCAACATGAAATATTTCAATGTCTTTATAAATACTCATTTATTATAGATTTTATTATTTAAGTATAGGTATCGGACAAGGATCCTACAACTGAACTATCACCGTTGACAGCCACAACCTGCGTTCTATTATGCAGGTATGACCTCATCATGTTTATTGCATAGTTGGCAGTGCACCTGACCCGGCATGTCATGGGGTGCGGGTTCGAATCCCGCTCGTGGTGTTTTTTCAACACTTTGTCTTTTTTCAAATCATCATGTTTAATTCAACACCCTGGAAACCATAAAATTCCAGTTTCAAAATGAGGATATCATGGCGGGCGGAGACAGTCAAATGCCTTGAATAAATCACAAAAAATGCTTGCGCATTTCTGTGATTCGTCCAAAGATTCTAAAATAAAATAGACCACTTTTCTAATCGCCATTTCCGTTGATCTATTCTTTCTTTACCAAACTGTTCTACCGCAAAAAGTTTATTTTCTTCGAAATACTTAACTATTTTATTTTTAAGAATAGTCTCTAATATTTTAGACAACGTTGGTAGTATACAATCTTTAGGGTTACTCTTGAAACACTATTGCAATAATCAATTTCCAATCACAAATCTAAAAAATTCAAATGGCACTCTTAAAAGCGATAATAGCGCCACATTGGAATTAAATTGCGTGGAAATTGAGTGAACAAATTATTATCGAGATGGGGCGTTCCGAAATTACGAAACTTATCCCAATATCGATACATATTAATCGCATTGGAATTATATTGAGATTGAGTTTGCATCAAGAGTAGCCTACTCTTTAAAACATCAGGAAATACTCCCTTCTCCAAACAACTATAAACAACAATTAGTAACAGCTCCATCAGGTTCTAATCCTATAGTATTAACTCTTTCATAGTTTTAGTATTCATGTTGTAAATATCAACGATCAATTTAGATTTTAGGTTATTTATTATTGACCATAACTTTTTGTAATCAATAAAACTAAAGATCTATCAGTATTATTAAGGTATTCTAAACATCGTTGAGTGTTTACACCACCCACATTACTTATTAATGAATATGCAATATTGAGAAATAATGTGTTAAACAGGTTTGCTATATCTTTAGTCTTAGTGATTCTACTTCCTTATCATTCTTGACGTACGGGATAGTAGTCTTAGAAGTCTGATTATTTCCCTTTCCAACTTGTTCCCCCACAATTTTCCAAGTTCCTCTTATTTTATTACTTCAACTACTGATTCTGTGCGCGTATTGTTTTTTTTTTGCTACAGTCATAACTTTTCTTAAAACTTTTTTATACTTACCTTCTTATTTTTATTCTCGTTTGCTCATTTAGTGCATGTTTCTGTAAAATGTCTAATTTTGCTATATTATTTTCCGACACTTGTATCCCTTTTGTGGACTACTTCTTAATAATGTTATTTGAGTTATGTCGTACTGTTGGAAATGCAACATTATAGTAAAGCCTAATAGCGTCCAATAAAATACTCATTCCTACCTTCGGGTCCTTACAATCTATGATTTGTGATCATAGGGTATTAAAATCTCTGGTTACCTAAGTAATGAAAGTACTGTTAAAGTTATTCCTAGTCATTTTTCTTGAAAACGTAGTTGTTTTTGATATTGTATCTTTGTTATTATAGAGAACTAGCTGACCGGCGGACTTCGTACCGCTTTGACAGTTTCCATGACAACAAAACGAACAAATCATTCGTCCGCTTAAGGACACCCGTATCCTATGATGGACGCCTATAGCAGCGCCACCTACCGGGTTCAATTGTAAATCTAAACCATTCTCGAATCCACTTGAACACACACAGAAAATTTCATCCAAATCGGTCCAGACGTTTAGAAGGTGTTCAATAACATACACACGCACAGAAGATTCATATATATAAAGATTAATTTAATAACATTATGATCAGATAGATTACAGTCTGCTACATATCCTTTACAAGTTAACAAAAAAGTTTCGGGTGATCTAGTGGTAAGTTACGTGCTATGTAATCTATTCTTACATAAGCATTTTGCAAAAGATTCATAATATTACATAAATGTTTCTGTTGTTTCATCGTCATCGTCGTGTATGATTGTACCAAATAAAGATTTTTTTTATTTATATTTATATCATCATCATCATTATCATAACCAGCCCCCCAACCGCCTAACTCTCTCGCTTTCGATCGCTTTGAAGGCGAGACCCTCGCCTCGCCTTTTAATATAATATCGAAATATAATATCGAATAATATCGAAAGCTATAGCCTATAGCTTTCGATATTGCTTTCATAATAATAATAATAATAATAATAAAACTTTTATTTGGACACTATAGACACATTCATATTCCTTTCGAAATGACAAGATGACACCTCCTCCTCGCCTCGCCTTCAAAGCGATCGAAAGCGAGAGAGTTAGGCGGTCGGCCCCCAGCTCGTATTAGTCTACTGGCTGCACATAGTCATCTCCCAATGCATGCCACTGAGACTGACTTTCGGATTTTCTCATCTAAATACTACTAGCTTCTTTGCGTTGTTGTTGCTTCCGTAAAAGCTAAGCTCCAAATCCTGTTAGGTTTTCTATATTGAAAAGAAAAACAATCTGTAAAGAATATGAGCGTCCTTTTTACTGTTTTCTTTTTAATACGGATTGCCCCAAAATTTCCTTATAAAAAAGAAAATGCCCAAGCCTCCAAAAAAAATTATGTTAAGGAAAAATTATAAGATCCCCATTCACATCAAAGGATTGACGAGACCGCGCGCTGGTATTAAAAATACTACTTATGGAGCACATAAAAGGATAGGACAGCCAGTGTATTTACAGAATAATGTGTATTACTTCTATCATTCATTGCCCAGGATCCTGAAAAGGGATACGGGTTGAATAATGAAACACTGAAAGGGCACCACGAAAAATGCACAGGCGAATTTCGTTAGAGATTAAAAAACGGCGTTTGTTTCTGGAACGGGCTCGACTGGCCCGGCGGGCCCGGGTCGAACGGATCCGCTAATGGCGGCCCCAAACGCCAATTATATCAATTAAATACTTTACGTCTACGCCCCGCCCTGCCACTCTTTTATTTCGAGCTCCTTTATTTATTTACTTAGGTTACGCACTTTTTGAATTTGCAGGGGAGCACTTAAGTATATACATTTAATTGTCATTGTTCGCGTCGAAAATAATTGAGCTCTTCATTTAAGAGTGGTGACCTTTTTTCGTTACATGAGACATTTTGAAAGAGAGAATGTTGTTAAGTTTGTCACATATTTCTTATACGCATGTAGTACCTACCATTGATTATTTTGGACCTGTGTATTTAGGCTTAAACAAATGTATACTGAATAAGAAGCATTTTATTGTTTACTTTACGAAAATTGACACCGTTTATAAAGTAGACGCCCGCCACGTTGGAAGCTAAACTTTTTAATGTAGTTAGGTATCCATATTATTATAATACTTCATCGTAACCCAAACCAATTATTTCTAAACATCTACATCACAATTTGAAAAAAAAAGCAAATAGGTATATAACCATAATCATCTACATCACATTATCATTATCAGTTTCACCTATGATCTTACAGTTTATTAGCTCTCTCCATCCGACTGGTTGTCTGGAAGATTGTCGATTATCGATTAAAGCGATAAGACCGCCAAATTGTAACTTTGTAAGTTATTATATTTGTGTTCATGTTTATGTTTCATAGTGTTGCAATAAAAGTATTATCTATATCTAACCGTTTATAAACGTCCCACTACCTGGTACTGGTAGGTTCAGCATTCTCACACATCGAGTGACCGGGCCATATAGAGATTAAACTTGGCTAAAATAATTCTGGGCTTTCAACAATAAAACAGGTGAGCAGATCTCTTAAGTCCTTTATTGTACATATAAAACAACTGTTACACAAGACATACTCGTATAATGGTGGGATTATCTCTAGAAGAGATCTCGTCCAGCCAACCCTAACTATAATTCAAATTGAAAGGTTTAGTTGTTATCACAGTGTTACAAAATAAATATATTAATCTCCAGACAACTTTTATAAAAAAAACGAATAAAAATTTTATTCTAAGGCCAAAACTTTTGGAAAAATAAAATGTCATGCTGAGTGGACATAATTTTTATACAAGACGTTGAACCCGCTAATCCCAGATCCACTCACTAGACTGGAGAGAGACGCCCTATTTCGGCTCACTAACGACCTCATTACCTGGCAGAGGGGGATGTACCCTAATTACCCTGCATACGTGCCATAAGCTGTGTAGTCCTGCCAAGGACCTTTTTAAAAACTATGTAGAACTCCTCGTGAACTCCGTGTGTGGTCTAAAATAATTAGCATAACTATATCTTGTACTTGTATCTGTGTGTGTGTATCTGTCCTTAAAAGTTAAAAAATATGTCCTTTAAACCTTCGTCGGTACGATAATTATAAGCGGTTTAAAAAAGTTCATTGCACTGAATATTTTGGCGAGTCAGATAGAGAGTACCCTATAAACACAAACGTACTTACGCCAAACTTTAATACTCTACTCGAAACAAATGAATGTGGATTTAATTTGCTTACTTGACATTTACATCGTTACAAAATGAAACGAATATGCTTGGCTGTATTAGTATACTGACCCTCTGTAGGTAGGTACCGATCCGTATGTGTAGATAAGATAATATATGAATAATTTTTGCTAACCGTATTATTTCACTAACATTATACTCGTATATGAATGTGCTCGCGTGCCCATTCATCCAATCAAAATATATTGAGTTCTTTATTCCATAAATCTATTGCCAATGGATACCACAAAATGGCGCCTATTCGTTATAAGGCGGATCAAACTGAACCAGTTCTTCAATGATGACCAAGCGTATTGCGGACAGCCTATGACCAAGCAGAATATTTCCCGTTACCATTCGGATATACATATGCATGGCCTCACAATTGATTCCCATAAGAATTTGTACGTAAAAGTCTTGATATATCCGACTAAGATGAAACAGGCCGTGTTCTTGGGTTTTTTTTTTTTTTTAAAGCAAACTCTAACCATTTGGCCACCAACCTGCCTTTTGGTGAGCGAGATGTGGCCCAAGGTGGTACACGCATAGGCAGGAAATGCCTATTCACTCTTGCTTTGAAGAGACCCAGGTCGTAGTGAACGGTTTTGTAATCTGTTGTTGCTGTTTTACAGTATCGTTATCGGGAGATTCAAAAAGGTTCTGAATCAAAACAACTGCTCATTTGAAACCGAAATCAAATTCTCTTAAGTAAATCATATTTTCATTATTTAGTTTACGTCTCTGGAAATGTGTTGATTGAAGGAACGGCATAATCTAATTCACTGTACTTACTTACGTTAGTTATATGTACTGCCATGAATGAATCACATAGATAACAGGGAAGCTCTGGTCGGCTTTGAAACGAATAGTGACAGTCGAGGGTTGTCGATATTAGAAGTGTTTTTATTTTATTTTTCTTTGGCTTTTGTATGTCAACCTCATTGACAGAGCATGATAAGGGCCATTAGCTACATATGAATAAGTTAATGATTTTACTAAACCGTTGTATTATTCCCCCGGTACAATACATCTCACTACAAAAAAGTAGAATATAAGTAGGTACTTACTATCTATCAGTCTCGAATATGTCACTCACTTGCCCAGTCGTCTGTAAACTAATTAGACGAGATTTAACGCAAACCAGTCAGTTTTTCGTAGGCATATGATAAAGCCACCAAAGAGCATGCACTACCAAGGAGTGCCGCCGTGCTACTAATTGAATAATATGAAATCTGTTAGCAACTTCTTGCCTGTAACATAACGTGTGCATGGAGTCAATATTAGTTATTTTTTATTTTTTATTTGTAGTATTCATTACACCCATGAGTGTGTGTTTACCAATGGAAAAATATAAGAATTGCGTATATAAATACGTACTCTTTGGTAGTGCATATTCTTTGGTGGCTTTACCGTACCTCTTGTCATGCATTTAATTGTATCACGATAGCAATCAGCCCGTAACCACAGTCGGTAATACATAGTCAAAACGATGGGTACAAAAAAGGTATGCCTATGATACCTATATACTACGAGAATTATTAAAATAAAACAAAAACTCGACTGCTAAAGCAACTATATAAAACACAATTATTTACTCGTAAAAACCGGACAAACATAAAAAAATACTGCAAAGAGAAAAAACTGAAAAGAAAAAACAAGCTCTACGATACCAGATTATTTAAATTAGTATTACCCCCCCGTCTGCGACAACTATCTATAATAAATACATTAAATATTTATATCTATCTTTATAAATATTTAATGTATTTATAAATACTCATTTAAATACTCTGGTATCCTAGAGCTTGTTTTTTCTTTTCGGTTTTTTCTCTTTGCAGTTATTTTTTATGTTAGTCCGGTTTTTACGAGTAATATAATTGGTTTGTTACAAAAATTGACGTCGCGTGCTCTTGGAAAGGCTAAAATTTAATTCATCCTCAGCCTGCAGAGGTGCATCCAACCACTTCCCACCGTTTTCTTAAGGTCGTCGGTCTAGCAAGAGGGAAAAAAAATATTTAATGGACCGCACTACACTACAACGGCCCCCAATTCCCGGCAGCTCTGAATTTTATTTATTTAATTTTAAAATGTGTTTAATGATGATGATGATGAAAATTTGTTTTTAATAACACCAGAAACATAACTTATCTCACTGCATTAGAGAGAAAATAAAGCATTATTGCACAATATGAAAGCAGTACAAAAAAGCAGCTTAATGCCTTTGTGTCTGTTTGAACGTGAAAGTTAAGAAGTTTATAGGCCGCTACGTCATCAGGAATGGTACAGCCCTAAGGCCAAGACTCACACTCTCGCTCGTTACCCGCTGAATGCTGCGTAATTGAGACTGCTCTGCGCTTCTTCAAAACGTTACGCTCTTTCGGTGACCACTAACGTTATAAACGAGGAGACTTTCCTATGGAACCGAGTTAATGCGTCCGTATATTCTTTTAAGTATATAAACACAGGTTGCTTTTCTGACTTTCAAAGAATTTTCTTGTTTGTGAAATAAAATGATAACTTAAGGTAACATGAAAGTATTTATGGTCTTTTAAATATTGGTTTTGATATCAATAATCTTAGTTGGTTTAGTGGATATGCCCATATTTCCCATCTCCTGGATGCTATTTTCTTAGGCTCCAGACAGGTAAGAGGGACAGAAGACAGCCTCATAACTTGGGCCTCCCCTCATGGGCTCTTGTAACCAAATAAGGATAATTTTTTGACCCTTTGTATCCTACAAAGGGTCAAAAAAAGGAGGTAATCTGTCTATCAGATTACTATTATAACCATAGTGCTGTATTTCCGAGCTACCATATCTCATTTTATGAAAGCCCATGAAAGCTTAATAACAATACATTGAGCTCAAAACAACCACGTTTATGAGGTGAATCATTTTCCTAAAGTAACTCACTTTTAATTTCGCTTCGGCGAATGCGAATATCATGTATTATTCAGGTTCAATTCACTGTGCTCTTGAAGAGAATGGAAAATGGCGGGAATACCAGGTAATTGTCGTGCGCCATGAAAGATCACCGAGTTATCAAGAAAAGAAAATCAATGTTATAATAAATAAATGTTTAACTATTAAAATATTGAGAAGACGGTGTGAACAAAAACATTTTGCTTAAATACTCTTTCATGTACATATAATTTCCTAATAAGTAATATTGCATAATTTTAAGGCGTGTTTAAATAAGAAACACTGATATACTGTGTGAATATAATGGCTCTAGTTTTAGTTAGTTACAAAGAGGTTAAATGAGGAAAACAGAAATAACTATTTATAACAGAACCAATAATCCGAAACGCAAAGGGTCTAAAACATGTTTTTTACCTTTTGCTTCGAAGTAACGTCGGAACACGTTCCTTTTTTTACATACTTTTTAGTGGAAACAATCATCTTCTCAGTAGTCTTATGACAACTTCTAGACCTTCTCTAAAATATCGAATACGTTTTTTTAATAAACGTTTTATTCGGAGACATGTCGCTTTCTAGGAGGATTCGCATTTTAAAAGCTAACTATTCGCTATTTCCATAGTAACTGACTGAAATTGAACTATTTTGGAATCGGAATGAGTGCTTCATAGGGCCCTTAGTAGGCCTGTAGACTTTTTAAAGGTACTGACGCCATTTATATAGTCCAATTTCTTCTATAGTCAAATTTCTATAGTAAATGCAAATATATAATAAATAATGTGAGTCTTCACTTAGGCTCTGAGGCTGAGGCCTTTATCAAATTCAATTACTGCAAATCAATATATGTTTATTATAATATTATAACTTGGATTAGTGTCATATCTTTGTTACTTGTGAGTATCCGTAACTTCGACACAGTTACATGAGCATGATCACCGGAAACTCACAAGAACCAATAAACATAGTAATAAATAGTTTAAGTTTTTTATTTCTATAACATAATTTGTAGTGAGACAACCCCAGAGTACGTACCTACCTACCTAATACTCCTAGGTAAGTGACCATGCTAGTTGAAAGCCAAAAACGTTCATTACCGATTTCATATAGTTTTAATAACACAAAACTACAAACCGTGAGTGCTGCTACCTTGCTGGGTATAGATTTGGACACCAATATAAACTGGAAGTCGCATATTCAAAAGTTATCTAAAAAGTTGTCTTCCTTTATTTATGCTCTTCAGCACCTCAAACGAGTAACTGACTTCCAGACAGCTCTCACTGCATATTACGCATACGCGTATTCCAGAATATCGTATGGTCTTGTTTTATGGGGAAATAGCCCCGATGTTGATAAAATATTTATCCTCCAAAAAAAGTGTATCAGAATATTAACTAATATCGACCAAATGGAGTCATGTAAACCTCATTTTATTAAACATCAAATACTCACAATGATTTCCATTTATATCTTAGAATCATGTAAATTTGTCAGAAAATACCAATACTTATACTCATACTTACCGATATCTGATATTAAAAGAAATAACAGAAATTTAAACAAACTTAATCTACCTTTTTCTAAATTAAAACTAGTAACATCGAGCCCTCATTATATGCTAATTAAAATATATAACCACTTACCGAACAACATAAAAAACATAGAGAAATCAACTTCATTTAATAACGAACTGAAAAAAATCCTAATTGGAAAATGCTTCTATACTCTAAATGAATATTTTAACTGTAAGTTTAAATAAACACTTTACTCACACACAACGATACTTTAACAGCTCTAGATTGGGTACACAGAGTAAGTCAGGCTTAAATCAGAATATTCCAATAATTTGTTTGCCAATTTGCTTAGAATATATTTGGTGTTAAATTGGTTGGTCATATATTATATTATAAATAAATTGCAATTCAATTATATAATCATAACTAGTTAAGTAAGTTTGTACATTTTTAATCAGCCCTCTGATACTGTTGCTGTGCCCTTGCAGGGTGTCACATGAATACCTTTATAAATATTCCACCTTATGCTGTAATGTGATATGCAATAAATGATTTGAATTTGAATTTGAATTTGAAAGCCTATTAGAATCATTCTCATTCTTGACGCAAACTAAAGTTCTTTGAAAAAAGCTAAGGATGTCCTTATTACTTACACCGTTAACGTCACAAAGGCAAGCATGCAAGGCAGCTTCCGACTCCGAGGTAAACGTAAGATAATAGATAAAGCTCATTACCACAACACGTCAGCACCGGATTTCGACGGCAGGCTGTGGAGATTAAGGTTTCCACCACACTTGCAGTGGCTACCTACATCTATCTAAGTCTACATCATCATCATCATCATCATCATCATCTCAGCCAAAAAGACGTCCACTGCTGGACAAAGGCCTCCCTCAAGGATAAATCATTTTGATGGGAATTTGCCATAATCGCCACGCTTGGCAGGCGGGTTGGCGATCGCAGTAAGGTGAGAATAATCACGAAGAGACGCTGCTGCCCATCCTCTGGAATGGTCCCGTAGTCGCCTTCTACGACACCCACGGAAAGAGATGGGGTGGTGCAATTCTTTACCCCCGGCACCACACGGGGAAAGTCTACATAGTTCTACCTAAATAAGTTTTTTTCTTTCAGAAATATTAGCCGTGGGTTTACAGCGTAACCGGAAATCACGACGACAAACTAGAAGGATCCTTAATTGACCCTTAGTGGCTGAACAAGACTCTTCTATGCTATAATAATAATTATGGGCTGGCATCACCCCCGTACATGATTATATCGGGTGTTCGAGTTAGGTATCGAGAGCGTGTAGCGCGAAGACGAAGAAAGACTAGGTTCGTTGTGCCAAGTCATTATGCGACGCTGTTGTTTTTATTGTCATTAAATTATAATTTTAAAACAAACAATTTTTATTCTATAAATATTAAAGATATTCTATAAAGATTAAGATAAAAGACTAATAGGCCGATGATGATGATGAAATATTTAATATATTTATGGTATGAAAATATATATATGAATTGTGTAGATACACACGGTTATTTAGTAACACAACACAGTAGTTGTAATCACTTAGGTGCACGCTTCTAGAATTTGTTAGTTGCTTGTTTTATTTTTTTATACTTTTACTTTTTATTTTATTTTAGCTCTTATACAGCTTAACTAAGTGTTTTGAATATAATTCCGTTTATATCCGTTTTTTGCTAGCCTAATTAACTTAAAATTAAAATACAAATTTATCTTTGAAATCAAATGTTTGATTAGTTAAATAAAATAACGTTAAATTTCTATAAAATACAACTGGATTTTATTAATTGATTGTAACAAAATTCAATAGGTTATTTAGTTAGTCGGTTTGAAAGGTTTGAAATCTAATAAAATTATAAATTAATGGACAATCTGGGCATTGAGGCATCATATCCTAGTCAGCAAAGTGTGTGATGTAAGGTTTACAGATCAGTATTCCAATAAATAAATTTACACCTTTTTTCATTTTAAGCGGCACTAACATAGTTTGAGGTTAAGTGTACTAATAAAGGAATTGAAACTTTACTGATTTATTAAATGATATAGGGTTTTGGCACCAGTTCCGACAGAAACCAGTGATTGACAGTTTTGTCCTTTAAACTCTTTCAGGGTCAGTGGTCAGCAAACTAACCTATTATTTTATTTGGTTTTCAATCGTAACTCAATCACATAAAGTTCAAAATGTGGTGTAAACATCCCTCTGAGCCTGAAATAGTTAATCATTAAAAATAGGAGTCAGCAACTGTTATCGAACACTCGAAAACTCTGTCGAACAGTTCCCTAAGTTACAATATTTTTCGTGCAATAATTAAAAGAAACCCTAAAAAAAATTATTTTCTTTGCATTTTATACAAAAATAATATGCAAAACTCCACCCACATGCATATTCTTATGTTAACCATAACATAAGCAAGGACACGGAGGAGATTACACATGAGATTGCAAAACGGAACAATAGTCGTATATTCCGGAGCGCGGCGACGCAGCAGATTCGCGGCTCTGTGGTGGCCGAAAAGAAAATGTGTGCCTGAAGGGCGGGAAACTGCGGGTCATCGACCCCGCTACGCCGCCCGCGTACTCCGCGCGCCTTGCCTGTTTCGTAGTGCAGTAAATTCACGAGATATCGTTACGTTCGCAGATACTACGCCGATACTATTGATTAATAATTTGGACCTAAGTAAACGGTAATAGGTTAACAAAGATGTTAGTTTTTGTTTTATTAAATGTTTTTTTGTAAGTGTGCGCATAGTACTATGAGCACATTTACAAAAAAGCAAAGCAAGCAATTATGCTTTAAAAATATAGACTATGTGTACTTAGTACTTTTTATTTATTCTGTATTAATGTGCTTCAACGTTGGTGAATCTTGAGTAAATAAAAAATAACTATTTTTTATAGCAACGCGCATTAGAAAAAATATTAAAAAGGTGAAGACGAGTCTTTATAGCTAAATGTTAAATAATTTAATGTTAAGTAGCTACCTACTGCGTACGTATTTCTTCAGTTAAACTTTTATTTATTTTGGAACATAAAATTCAATATCTTAACTATTTAAACAACCATGGTCACTTCCATTAGGATAATTATTAAATCTTAAACTAGAAAAATAAGGTAATATTTCTCATAGGATACTATAAAACAGAATAGGGTGAAAAGTATATAAATATTTCTTACTTTAAAGACACCCAATAAGGGACGGTTGTAAGCGAGCCAACCATAAATCTGTCCCCCGAGACTTCTTGTAGCGCCATCTATTATTCAGATGGACAGCAGCCGAGGTATATGACAAATGATGTAAAGGATAACAGCTACCGACTGAGATAAAACTTATTTGTTACGCGAGAAATGGTTATAAGATAAGGAGAAATCAAATAATTTATACGCTGGAAGATACGCATCTGCCGTTTATGGAGAAAGATTATAATCTCGTTCAATTCATTATTTCTATTCAAGTTTTAAAAATAATAATAAAAATATGTGCCAAATTGCTAAAATATTTATGGGGCCTTACAACTAAACAGAGAATAAGCTTCGAACAGTTTTATAATCTCGTGTTTTGTCTGTTTTACTCTAATTTGTAATGAAGTTTACATGGCGGGAACAGAACAATCGAGGAGCTCGATGGCGCAGTGGTTAACGCGCCCGGTCTGCGAGTGCTGAGGTTAAGCCACTTTTGCAAAGGCGGGTCATCGGATGGGTGACCAAAAAATTAATCATCTCGAGCTCCTCTGTGCTTCGGAAGGCACGTAAAGCCGTTGGTCCCGGCTGCATTAGCAGTCGTTAACAACCACCAACCCGCACTGGGCCCAAGTGGTGGTTTATGGCCCGTTCTCCCTATCCATCCTTAGGGAAGGCTCGTGCCCCAGCAGTGGGGACATAAAATGAGCTGATGATGATGATGATGAAAAACAGAACAAGGAATATCTATTCCATGCTTATATTCTGTTTATTTGTAAGCTTTATAGTCTATAAAAGCCTCAAACATACAATTATTTGCTAAAAACATGGCTATAAAATTACGAATATACTCGAACATGTTTTACCAAACTGCAATGCCAAATATTATTAATCGAAACAATACAAATATAATTATTGTAACAAAACACTTTGCTGTCGTTGTATCTTTGTATTTTACTAACTTAAGCTGTTAAACTAAATTATGGAAACTTGTCTAAAATGAATGGTAATAAAATGGTAACTCTAAATGAATTCAATCTAATACTACTTATTCAAAGGAATGTGTCTATATGCAAATAAGAATGGCTAAGAAATAAATTACTTGCAAAGCAGTAAGACTTTTCAATTTATAAATATTTATAGAGGTTTATGAAATAAAATATACCTAAACTGAAAGCTTTTCCTTTATATTTGAAGCCCTGTAAGACAGATCAAAGCTATCAAACATCCAGCTATGAAAATCGAAGGGAACAATGCACTTGACATCTGTGATCTGTGCAATCAACGCCTGCCGCCCTTGCGACAAACATACTTCGCCATCCGAACCGCTGACGTCGACTGTATTCCAACTTCACTGAGCTTCATTTTTAGGGTTCCGTACCCAAAGGGTACAACGGGACCCTATTACTAAGACTCCGCCGTCCGTCCGTCTGCCTGTCTGTCTGTCCGTCTATCACCAGGCTGTATCTCATGAAACGTGATAGTTACACAGTTGGAATTTTCACAGATAATGTATTTCTGTTACCGCTATAACAACAAATACTACAAAAACATATTTAAGGGGGCTCCCATACAACATACGCGATTTTTTTGCTCGTTTTTGCTCGATATTGATAACGCAACAGGTAGACGCTTGAAATATTCACCGAATATTTAGTTATATATTCACTTTAAAAATAAATAATTAAATTAAAATAAAACAAATATTTAAGGTGGGCTCCCATACAACAAACGAATTTTTTTTTGCTGGTTTTTGCTCGATATTGATAACAGCAACAGGTAGACGCTTGAAATATTCACAGAATATTAAGTTATATTATTCGCTTTAGCAATAAATAGAAAAATTAAAATAAAATAAATATTTAAAGGAGGCTCCCATACAACAAACGTTATACACTTCTCATCAGAAAAATCGAAACACTTTCCCGTTTTTATGGTTTCTGTCCTAATTTTACACAAATGAGTTTTCATTTCATGAAAAAAATCACATGATTGTATAGCTGGCAGTTTGGCCATTACATGACAAGCAAAAATTCTAATCGACGAAGAATCGTATGGAAGCAGTAATAAGAGTGTGTTGTTGTATCAATTTCTTTCATACTCCATACTGGGTAAATTTTTTTTTTAAATATAACATGGAGGCAGACGAGCAGGCGGGTCACCTGATGGAGAGTAATCACTGCCGCCCATGGACACCCGCAAATCCAGAGGAATCGCAGACGTGTTGCCGGCCTTTGACTTGTTGAACAAAATACGAAACCTATGAAAATTTAATTTGAATTTAGAACATTAACATTAGGATTTGAAAACCTTACATTATATACTATTAAACGACATTAGACATATATTCCTAAATATACACATTTTTCTGATAATCCTTACAAAACATAAACTTGCAAGGTGTTTCGATTTTTCTGATGAGAAGTGTATTTTTAAATTTTTTTCTCGGTCTTTATAATGTTATAGGTATTAACTTGAAATACTTTTATAGATAACGGAACCCGTGCGCGAGTCCGAGTCGCACTTGGCCGGTTTTTTTAATCTTCTTTCTCCATATATAGGAAGGCAGCGAAACAGGGGTTAAAATAGTAGGGGTTAAGGGTTAACTTCAATTTTAATTGGCATACTTGCACGTCAAAAAAATTCCATGGAAAAAAATCACAGCCCAATTCTGGGCAACTGAATCAATTGTATGGTCAAGATCATAATATTAACATTATAGACAAATTGTCCTTACAATGTTCGCTTTAAATTGTCAGATATTTGAAGTTATAATTATTACAAACCGTCTATAAATTATCATAATTTTCAGCTTCAATCGTATAGACAGAAAGTATTCTGGTGCAGATATTGTTTTCGATTTGTCAATAGTAATATATTTATGTTACTGTACCATTAATCACAGCTCCTGTTCTCTTGAAGTTATCTTCTACTTGAAAACCTACGGTATGATTTTGGAGGTAGTCATACTAGAGACGCCAGAATGGTAAGGACACACATTTTAGTAGCTCTAATGGACCTCACCTGAACAATGTTCCCTTGATTCAAAGGTAACAGTGAAATTCACGGCACATAATTTAAAAAAATATATTTTGTGTGTCTCGTGAGGAGCTCGATGCCGTAGTGGTTAACGCGCCCGGTCTGCGAGTGCTAAGGTTTAGCAACTTTCGCAATCCGGTCATCGGATGGGTGACCAAAAATTTATCATCTCGAGCTCCTCCGTGCTTTGGAAGACACGTAAAGCTGTTGGTCCCGGCTGCATTAGCAGTCGTTAACAACCACCAATCCGCACTGGGCCCGCGTGGTGGTTTATGGCCCGTTCTCCCTACCTATCCATAGGGAAGGCTCGAGCTCCAGCAGTGGGGACATAAAAATAGCTGATGATGATGACGATGATGACATCTGTCTATCTTATTTACTTGACTTTACTGAGATATTAAAGAAGTTGCTGCTACAGTTGCTGTTTTATGTTCCAACGCGTTAAACTAACAAAGATTACGTGGTTTTAGCCACGTTTCAGCGCTCGTACCTCATCGCTGCGTCACTAAATAAGGAAACTGCAGAAAGCAAATCATCATACAAAAGCGCTCGAGCAACGCACACATAGACAACGGAAATAATTTATTTGTATTACAAAATAAATATTTGGTCAGCAAAATTATTATTTGGTCAGCAGAATTATACAATCGGTCAGCATAAAGAAATCCATACTGTTGGATAGGTTAAGTAAATTTTATTTTTCTCGAGCGAAGCGCAGCGTAGCGAGGGCCATTCACGGAAGGGGGAACGGCATAAGACTGCTGTTCAAAATTATATAAGTTGCAGACTGATTAAGAAATATTTGCTGACCACAAGTTGCTGCCCAATTAGCTTTTTTGCTGCATAACTAGCATTTTTTTGCTAACAAAAATAGGAATACTTTGCTAAACGTTTAAATAACATCTCGTATGTTGCTAGGAGGCGCTACTTCAATGCCATACAAATTTTCGTTTCGTTAAAGTAATCGAGTGAATACAGATAGCAAAACTCGCACTATGCTTAAAGAACTTGAGAATTCGTGTTAATTAAGATTAAATTTCGTCCGATTAAGTACCGGGTCCAATTCTATGCATGTATTATACATATGAACCTTCCTTTTGAATCACTCTATCTATTAAAAAAAACCTCATCAAAATCCTTTGCGTAGTTTTAAAGATCTAAGCATACATACATAGGGAAATATTTGCTAAAATATGTACAACATGAATGCAATAAAGAACTTCGAACTTTGAACTTTGGGACAGACAGACAGCGGGAAGCGACTTTGTTTTATACTATGAGTGATTATGTATAAACATTTGTATAAACATTGCATTGCAACAATAATGTTGCAATGCCCTTGCAGGGCCATGTTTGGGACTTAAAACGGTTTTTATAAAATATTTGTACAGCATGATGCAATAAATACCTATGACTATGACTATGACTATTCTGTTCCGAGATCCGTGTCCGTGACTGTGTGTGTTGCTCGAGCTTAGCTTCTGGGTCTCCTTATTTTGTGGGCGCGTGGAGCATTCGCGCGCCGCCGCCCCGCGGGCGTCTCGTACACAATGTATTCGAATCACACCACACATACTCGTACATACGCATAATAACGTCAACATTTTTCATCAAAAGGCCGCGTTCGACGCCTTGTCTCGCTCCCCTATAGCATTACAAGAAAATATTTGAATTAAATGCGACCTAACTCATTCTCTCAACGCTTTCTATAAACTGTAGAGACAATGTTGTTTAACATGGTAATGCGAAAGCTTTTGTTATTCTTTTCTCTTGTGACTAACAAGCCTTATTAAGGGGTAAAGAATGCAATTGTAAGCTTAATACATTTTTACGAAAATACATTTTTGAACAAAAATATAATAAAAAGTTCAAACAAATGATTTACATCTTACCTTAATTCTACTGTCATGGTAATCCATCATCATTATCATTTGCTATAAAACGAAAAATCTAAATAATACAGTGACAAGGTAGATGATATGAAAAAAAGCCCAGACTACAAAATAAAATTTTACTAGAAATACCAGTCTCAGGAAGCTCGTGTGGGAAACGAACCCACGACCTTTGGATAACCGGTCTAATGCTCTGACCGCTGAGCTACCGAGACTAATTCTCCATTAGTAAACATTGGCTTAACCCATTGTCATCCCATAAATCACATGTTATTTAACAATAACAATATACTACCACTATATTTTACTACCTATATCCATTTTCTAATAATATACTCGTATTAGGTGATAAACGAATCTGTTTTAGTAATCTGAAAACATTGCTTAGCACAACAAATTAATATAAGATAATAATATATACTTGCTTTAAGTATGTGTTTTATACTAAGATCTATGGCTGGCATCCGACATAAATATATTAATTAGAATTAAATGTCATTCATATGATAACTGTTGTAAGTATTCTATATAGTCAATGATAAGTTACAAGATATTAATGAAAAGCAGTCGTTAAAACTTTAACAACAAATCAATCGTCAATATAGCTTTTAAGCGTAAATCGAAATCCGAATAAACAGCAGATACAATATACCTTAACAGGATTTACAGCAGGATATAATTAAAACCCCCCTATCTATACCATAAAGAGATAAGAATCTCCGTTTCTATCCTTTGTAATTAAATGGGACTTTATTGCTTTAGGATCTATTATTATTCTGCTGTAGGGTGTCTATTTTAGCTGTCTCTAATAATTTTATGTATTTGTATCGAACTAGCTTCCGCATGCGAATACGCTTGTAAAGTTTTGTTTGAAGCAAAGTGCTAACACTAAGAGAAAAAAAACGTTATCTCGAGATAACAAAATCTTACGTGTTTGCCCATTCTATGCCACCTACGTATTTTTAATATTTCAGATAAATATGTTAGACCGTTTCTCCGTGACTGATAAACAAATAATCATTGTTAAACAACGTATATTACTATGAATGAACATATCAACGACAATCTGCAACAGAAAAGTATTTAACAATTTCTATCTTGCAGTATAATTTTAAGATATTTCATAGGCGGCCTCTAGCGTCTAAAAAGCGGTTGTTTTTAGATGTTGTTGTGCAGAGCAATAAATGATTGATATCATCATCATCATCTCATCTCAGCTAAAAGACGTCCACTGCTGGACAAAGGCCTCCCTCAAGGATATGAGGGGTATTTGCTGTTATCGCCACGCTTGGCAGGCGGGTTGGCGATCGCAGTAGGTTAAGGGTAACTTCAGAGAGATTCTGCTGCCCATCCTCTGGAATGGTCCCTTAGTCGGCTTATACGACACCCACGGAAAGAGATGGGGTGGTGCAATTCTTTATCCCCGACACCACACAGGGTTTGATGATTGATATCTTATCTTAAAAATGTAAATATCAAAAAAAGACTACTTGTCCGCATATACAAATATATGCTCGCGACTGTACGTATCCACATTGCTTTTACATCACACACAAACGCTAAAAGAGCGCAGCGAAATGTTTTGCACTCACAATAAACATACATAAAGCTTTTCAGCAACTTACATCAAAGCTTGTTGAAGTTGCCGTCATCATTGAAAATAACATTTCGAATGAAAGCTATGACCCACTTTCCGATCGAACGGCGTGAACTTTTCTTATACATATATTTTTGCTAGCATTGAAACTTGAAGGAAATTTCAAATTACAAATTTCACTCGACACACTTTCACCAAATACTAAGAACAGCATTGCAGTCAATTTATTTGAAATAATAGATACCACCAGTGTTCGACAGGAACCAGTGAGGGATATTTTTTTTCCCCTTAATCGTTAAAAATAGGGGTCAGCCACTTTCAAGTTCAACTGCCATCTCATAACATTTCAATGTCATCAATGTCATTCTATGGCGACAAACACTTGGCTCACCAAATAACACTAGTTTTTTTGTCTGCTTTCTGATCCTGTTATATTCAATACTAGCTGACACAGCGGACTTCGTATCGTACCGCTTTGACAGTTTCTATGACAACAAAACAAACAAATCGTTAACAGCCGAAATTAATAACCTATCCTCTGCAAGAGCCTACTACAGCTTTGTTGTTTAGTTATTTCTGTTAATTATCAGAAAATAACAGCGGTTGCTTGGTAACTAAACTAAGATAGGCCTATCTCTTACCAGAGATAGGTTATTAATTCCGGCTGTAAATAGGTCACGCGTGAAAGCGTATCAAACAAACAAACAAATTATTTTTTAATAATAAGTATCCTATGTATTTGATTATACTCTCGAGAATATGTGTAAGTACAAAATTTCATGAGGAGGAGCTCGATGGCGCAGTGGATAACGCGCCCGGTCTGCGAGTGCTGAGGTTAAGCAACTTTCGCAAAGGCCGGTCATCGGATGGGTGACCAAAAATGTATCATCTCGAGCTCCTCCGTGCTTCGGAAGGCACGCAAAGCCGTTGGTCCCGGCTGCATTAGCAGTCGTTAACAATCACTAACCCGCACTGGGCCCGCGTGGTGGTTTATGGCCCATTCTCCCTATCCATCCATAGGGAAGGCTCGTGCCCCAGCAGTGGGGACGTATAATAAGCTGATGATAATGATGATGATGACAAAATTTCATGATGATCGGCTGAATAGTTTACGCGTGAAAGCTTATCAAACAACAAATACTTAAACAAAATTTTCGCATTTATAATATTAGTTAGGATTATATCACGTGTAGAAATATTGCAACCAACCCGCATTGTGTCAGTGAGGCGGTTTAACATAGCCCAATCTGCCCATGTCCATGGAGGAAAGCTTAAACCCAGCATTGGGGACGACTACGAGTATAGGCTGATGACGATGTTATAATATAGTGCAGTGACAAATAGACCTCATCCATTAAATTGTTTACTTTAGAGACTACAGTAACAAATACACCGCGCTCAAGTGCGATTAAGACAAACGTAAGTTATGTTAGTTAAGATGACAGTTATAATAAACTAGATTATGGATATTTGTCCGAAATAATGAAATCTACCAAAACCGTATTCGGAGTCCTTCCTTAATTACACTGTTCGAAGTCAATCGACGTCTAACCCAAATCTGCATTTGAATAAGACCCAGCTCAAGTCCCGACAAGTTTATCACAATCGGCCCGCCATCTTGATTATCCAAATCGCGCGCTGCGAGTGTAAACAGACTAGGGCTGCACTACTAGGATTAGAGCGGTGATTTGTCAAAGTTTCCCTACTTGGGTAGGTACAACGCAGCGCTGTTTGCGACAGATAGCATCGGCACTTGAACTACTTCCATGCAACTGGCACCGGCTGACGTACGAACGTGCTAGCATAAATTTATTGTATTGCCGACTAACAATGTGCTGTTGACTAGATAAACAGCCAGCCTGTTTAATAATGTTTTCCTTTGAATAAACCGTTCCGTATATAGTGTATCTGCTTAGTGTCTAGAATGTTGAACTGAATGGTGCCGCTCCTATTTTTTTTATTTTTTTTTATTTAGTTGATGGCTTCGTGCGATTAGCACTTTTAGCCAGTGTCAAAGTAATTTTTCTTACAAGTAATACATAAATAAACAATATTTCTTTCCTGTATGATGATGATGATGAATGTAGAGTAGAAATGAGAAGTGAGAAATGATATACCCTCAACCCCTCGAGTATTTCAGTAAAGATGTGGGGCTTTACTAAGTCCTCGGGCGGACTTCTTTAGAGAATTTGAAAAGTGACGTTGCACTGTTTTGTTTCATTTGCCAACACTTATGCACACTCACGAACACTTAACGGTTAATAATCCACCATTATTTCACATTAATATTCGACATAACACAAATTTTAGAAAATAAAACAAAACCGCAGACATGGCTCTTCACTTTCCCGCCAAGAAGTCCCCGTCGCTCCTATTTTCACTGCTTTACAATGTTTTTTTTATTTCTTAGCAACAGCCATAATTGATTTGACTGCCCAGTTCCAAATCTTGTTTGTAATCGACGCAATATGTTTATAATGTTAACTACAATAAAATACTAAAATTTAAATAATTTAATAGGAACACTTTTTACTAATTAGTTGTTGGGTAATGGCAGCAATCTTCGGCAGAAACCAGTCATCATCAACAGCCTATAAACGTCCCACTGCTGGGCACAGGCCTCCCACGTGAACAATAGCACGTGGGGATATTGGGCCATAACCCACCACGCTGGCCCAATGCGGGTTGGTGGGTTTTAACGACTGCCATCTTACGACAACAACCGGGACCAACGGCTTAACGTGCCTTCCGAAGCACGGAGGAGCTCGAGATGTTTTTTAATTGGTCACCCATCAGGCGACTCGGCATTGCGAAAGTTGCTTAGCGGGCAAGATCGCAAGCCGAACGCGCTAGCCGCTGCGCCATCGAGCTCCTCGAAACCAGTGATCAACCCTTTTTTCCTTTAATCATAAGAAATAGGGGACAGCAACGGACAATAATTCGTGACATTAGGGCTCTTTTTATTTAAACGTTTCGAGTCGGTCCGCTACCGTGCGGTTTCATATTAAACGCCAGCCGCACGACAGCCGCACGACTGTTTTGATATGGAACGCAGTGTAATCATGCGTTAGCCGTCCGACAACAAACGTCTAAATTTAAAGAGCCCAGCGACGATTGAATATACAGACGTCCTAGCTATCCACTATTTCAATGAAATGCTTAGCTAGCTTTGATTATTTAAAATACAGTGAAAAATTTAAATGCGTACCCTGACCCAGCCTGGAATCGAACCTGGGTCTTCCGCAATTCGGGCGGCTGCACTGACCATTATGCTACAGGGAAGGCTGACGTAAGCACTGAATTTTTACACTGTTTTTTTTTTGTGCTTTCAGCGACGCGTGCCACCTATCCAACGATGCAACCGTTGCAACCGATGGCTATGAAGATTCATCTTTGCAGATGAAATACCACAAATTTGATAACACATCGCTATAGTAAATTTTACTTTAATTGCTGCACTGTAGCAATTAGCACTTACAAAATAAAAAGTAAAATTTAGCTTTGATGTTCCATTGATGCTAAACTAAGATGGGATTTCTGTCATAAATTGTCTACAAATAACTAATTACGACTGCTGTTATTATGCGGGAAACTTGGCAGCGCAAACTGACGCAATCGCGAATGGCCAATAATGCATTCCGATCCCCAATCTATCCCATCCGAGTCATAAAACTTTCCGGGAGAGAAGATAGCAAGGATCGAGTTCTAGCAACTTTTACTCGGAATAGAATCTCGTTCGCGAGCCGCGTTCCAATTTTGGCATTTATTGATTCATCCTCGCCACTCAGATTTCGTTGCCTTAAATAAAATAAGCCCTAGCCCACGCCGGCGCCGTCCCAGTAAATAAAAAAGACGATTTAGCAACAAACTTAGATAGATAGATAAATTATTTATTAGCCAAAATTATTAATACAATATTAGTTAGAGTATCTTAAGACTTTGCTAAGGATTATCTATATATTTTTAGAATGTTAGTATCAAGTCAAATGCGTACCCACCCGCCCACCTTGTTGTACCCTAGGCCTAATTCTATTTTGTGTCAGAAAAGTTGTAGTTTCACATTATTTCGCATACAGTGGCGTGGTATAAACTGGCAATTTCCAATTAAACTAACAATATCAAATACGAAAGGTTTATTTACAAATATAGGTACAAAGGTAGGTAAACTAGGTACACTAACATCATAAATACACAGCAATACCTACAACATAAAAAGAATATATTATTATGGTTCTTGTACGTACGTCTATTGTAAGTATACACTACCTGCATTCATTGTAAATTGAAATTGCACTGCTGATCATTCTACACCCTTTTTTTTGAAGAACAAATTAATTTGTAAGTAGCTTTACATGTATAAAACTATAATGTTTACCTTTAAAACATGTATCGCCTCTAGTCCACAATCATTTATTATTCCAATGAAGTCTAACTAGGCAAACGTTTCTACCCCAGCAACAGCGGCACAGCGCAGCGCTACAATTTCTCTCTCGGCTGCCTCTTTTGATTAAATAAAAACGCGCAATCCTTTTCTCGTTAAAGCCCAGCCACCTCGTTAACCTTATTATCGAGTGAACGAATGCTCACCTATATACGTTGGCGAGTCCCAGAGCCTTTGGACGCTTCCACATTTATACTCCGCTGACCCATATTGCGTAAGAGTGTTCGCTGCGTCAAGCGGGCGCACGGCGCGGGTGCTGTTCATCTAAATAACCCGCAGGCTTATTACCGTTCTATAGCAACTGGTTGCTAATTGTACAATAGCAACGCGATTACTACCAGTTGCGATTGTTAAACTGGTATTATGGATGTGAATCGCAAACTGATTGCTCGCTTGGTGCATTCGCGACTAAAATGTATGGCAACTAGCGCCACTCGCGATAGAACGGCAACCAATCGTAAACGCAAACGTCAAAAAATTTATCCAACAAGATTTTAATTCTAATGTAGAAGGATTTTGTTTGCTCGTCGCAAGTCGTACGCAGCACAACAAAAAATGTATTTCACGTGTGTCTAAGTGGTCTCAAATAAGAAACTTAAGTGTTTCGCGTTTTTTGTTTACTCAAAAGTTCACGACATAAACTTTGGAACATTCGCCTAGATAACCTATAGTGCGATCTGAATTCAAATTCAGAAATCTCAAATGGTGATGATGGCATTATTTCTGATTCTCCTCCGAATACTAGTAGTGCTCCTCCTTCTACGACTTGCTTCTTCATTGAAATAATCCAACAACATGAGAGCTCGCGCCATCGCAGTTAAGAACACACTACTACAGGTAAAACATGACTGAATATCAATAACGAATCACTGAACAATAATCTAATAACAGTTTTTAAACTAATATCATTAGTCACTTACAATTAATGAGACGAAATAACATTTTAATTTGACAAAGCAACTAATAAGAAACACCAAACAATCACTATATCACTAGTTGTTAAATCGAAGTCGCTATCGCTCTCACGTCGCTGTCAAATTTCGTTCCGTAATACGAATAAACAATCGGTCGCTTTGTTTCAAAGTGTTTACATGCAGTTTTAGTTAATTGATTGTTCGCTAGAGGCGCTGTTGGCGCTTGATCGCAGTTGTACGTTCCGTAATACGAATTTGCGTTTTGACAGCAATAATCGTACAATTTCGCGATAACGACTGATCGCAAAAGATCGGTAATAAGCCTGCCGCGCCATGTGCGACGGGCGACCCGCTTCATGCAGCGCTGCCCTATGAATTTACACGAAACAGACAATCCAAGCGGGCGCCCGGCCCGCGCCGTGTGCCCGCTTGACGCAGCGAACGGCCTAAAGGCTCGGGCTACATGCAGCTTACGTTTGTCATTATTACTTTTAGGTCTAATTTTTAAACTCGTTAACTTTCTTGTATTCTTCTTGTTTTTACCATTGAAAATAGTTATCAGATGCAAATCGCCTGATATGTATTTTTGGCCATAGCTCCGAGGATTTTGGAAGGATCGAGATGAGAATAGTACCTACTAAGGGTTGAGGAATTTATCGAGACACGTTCACACGCTCACGCGTTTGAATTTTGAAAATCGCTTAGTAACTTTTTTGTAATTTTGATAAATGTAAAAAAGTCGGGTTTTTGGGGGGTGTTTGTTTACTAAATTGTTAATTAGTAAAGTAAAAAATAAAGTTGGAATTTTGAAATTCGGTTAATAATTTTTTTTTTAATTTTAAGACATTTTTTATTTTTAAGATTGATAAGATTGACTTATATATTATATTAAATTAGATTGTTTAGTGCGATTGTCAAGTCAATCTATTTGTTTAAAACATAAAAGATTTTTAATATTGAATATGGTCTGAATAAATTGACCGACTTGGTAACATGGATCTCACAACTTTTTACGGTAGAAGAACTGAGTTGCGAGACTTGCTTTTTTTATAAGTTTGGTTATGATGGCATCTCGTTTCTTTTTGTAGATTGTCCTACTTGTTTTCCTTTCTGGTACCATCTACACCTATCATTCCATTATATTATACATATAGGTATAATATAATGGAATAATAGGTACACTGATTCATTAACTGCAAATGTAACTTTGTAATCCTATATATTTATATAGGATTACAAAGTTATTTATGCAGTTGGTAAATCTAGAAAACTGGACCAAAATTGCAAAATATTTTAGTTTTTCCTTGATTTATACACTAAACACTAATTGTTTCCTAAATTTGAAGCTTCTATAGACATAGAAGTGCCTTAGAGTTTTGATGATCGGTCAGTCAGTGAGTGAGTGAGTGAGTGACAAAATTAAGAAACTTTGTCTAGTTATAATTCTTAAACTACTGGTTCAAATTAAATGAAATTTGAAATATAGGTACCGTTAAAATGCCTGCTTGGTATCTGAAAATTCAGGCTTCAAGTTTTATCCACAACAACGGTATAGGGGTCGAAAATGGCGTGAACTGTTTCGAGAAAAGGATGATACCTTTTTTGTAATATATTTGTTGTTTTTGAATGATTTATAATATTTTTCGTTATTATGATTTGTTTTTGACATTGTTAAAATAGGAAAAAATTGAACAATAGTTGTCATGTCACAAAATATTAAAAATTGTTATATTATTGAAAAATAATAATTATCTTATCTTATCTTAGCTTAGACTAGCTTATCTTATCTTATCTTATCTTATCCTATCTCTATCTTATTTGAAAATTTGTGTTATGTCGAATATTAATGTGAAATAATGGTGTGTGTTAAAAAAATTAAACAAAACAGTGCAACGTCACTTTTCAAATTCTCTCAAGAAGTCCGCCCGAGGACTTAGTAAAGCCCCACATTTTTACTGAGGTACTCGAGGGGTTGGGGGGTATATCATTTCTCACTTCTCATTTCTATTATCATTCATCATCATCATCATACAAGATGACAATATTGTTTATTTACATATACTTGTATTACTTGTAAGAAAAATACTTTGACACTGGCTAAATGTGCCAATCGCACGAAGCCATCAACTAAAGAAAAGAAAAAATGCGGCCGAAATCTGTCAATGCCTTAGAGCATTAAACCAAATTTAATGCTCTAAGGTCAATGCCAATCCAAACTCACATTCTATCTTTTTTAATTTTTCATTGCTTAGGATATGCTTATAAGAGAACTGGACTGGAGAACTGGATGCTTATATGAGAAGAGAACTGGAGCTAAAATCCGCGCGCGTTTTGAATTTGAGAATGGACGGTGCAGTGGACCAAGTGTGCGTGAATGTGAATGAATCTCGACTAAGGTAAAAAAAAATATAAATAAATATATATATATATATACTTGTAATGTGTTATTTAAAATAATTTTTTTTTTCCGTAAAATGTATTCATTTTCAATGCTTCGATTCTTGCGGGGACTGCGAAATCTGTGAATTTTTCCTGGGTTTTCATCACACTTGATGGTAAGTTCCGAAAAGGCCAAAAGTTGGACGCGAAGTGGCTCTAACTGTCAAAACACAACAATACTAATAAGATTGTTGTTAGTAGCCATACTGTTGTGTTCCGATACTTAGGTCAATTGGACTTAAAACAAGCTCTACAACCATTTAAAACGTAACGTATGTAACGTACGTAACGTATGTTAAAAAAAGTCTAAATGCGAAAATGAAAGAAGTTAAATTGGCGCATGCAACCTGTATTCAACTAAACATATTCGATCATACTATTTTATGTATCTACCGCTCGCAGTCAAACTCGAATGCAATAAATTTCATTAATTCTCTCAACACCTACTTGGAAACCATTAAGTCTCAGCGTAACATAATCATAATGGGAGATATAAATATAAACCTAATTCCGAAAGCAACCGATATGTCAAATGACATCAACAACAGGAGCCAATATTTAAGCATGTTGTCCACACACGGTATTCTTCCTGGGCACTCTCTTCCAACGAGAGAGGGTAGCTGTTTAGACCACTGCATGTTGAAATTGGAACAAAAGAAGTTGATTTCACACATAGCAATCTTAAATACAACTACCACAGATCATTACACTATATTTATGAAATTGTCTAAATTAAAACCAAATGTGAACTGCCTAAAGACTATAGAATATGTTGAATATGATAAGGCATGCGCCAAACTTTTGGAAAAAAATATCTCTTCTTTGCTTTATTGTGAAAACCCTGACATAGTAGCCGAACAACTGATCAAAAAACTAACTGAATCTCTGGAAGAAAGTAAAGTAGTTAAAAATCTACCTAAATGTCAGCGAAATATCAAGCCGTGGATCACTCCGGGTATTCTACGCTGTATTAAAAATAGAAATAAAATGCAATCTAAACTACGATCTGACCCATTAAATGAAATCCTAAAAATAACGTATAAGAGATATCGCAATTTTTGCAATAAACTATTAAAAAAATTAAAGAGAAATCATCATAGACAACAATTAGCTAACTCCGTAAAAAACTCAAAAGTACTCTGGAAGACAATTAAAACAATAACACATCTTAATTCTGATAATACACCAAATTCCGATCTACTAAATATTAAGGCTACTCAAACTGATTCAGTCAACTTTATATGCGATTACTTTGCAGACATTGGTAAGAAACTAGCTGAAGACATCCTTATAAAAAATGCCACTTCTTGCGTTAACAAACAATTACCTCAGTCGGGGTCACAGCTATCATCTTTTGTCCTTTTGGAGACTGACCCGTATGAAGTGGACAACATTCTAACAAGTCTTAAGTCTGAAAGCGCTCCTGGCTGGGACAATATTCCAACTAGTTTCCTCAAGTTGGCACGATCTCTCGTGGTTCCTGTAATCAGTCATCTGGCAAATATTTGCTTTCAAAAAGGCATTTTTCCTGCACCTCTTAAAAAATCTTTGATAACACCGGTGTACAAGGGCGGGGACAGAAGCGATGTTAACAATTATAGGCCCATTTCTGTATTGCCTGTCATCTCCAAAATTATTGAAAAGTTAATTAATAATCGTCTCATCAACTATCTTGATCATTTTAACATTCTGTCGGACAACCAATTTGGTTTTAGGCGCGAAAAATCCACAGAAGATGCAGTTTTAGCGTTAACGTCGAAAATAACTAATTGCTTAGATGAAGGGAAAAAATGCTTGACTGTTTTTCTTGATCTCAAGAAGGCATTTGACACCGTTTCTCTACCCACCCTTGTGCAAAAACTAGACTCCATTGGCATAAGAGGCGTACCGCTTGATCTTTTGAAGGACTATCTGCGAGACCGAAGGCAGCAAATAAAGTTAGATAAATGCCTGAGTAGAGACTCAATGGTATCTTTTGGCGTCCCCCAAGGCAGCGTGCTAGGACCTACTTTGTTTCTTATATACATAAATGATTTGACTAACCTTACTATTAAAAATGGACGAGTACTCTCCTACGCTGATGACACCGCATTAATCTTTACAGGCCCAAATTGGAACTCAGTTTTTAAAAGTGCAGAATATGGACTCGAGAAAGTGACAAACTGGCTTCAGGCTAACCTTCTAACATTAAATACGGCGAAAACAAATTATATATGTTTCACCATCGGTAACAGAACGCAACCGAGTAGTGAACTAGCTTTGAAAATACATACATGCGAGAAAACTGATACTCTTAACTGTGCATGTACTGTTATTGATCGTGTTACATCTACTAAATACTTGGGGGTTATTTTGGATAGACACTTAAATTGGCATTTACATATTGAATCAATGAGTAGCAGAGTGAGAAAATTAACGTGGATTTTTAGGAAATTGAGATATGTCACTTCCAAAAAACTCATCAATCAAATTTATATTGCTTTAGGTCAATCGGTAATAGGATATTGCATTTCGATATGGGGAGGTGCAACTAAGACAAAATTTATTGAAATAGAGAGAAGTCAGCGATGTCTACTCAAAGTAATGCATTTTAAACCATTTAGGTTCCCTACGGAGGAACTATATAAGTTCTGTGAGCTCCTCTCGGTCAGAAGGTTGTACATCCTATCTGCAATTTTAAGATTACATAAATCCCTGCCGTACAATGTGAATGTGGTGAGTAAGAGGAGAAAAGATAAGGTAGCTAATACACAAAGATCTGAAACCGTTTTCGCCAAACGTCAATACAGCAGGCAATCAGCATACATTTACAATAAAATAAACAAAAACCTAAAAATTCACAAATTAAACTTACGCAAATGTAAAGAAGTAGTATCGGGTTGGCTTCTAACAAAATCTTACGAAGAAACCGAAAAATGTTTGCAGCACATGTTTTGATTAAAGTTATTTAATTAATATTTAATAACAATAATATTAATAAATTAAAGAAAGAAAATAAATAAAGATGATAACAAATACAAATAATTTTATAAATTAAACTTACAATTACACACACACACACCCCCCCACACACACACACACCCCCCCTCCCACACACACACACACCCCCTCCCACACACACACACACCCCCTCCCACACACACACACACACACCCCCACACACTCACTCACCCCCTTACACACCCCCGCACCCACACAAACACTGGATAATGTCAATGAAATAATAAATTAAGCATATTCACTAAAAGATGATTTTAGTGAATATTTTATTTCTTTTTTTTTTGTAATAAACTCAAAACTCAATTATATACATTATGTTAGTAAGCTAAGAAAGAGCGGGGCCTCCTGGTACAGGTATCTTGTATACTTAACAGGTTGGTCCCAACCACTTGTAAAATTGTAATTAATGTAAATTGAATAAAAAAATATTTTCATTTTCATTTTCATTTCATTTTCATTTGGTTTTCGATCGATCGATCGATTTCCATTATATGCAATATGCAGTACTCTCCGCTGGGAATCTAACTTGGGACCTCGGCGTATGCGATCGGTAGTCACTGATGTGAAACGAACGTTCTGACTAAAAGAGTAATTGCCATGGCTCAATATCTTCAAACTCAATAGTTCAATTTCGTCAGTACAATTTGTGAGGGATTTTTGGCTACCTCTTTGTGATCCGTATCTGACATATTAAGTATTCTGTACTTAATACACATACTGTTTCATGACTATGTTTACATGGATTTGTAACTAGTTTATCATCCCTAACCTTTTTTTCACATAACATGTGTCGGTAAGCAGTTGAAGTAGCTGTAGCTAGAAGTAGCTCCAGTAGCTCTAGCTAGTAGTAGAAGTAGCCACAGAGAAGTCGTAGGACGCGTACCACAGACCATACCTATAGCAACATTCATCAACCACTTGAAAATTCTCAGAAAAGGCAAATTAACAGGAACAGTTTTAATCAAACCAAATTAAAAATCGATACTCAATACGGGACCAATCAAAGCTACTTGGCCTTGATACAATACTTCGGTAAAACATGGCTCCCCCTGGATGACTGACTGTATAATGTACTTTGGCATATAGGGAACGATCCGAGTCATGCCTGAATTATTATCGAAAGGAAAATTAGCCTCCATAACACGCTGCTTTGTTTGAGTTTTGTACTCCAATTAGTTGCAAATTAAGATGTATAGGTACAAGGTGAAACTTTACGCACCTTAAGAGCATGGTTTATGTCAGTTGGAGACCCTTAACCGCCTCTGTGGTCTAGTGAGTAGATCACGTGTCACAGACCCAGAGGTCCTGGGATCGATTCCAAGCAGAGTTAATTCTTGTTCTAAAGTTTGTAGCGCTCGAATGTTAAATATATGTGATTATTGTGTTCCATCAGTAAAGAGATGAATAAAGAAATCAGTAGCTTAGCATTCCGAGTAAACGGCGCTTCCACTTTCTATCGCTATTAAATAAAGAAGTTTAAAAAAATATCAGTAATAGAATATAATCAAATAAGAATACTCTAATCGCATTCTCCAAAAAACAAAGTCTCTTCATAATATTGCTAACTTTATTGTAGTATAGCATATTTTCTAATACAACTGTTTATTATACAATTGACCAAGTAGGTACATTATTAAACTCATTTACTTAAAGTTTTGACATTTTCTATAAAAGGCTTTGACCTACTTCTTCAAACATTTCTTCAAAGCCCAATACTTTTTATATTACCACCCCTATACAAATTTAAATAAGTCAAGAACAAATGCCTTTTGTAATTTCCTTTATTCGTCCCTCTTTATTCAAATGAAAGTAAATATTGGTATTTAAAATTAAATATTCAGTATTGGCCATTGGGGAATGACCAAATATAATTAGGCTGGTAGTAAGTTTGTATAAACATGGTTGGCCTAGTTTAATTAAGTTCATAACCTGCACAATTTTAGACGATTAAGTTATTTTGAGCCTTCGACTCTGAAAAGTTTAAATTACGACATGAAAATTACAAAAAAACTATTATTATATTTATGTTTTTTTTACATTGTTTTGGATAACGCATTCTAGATATAGTTTGCAGGAGTATTTAAAAAAGATTTTATATGTAATTTTGTGCATCGAATGTTTTGTTTTAACCACCATTGTGATCTATTGATTAGTGATACGTAAGTATATAGACCGGTGCCGGTGGTACGAGTAGTATGAGTTTTGTTTACTATCCGTATTCATTCGATTACGTTAACGAAAACGAAAATTTGTATAGCAAAATTTTAATTCTTCTCGTATGTCGCCAGGAGGCGCTGCTTCAATGCCATACTAATTTTCGTTTTCGTTAACGTTATCGAATGGCGAGTGAAACTCGCACTAGGCACTTAGAACATCTCAACAGACCATCTCATCCCTGGTTCGATTCCCGTGTCAAATACGTTGGGAGTCTGTGTGGTGTTGGTAGCGCTTGATTTAACTCTGCCTGGAGTCACATCATCATCATCATAATCAGCCCACATCAGTCCACTGCTGGACATAGGCCTATCCCAATGCATGCCACTGAGCCCGATCTTCGGCTACTCTCATCCAACCACTGCCAGCCACTTTGCGTATATCGTCGCTCCACCGCGCCGGAGGGCGTCCTACACTACGTCTGCCGAGTCGCGGTCTCCACTCTAGAACACGTCTACCACAACGGTTATCGGTTATCGGACACCGGTCTTTGTTATTTTGGCTACGCCTGGTTCAGGATGGATATATCGCCATCTGCTGGTCGTCATTTCCTCGTCCGTTAATCAGCGGGATGCACCACGAGAAGGTGAGGTTGACTTAGGGCACTAAGATAGTGTTTGTGCCCCCTTACATCCCCTTACATCCTAGAGTCACAACAATCATAAATAAATATGTCGCTATATCATGAAGCAATGTAGCATTGTTCAGTTCTAATAGTTAGAGATACGATAGAGTTAGAGATAATATATATATATATATATATAAAAAGAGATTTAAAAAAGAGAACGAGAATTGTTGTTTTACTATTAATTCTAAAATCGAATCCATAATTGGTTGGAGCAAGTTTGAGGCTCGTATTACAGAACACTAAACTTCTGCGAATCAATCAAATCGCTGCTCAATAACAGATCACGAGTAATACGGCGGATTTGGACTTCCTTATGGTGACCCATTTCGATTAGGTACTCATTTTATATACTTATATAAAAGTTGTAAATATTATATAGAACGACAATATTGTTAGGCGTCGAATACTTAGAATAATAACGCCTAGAACGATAGTGTCAAACAAAGTTCGTCAAAATATTGAGGCACAAAATACTCCGTCGTGTGCGTCAGCAGCTTGTCATTACACACACAACCGTATGAATAAATGTTGCAAGTAAAATGGTAATTTCCCCAAATCGGGGTAAATGGGTAAGTTACTAAACTCTTATCTTGTTTCATAGTTTAAAAATTGTATTGTTGTTACATATGATTTTTTTAATTACTTCAATTTTTTTATGTGAAAATAGCCACAAAGTCAATAGTCGTAATAATTTACATAATTTTATTTTATTATATTAACGGCATACATTAATAATATTAACTGTTATATACATTAAGATGTTTTCATTTTAGTTTGTGATTATTATTTAAAAAAGTAAAAATTGTAAGGTACATACATACATAATTAGCTTACGCCTCAATCCCTCAGGAGGGGTGGGCAGAGACAATGGACCGCCACTTCTCTCTTAAACTATTTGGAAGCATAATTTTATCTCATTATGCATTGAATATTATTTCGAGCCTTTAGTTAGATGGCGGTGAAGCTACGACTACCACAATTTTCATATCATTAGCTACTTATTTAAAGATACTTACATATAACACGAAAACATGTACATGTAATGTTATGTAAATGTAACAATGTTTGGTGATAAATAAGAATGCCAATATTTATTCATTTACTTAATTGCACAAAAATCAGTCTTATCAGAAAAAATACTGTTATAACATTTTTTCAGCATGACAGTTTAAAATCCTTGTAGCTGTAACTATTTTCTAAATAACTGGCGCTTTGATAACAGCAATCGTGATAAATTGTCTTTCTTGGACTCTAGACTTGGATAAAAACTACTCTAAATAAAAATAACTCGGAACATAAAATGGGGTAAAAATTTTCCTACATCTAGCAAAACATACATGGAATGACATATTACAAATTTTCGAACATTAATATCGTGTTTTACGAAATAATAGACATTGATTAGCTGTTCTTACAGGTGAAATGTAATCTTAGCATCCTTTTTGCTAGATTCTGACTTGTGAAAGCATCCTTTGATGGCACAAATCGTCATCATAAACAAAAATTGCGGAGCTGCTTACGACACGACGTGACCTTGGATACTAGCGAGCCGTTCGGCCAACCAAGCCACATATGGCTTGGTTAAACTTGCCTCAATCGCCGTGCGCGTACTCGGCTTCTAGGCGTTATTATTCTAAGGGCTACACACAATATAGCGTTAAGAAATCACATCACACAATACCATAATTTGCTCATAAATTACTAAATACTTAGGTACTAATAAACAGAGTTTAATAAGCTTGAGTAAAAGAAAAAAAAAATGTATTTGAAATAGTATGTAGTGTCAATTCCGCTAAATCACTCGTTTATCCAGCTTGGATGCAATACGCATGCACCGCCCTCCTACCCGCAAAAAATATGTGCACACGCAAAAGAAACAATGGATGCAAGCAAACATGCACACCAAAACCGATACCCAAAAAATAGTATTCAAAGCTTATACTCTGTTATTAGTATATTTTCCAGCCTGATATGTAAAAGTGAAGGAACTTTTTTTTAGCCCACATTGTTTTGTTATCCCCACGACCTTTATAATTCTTTTTTCGCGCACGTCATGGTCCATTTCGTCCATCTATCACAATTTTGCGCTGCCAATAAGCCCTACCTTGCGTCACTCCGTACAAAAATTAAATTGAAAATACTCCACATTCTTCACTTGCCTTCATAAAATACTGAAAATTTAAGCTGGTTTGACATAAAGTTTAAAGAATACACTGTTCTTTTCACCTTTGTCAATCTGTTACAACAAAATACATTTTGAAGAAGCAAAACTGTTTAGTTTTTGAAAGATCAATATTTGTCTCACGATTTGTATGATTATCTACAACTTTTTTACAGTTGTACAAATGTCTACTTTATTTACGTTTTTGTGAAAACGACTTTGCCGCTTCCGGCGCACTGTAATGTCAAAAGTTAAAGAAAGGAGGTCCCAAAACACTAAGAACTTTTAAAATATTCTCTTCACGTCGACACCTGGTTCCAGAACAGATTTCCCGATTGTTTGCTTTTGTTAACAATAAAGAACGATACCTACGTAAGAAATTAAAAGAAGAAACAGAATTTTTGATGTGTTACATCTTTCCGCTCGCTTACTATATAAGCAATTTGTGGGAGTGATTTCGTGAAATGGGACGGAAGTATGTGTAACAGTGTAACAGGAAGTCGGGGAAGCGCTCAAGCGCGCGCCATTTTGTAAATTTAAAATCGATATTATGAACATGAAATATTATTATTATGTGACATATTGTGTCATTTGACTATTAAAGGTTATTTTGATATGTCAAATGTCTTATAATGAGTATTTACTGCATTTATTTTATAGTTATAAAATGATGTAATACCCGACCCATTTTATTTAGAATATAATGTTAAAATTGCTTATTACTAAGGTGAGATGTCAAATGTTACACATCATATGCGCGCTCGTTTATTTTAAAATACTTTTTTTAATAAAAAATCTTTTGTTATTCTTTTCTTAAACAATTCAAAACTATTAAACGACCCTGAATGAAACAGTATTATCACGAACGACACACACGTAGATTAGAAAATGCTCGGTCGGCCATTTTAGCAGGACACACAGAATAAAGTAACCTTGTTTATAATTTACCGGCTCTCCCCACGGGATCATCCGGATGAACGTAACAGATAAATCTTCGCGCAACAATTTATTGTGTACTCTATGGCGAAATAATATTTTTATGCGCGGTGGTGCTAAATACAACGACACCGTTTACGAGGCCATTTAGGCCATATGCTCGAAATATATTGAATCGCTATTTTATGTGTTGACAAAGCGTTCAATTTGTGACTTCTTACTTGCGAATTCAATCGAAGTATGAGTGAGAGATGGTGAATGGTTTCTATAGAATGTTTCGTGCAGTGGAATAAATATTTAAAAAGAAAACAAATAATTATTATATTATATAATATATAGTACCTGGATGACCTGTATTTTTTTACGAATAAAACGACGTTTTCTAAAAATGAAACCTAGCTAGGTAGATCGATTTATCGCCCCCGAAACCCCCTGCATACTAAATTTCATGAAAATCGTTGGAGCTGTTTCCAAGACTCAGATTATATATATACATATATACAAGAATTGCTTTAAAACAAATAAAAACAAAGATAATTCAAGATAGTTGTATCTTTGTTTTTAAATCACAACGATCCGTTACACAAACACACCTTTTTGTTCATCCATTGATAAGCATCAACCACATGACCTAAAGAACTAAGGAGAAAGTGAAGTTTTTGATATACCTACTTAAACTACTGATAGACCTAAGTTATAGTTCAATTAATTGTTTACCAACAAACACAATCAGTCACAGTCTCAGTCCCATTAGCCGATGTCATGGCTAACTTGGACGGCTAACCCTTGTAAGTTTGGTAGTAATGCAATGTCGATGTAAAATCTCTGCCTCGAATGAGTTTTCATACCTTCGCATAAAACCTCTTTACTGAGTCCGGCTGGATATGAGGTCTTCCTTTGCGGGGCGTTTATACGTTTTTAAGGGTTCCGTAGCCAAATAGCAAAAAACGGAACCCTTATGGATTCGTCATGTCTGTCTGTATGTCTGTCCGTCCGTATGTCACAGCCACTTTTTTCCGAAAGTATAAGAACTATACTGTTGAAACTTGGTAAGTAGATGTATTCTGTGAACCGCATTAAGATTTTTACACAAAAATAGAAAAAAAAAACAATAAATTTTGGGGGTTCCCCATACTTAGAACTGAAACTCAAAAACTTTTTTTCATCAAACCCATACGTGTGGAGTATCTAAGGATAGGTCTTCAAAAATGATATTGAGGTTTCTAATATCATTTTTTTCTAAACTGAATAGATTACGCGAAAGACACTTCCAAAGTGGTAAAATACACATTTTATGGCTTCGTGCGATTAGCACATTTAGCCAGTGTCAAAGTAATTTTTCTAACAAGTAATACATAAATAAATAATATTTCTTTTCTGTATGATGATGATGAATGATAATAGAAATGAAAAATGATATACCCCCAACTCCTCGAGTATCTCAGTAAAGATGTGGGGGCTTTACTAATTCCTAGGGCGGACTTCTTGAGAGAATTTGAAAAGTGACGTTGCACTGTTTTGTTTCATTTGCCAACACTCATGCACACTCACGAACACTTAACGGTTAATAATCCACCATTATTTCACATTAATATTCGATATAACACAAATTTTCGAAAATAAAACAAAACCGCAGACATGACTTTTCACTTTCCCGCCAAGAAGTCCTAGTTAAACATATATATATATACAACGTGTAACAGAAAGGTGTGGTCCAAATTAAAAGATCTAAAGTGTACCCGATCCAGATCTTGTATGCAGAGTTACTAAGGCATAATTACTTTAACTTGTGAAGCAATTTTTTTATTAAATAGTTCTATTGTAACGTGTCATCAAAATAAACAAGTTACAGCCCTAGTGCACTAATATAAATATTTAATTTAAAATTGCATGACAAATAAAATTTAATAATTATGTCTCAATAACAACACAATAGATCGGATACACTTTGTGGATCTTTTCATTTTGACCACGCCTTTCTGTTACATGTTGTAGGTATATATTAGGTTGGAGTAAAAGTTTCTTTTTAAGAATTTTTTTAAGATAATTCAAAACATTTTTTAATATAGCTTATTTACATTTAACTTTTGTTAAACTTCCACTTCCCAATTATGTTGTTTGTTACACAACGAAAGCTAAAAACATTTAACTAGACAAAACACATTCATACAGCCTGTTGAAAACTTCGACTTTTATTCAGAGCACCCTTGCACTCGTTTCAGAGATAACAAGTCGACGTCATCGGGCCCAAATACCTACCACATCTCCCGTGTATAATTATAAATACTCTTATATTGTTGATACGGAAAAAGTTGATAAGTAATAACTTTAAATAAATATATAATTATTCCCTACAATCCACATTACACGTTGCACATAAAACGGCAAAAATATTAATGGTGTGGGCCAATGAGACAAAACTATAGTAATTCCCGGTTATTTATTTTATTTAAACTTTTGCAACATATGTATATATTACAATTATGTTGTTTCTAACACAACTAAAGCTAAAAACATTCAACTAAATGACACAAACTATATTCATTCGCCTGTTGAAAACGTCGACTTTTATTCAGAGCACCCTTGCACTCGTTTCAGAGATAACAAGTCGACGTCATCGGGCGCAAATACCCCATCTCCCGTGTAATTGGAAAGCGCGGCGCAATAAAAGGCGGGTGACGGCCGCCCGGCATACTGATGCTGAGGGGAACAGTACTGCCTTTATATAATTTAGGCCAATACAAATCACTAAGCTAATCCTTATTACAAGATCGTGGCATTCCTGGGAAGATCTGTTTGTTGTGCTAGCGACGACACGCAGATAAAGATGGCCAGGTAAAGTTTTTCATTGATTTGTTTAATAGTGTCTGCCTGCCACCAATTTTTGATGCGTTTCTTTGGATAGGAGGGAAAAGTCTATTACAGATTAATATTTAATACAATGAACAATAGAAACTAACATAAGAATTGAACAAAATCTTCATTTTATGTTATGAAAATTTTTAGCTTAGCGCATTAGCAATATTCCGAAAAGGTGTACCTATTAAATGTTGTACAGTCAGCTTCAAAATAATCTGACCTTCAAACCTACCAAAAATATCTGAACGTTTGACAAAAATCACTCTTAGCTCAATACGTGAAACATGCACTTTCATTCAATGTCATTTGTTCTCAAACAACAAATAAAAATGAATTTCTACGTCTAGAGATAAGTTTGATTTTTGTCAAATGTTTAGATATTTTTGGTGTGTTTGAACGCTCAGATAATTTTGAAGCTGACTGTACTTTAGTACTGTTGCAAATAATATTTGGGCGCATTAAAAATGAATGGTAAGTAACACATTCTTTCAAATATATTTCCATACATCGCCCGCTGTTATTCGTTCGTTTATAGAGCCAGTTTTTTGTTACACACCCCTCACAACCTCCACCGCAACATCATTGGATATAGAGAACTTTTAATATTTTAGTTGGCGAAATCGAAATTGCACTGGGTATCGGGAATAATGCAGAATCCATCCTGCCGGATAATAGCACGCAGAAACATGCGTAGGTAAAACCAAACGCTACCTTTGACGTAGTAACTATTAACTAATTTGTGCCTTTGATAGAAAAATGTTTCCCGCCTAACTGAGGTCCCTACGTACATATATTCCGCACGTGTTTCAGATTCCATTTTCAAAATTAATTAATATTGAACTTGAATACTTGTGAGCTTACCTGTGAGGTTCAGTCAGATCATGAAGCTGTAGGTAGACACATAAGTAAATATATCACTGTAGATATCTACAGCTTCATGGTTCAGATAGACAATTATTAAATCTCACAAGGAATTTTGATTTTGGCACATTCGAAACTACAGATAAAATATGTGAACAATGATTTAAGGTATTCGTTTATATAAAAGGTCATTGTATTCGTTACGTTAAAAATGTTAATCATAGTTACTTCAGGATAAATTGATTTATTTTAAATAATCAAAAATATTACTTAATAAACCTACAAAGTATATAATAAAATATTTAAAATAAAAGTAATCAACTATTACAGTTGAGCGTGCGTGAAACCAGCCAAATGCGAATACACTCGGAGAGGAATTTATAATTTGGTAGCAATCTTTTCATGTACCTAACATTGTAATAAATAAACCCAGCTGTTTGAATAACAGAACATGTTAGCCGAACTTGAACAATGTATTCCGCTTTATCACGAGGAACAGCTTAGAAGAACAGCTAGTACCTACAACAGCGCCCCTACCGGTCCAATTAGAAAATGTTTTTTTAGAAACTGCTAATCTTGCAATTGTTTTTAATTAATCCGTCGGTGTTGTCTGCTGTGCCTACAGACACAGTAGAATTTTAATTGTGTATGGCACTGAACAGTGCTCGCCGCATATGAGTAGTTAATCTATAAATACAAGTTGTAGACTTGTTTTGAGTTATAGATTGTAAGCGCCTCTATGGTCGTGTTTAAGACCACTGGTCTCAGAGGCAGATGTCCCGGGTTTGATTCTTAGCGGAAAGGTTCATGTTTGTGTACTCGGTTTGATTGGTGGTACTGGTAGGACTTGTTTGCTGATCGCATTGTTGTGTTCGCCGGAACAAAAGCTGGAGAAAAGATAACCAGTCCCTCACTAGTTGAGGATTTAGGTATTTATATTTTTGAAGTGAAAACTTCTTTAGCGGCGTTGTGCACTTTTTTTGGAATGGGTAAAAAATGTTAAACTCGCGTCAGGACACGTGACCTGATCGAAAATTCGTAAGACGGATGGAGAGTAGACAGCTGGCGCGGCGTAATATAAATTTTTAATATAACTTAATATAACTTTTTAATGTAATATAAATTGTCATGTTTGTGTACGATAGCCCAATAAATAAATATTGTATTCTACCACATAAATGAGAGTACTTTTATACTGATAATTAAAGCAATTCGTGCAAAATTATTCCCTAACCATTCCAAAATATCAAAAATGCACAACGTTAATATTCAAGTTTTCACTTCTGCCGGCACTCCCAGAGTGCAACCCGTCGTTTTTTTTATTAGGTTATTTATATCAAACCACCAAAGAATGTTGATTAGTTATCGAAATATCGAATTAATTATATCACACCACAAAACAAGCAAACAAATCTAAAATATTTATATATAATATAAATTAAATGACTTATAAAGAAATGTCACAAACTATAATAAAATTAATAAAATTTCCAGCTAAGTTAAGTCGACGCGACGTCTGCTGAAAAAGATCTTTTTATTTCTATAGTAAACGGATACGGGTTGGAAGTAGGGTTGCCAACCGTACTCTAAAATAGAGTATTGTACTCTATATCATGTAGGCGTACTCTATAATCTATAACACTTATAGAGTATGCTAAAATACTCTTTTTTACACAATGTTTTCAAAATTGCAAAATGTACAAAAAAATACCTATTTAAAAATGTAAAATAAATGATACTCTTTTTTGTAAGTCCGTACTCTTTATTTACCTCCTTTGAAATCAGATATATTCTATTTCTTCTAATAAAAGTTGGCAACCCTAGTTGGAAGACAGAGGAAGTTGCGATCATTAACTAGTAAATTATAAATGTAGGAAGATATTATCCTGCTTTCTTTTTCTCAGTCTATTTTATAGGCTCAGACTATGTTATAAACGTTATAGGGCTCGCAATAAACCGAAATTAATCAGTAGGTACGACTATTACCTTTATTTATCGGCCGCAAATGTCATTTCCACTTTGACGAATGGTCCCTGTGACCCAGTTTGGCGTTATTACCTATGTAAGTACATCAGATATATCCAAAATCATAAACACCTTTTTAATAAAACGTAATAATTAAGGTGATTTTTTATATAATATGATATAGCATAGTGTTCCCAAACAAAGGAAATGTTTACTTATAGGCTAGGAGAGAAAACAATAGTTGATAACGTTACTAATGTACCCCCATTTTTTAAATATTTGTCGTATGTATACAAATTGTATTTCTATTTTTTTAAACAATAAACTAATGTATTTGTATAGGCTGAAAGCAATCTTCAGTTTCATTTCTTAACGTTCTTGAACCGTGTTACGAACCTTGAACGATTACAGAAGTAATCGTTTTTGTGATTGAAACTTAAATTTAATTTGCTTGCCTCCGGTAGTCGTGTCTGTATATATCGCCATGTCAGCTCATTTAGTGCCTATTTCACAACCTGAAATTCTGTTCAATTGGACATAGATTATAAAGTGGTTATTATTTTTAGGCAACAGCGGAAAAAGTAAAAAAAATAGTATGTCTCAATATAGCGGTGTTATCGCTTTAAAACGATTTGTAAATGAAATAAAACAACACGTGTCATATTGTGATACCTTTTCTATATATTTCCTATATTGTAAATTCCTTTTGTGCAATATTACCACAAATATTTCATGCTAAAAATCCCATAATTAGATTCAGCACGTGCCATGAACTAAGTTTTGCGTTTCCTTCTCCATTTAACAACGACTAAAATAAAGGCTGGTATGAAGTTTCTGTTATTTGAATTTCTAGTTAAGCACGTGAAAATCCAATTATTTTATTCAAATAAAATGAAATGAACATAAAGATTTATGACCCTCTCCAGTTTCCCTGCTAGTTTGTATAAAATGGAAAAGATACTTATGATTTCGAGAGACAATCTTACCTTTCATCGTTTTCCGCTGGCGCTAGCTATAGACGTTCGTTTACGTCGTCGTAAACTGCTATAGATTTAATTAAAGAGGTAATTTGCTCACTCATAAATTTCTCGTCGGAAGTTTAAATTGAAAATCAAATTTTTGATGTTATTTTTCGTCCGAGTGGCGTTCAGCGCGTCACTCGATTAGGGAAGTGTTCATTTAATTACCCGATTGCCGGCGTCCGGGTTTGCCCAGCAGATTGCACTGTCGAAATTCCTACGAATCAGCAAAAACGACTTTCCACGGCTGGAGCCTTTTGCGCTACTATTAATTGGGGAATGAATAATTAATGGAAGCAGGCGTTTTATGCGGAAACCTATGACACAAAAATGCAATTAAAATAATATGTAGTGTGAATTCCACAAAAATTTACGGAATTAACCTTATTATTTTGAATTTTGCATCCTCAATGCTATAGGTATAATACCTAGTTACAAGATAAAATTTAATAAAAAAAAATAAAGCAATCTCAAAAAAAATCTAGTAAAATTTTATCTTTTTTATATTAGAAGGAGGCCAACGAGCAGGCGGGTCACCTGATGGGAAGCAATCACCGCCGCCCATGGACACCCAATGACCAGAGGAATCGCAGATGCGTTGTACTATTTATTAAAATTGAACTCAAATTGAACTTTTTTCTTGATACAGAATAGGGGACACTACGTTGAAACATTTAATTGTTTCTGATATTCATTCTCCACACTAGAGTTCAATTTTAATAAATAGTACATTATTAAAATTGAACTCTAGTGTGGAGAATGAATATCAGAAACAATTAAATGTTTCAACGTAGTGTCCCCTATTCTGTATCAAAAAAAAAATTTTTAACAGTGAATAATACCCTAACTGGGTCCATATTTAAGTTTTCAAATTATTCTTTGTACCCTCTTTATACTACACAATTGCAATAAATGATTTGATTTGATTTGAACATCAAATGAATTCATGATGTTTCAACAATAAGATAAAATATTTTCATGACGCGACTTGGTAGGACTCCTTGATAGAAATACACTATTCTTGTAATTATGTTCTATGATAGAGAATGTTGTATTCTTCATAATTTAACACTCGATGAGCCTTCCCCGTCCCTTTGCCTTTTCTATTGCTATAGCAAAGTAAACTGATGGGTCGCTTCAGAATACTCGCCTTGGGCTGTATCATATTATAATATTTGGCACGCTCTGTACGCGTTTTTCCCGTCCATATTTTTCAGTAAAAAATGAAAACACGGCTTACAAATTCGGCAACGCAACTCCTTAGATGCTGCAGATGCCAATTTGGGAGCGATGACCACTTGCAGTCAATCCGCTAGCCAGTTGGAACAGACAATCCACCGGAACTGCCATACGGAACTGCCCTCGATTGACCACAACTGCGTCTGCAGTATAAGTTCCGTACTCCATTAGCAGTAGACTTAGATGAACTCTACCACTATAACGCACTGGTACACTGCGTAGAAACGGCCTCTGGAGGCGATGGTCCCTTAACTTAAGAAAAAAGCCGCAGAACAAATGGTTAGGGATTATTGGAACACGGGGCAAAAAAGATTGGCTCTTCGAGAGCTAGTTTAAGAAATGACTTCGATTAAATTGCGATGCAAATCTTAACTTGTACCTATAGCCTTGTCTAAAGACTGCTTCAGTAGGCAACAAATAAAATACATAGATATATGTTTTATTTTATTACTTGAACTAACTACTTGTTTACTTCATTTCATTACATACACAAAACAAAAAACATGGTAATAACCCTGCTAATAATTATTATTCTAATAACTATTTGTAAATTAATATTTGTTTCTATAGTACAAACATAAACTTACTCGTATAAGTTTTTACGTGTGCTATCCTTATTTTTAAAAATTGAAATATTTTCTTAGAAAGTTTTAACGGCGTTTTAAGTATTTGAAAATGTTAAAATATCACTTCTAATAAATTAATTCGAACAGAGTTTATATACAAAGCTACACAAATATCAATCGAGTCCAATCCAAACAGAGACGCGATGCCGAAAAACTATAGTCAAACAAAGTTCGCCAAACAACGCAGCTATATCATCAAACGATGAATACGATGAAATATGACCGGCTGTGAACGCTGCCACGAGACGTTGATTGGATCTCCCCGCGACTGCCAGATTACATTTTGTCAACAGCCCCCATGATATTCGCTGTTAGAATTTATATACATATACGTAATCATATTATGAAAGATCATTAGCATAATACCGGTTTTTAATAAAACGGTACTAGAAAGCTTTGGTATTAACCGACTGTCTTAGTATAAAAATGTAATGAAGAAAAATGACGAGAAAGGTGATGACTATGAAAGTTGAAGGCTATATGGTCTGTGGAAAAGAAAGACGAAACAGTGTAAGACTAGAGTGTTGTGTCAAAGATGATACAGTGAAGAAAGGATTAAAAGTTTCGATAAGGGCATGTCGAGGTTAATGGAAGAAGAAAACATGATTCTCCAATCCCTTATAATTGAGAATGGCAAAATAATGAAGGTATTAAAAATATTTAAATCCAGAACCACAGGTTACTTAATAGTTACCAGAACTGTTAGCTTTTGCCTGCCGTTCTGCCGCCCCCTGGCGTGATTAGACTGTCAGCAAGTCTTTATCGCCTGCCCTCGGGAATAGTATTTTCCCGGGATAAAAAGTAGCATAATTATGAGACTCTCGACATAAAATAAAGAGACTGCAGAAGATAAGCTTAAATGGCTGACCATCCAGCAACGTCGTTAGTCTTGAATTCTAACAACTCTATTTTCTATTCTAAATGATCCTAATTCTCCTTCTTACTTAAAATGTAGTTTCAGTTTCCTTAGCTCAACTCATGCCCACCAAGTTCGCTCATCAAATAATCATCTTCTCGCCACTCCTTTGCATCATTCAGGATTCGTTGCAGATTCCTTCACGGTTCAGGCCATTCGATTATGGAACGCTCTCCCCGAAGAAGTCAGACAAGGTCCAAGTAAATTGGTCTTTAATACAATAGTGTATAAACTGTTTCTACAGGAATCAACACCCACTTAAGAGATTCCCATCATCTTTTCTTCTGTTAAGTTTAAGTATGTTTATGTAGTATGCTTTTATTTAAGTTTTTTTATAGTATGTAAGTATACTATATTATTATCGTTTAATTTAATAAACGTAATATGTATATTTCAGTTCTTATAAATGTATGTAGTATATGTTTCATTTACGTTCTTTGTCGCACCGCTCACCAATTTTTTTGTCTAGCCCTTAGGTCGACTGGTAGAGAATGCCATCTGGCATTAAGTCCGCCTTTTGTACTTTATTTAATTTTATTGTGCAATAAAGAATAAATGAATAAATAAATAAGCTTCATATAGCTCGAAACAGTCCGAGCGCACCTGTCGCGAGATTTCGTGTCCGTGAGAGGTGTCTATGTGGTGCGTTGTTCGAGCGCGTCATTGGCGTCATGTTAAGAACCTTACCTTCTGCAGTCTCCTTATTTTGTGCTCTCTAGCTCTTTATCTTTCTATGTAAAAATGCTTTGTGTGTCTCTGATTTTGGTATAGAACAGAAGAGGTATTTACACATTACATACTCTTACCAATTTAACATGGTTTTGATTGCTTTCCCAACTTGCGCTTGGCAAGTTACCTTTATCAACCATCCCTTTTGCTTAACATAATTTGATTATGTGTGTGTTTATGTAATCTAACAGCAGGCCGAGCATTTCTGAAATTTTATTGGATTTTTACTTTGTTTTTTTAGGGCGATTAAATTTTAATTTGTTGTGTTAAGTTAACATTATTGTTTCCAGTATAATTTTTACTACAGCTAAACTTCTAACTATTCTTTTTACTTAAAATTGAACATGAGTAGTTGTAAGACTATAAAACTTTTTCAGTTGCGCCAAAATGGAAAAACAAGAAAATCTTGAAACTCTTGAAAACATCATAAGAGGCAGTAAGATACCCTTTTAAACTTGATGTTCCATTACAAATAACATCGGTGTTTTTCGCAAACTGCTTAGTATCCCGATACTCGGTCAAAACGTTTCATTTGTAATAAAGTATGTATTTAATTAAACTTATGTTTCTAACACAAGGAAGACATCTCGAGATTCAGCAAACGGAAGCACCACCCCACTATTTGCTAACATTCTCGTAACTTGATAATCCAATATAGTATATTATTCATGGCCTGTATCTCATTCGTATTGCAGCGAAGACTCCGATGATCGGCACCAATACATTTACGTTATTTATCGTTGTCGTCGGCGTATTTTCTACATTTTCCGTATGTATTTATTGGTAATGGCTCCTTATATGGAAAATAGAACGAACCAGAATGGTGACTCATGTTTATTTTGTATTATCAATGTTTTATCTCTCATCTATGATTTTCATAAAAGTGAATTATTAGAAAAGGAAGTGATACTTATAAAGTTCGAAAAGATGACTAAGTCGAGAGTATTACCTAGTGTTGTCTTATCTATACAGCTTTATGTAGTGAGTAGTTTAATTAAAAAAATATTGTCTATCAACTAACCATTGTTTATAAACCGAATTAGTTACTCGTGTCAAACGATATCGATAATTACTTTGGGTTACTACAAAACTAAAGCCGAATCTTTCTAAGGACGATCGCAAACTTATATACTCGTACTTAGCTATATAATTGCTTTGGAATACTGCAAAAACCAAAGCTTACCATATCTTAAAGGCGATTATAACATTAAAATGTGTATATTTAACTGTCTCTTAAAAGTTATTACCGCAGAAATTACACTCAATGTTATGTTAGTCCTTTAGAAAACGTCCCAGACCTGGCACCGGTTCAAATTGTCCGCCCCTCCCAGCAACAGCTGCAGACCTAATGTCTTAATGATTAAGATTGAGAATTAATTGGCGTCATCTCGTCGTCTTGGTTTCTGCAACATGACAGTAGAATGTAGCTGTACTAGGTTTAGGTATGATGCATTGATCGTCAGATATTCAAGCGCCATGTTTACCCTAGCTTACGATACAAAAACGTTTTTAATAATGGGAATCTGAGGTCGCTTCCTTTCCGGTTCTAACCGGAATTTACTAATGGAAATATGCCTTTATATAAAAAGTAACTGACCCGGCGGACTTCCCATTTCTTTTTTTTTAATATAGCCTATGTTCATCATCATCGTCATCAGCTCATTTTCATATCCCCACTACTGGGGCACGAGCCTTCCCTGTAAATGGATAGGGAGAGCGGGCGATTAGCGGTTGTTAACGACTGCTAATGCAGCCGGGACCAACGGCTTTACGTGCCTTCCGAAACACGGAGTAGCTGGAGATAATAAACTTTTGGTCACCCATCCGATGACTGGCCTTTGCGAAAGTTGCTTACCTCAGCACTCGCTGACCGGGCGCGTTAACCACTGCGCCATTTTGCCTATGTTACTCAGCGCTAATGTAGTATTTTAATGGTGAAAGATTTTTTAATTGGTCCAGTAGTTTTTGAGTTTATTCGTTGCAAACATACATAGGTACATCCTACATACATACGTACAAAAATACAAAGCTTTCCTCTTTATAATATTAGTATTAGTATAGAATACGCCACCTCGGTGGCCGAGTGGAAAAGTGGAAAAGGTTTTGGGGTGGTTGGGGATTTACCTCCTAGCGGTCCACCCCGGGCAACGTCTCCACTGTCAAGTAGAGGCGGCTGAAAATCCCCCATAGCGGTGGTAGGGCTCGAAAGGGTCCGCCTGGCTCGCTACCACCTTCCTATTTCAGACTGACGTCAAGCAGCTTGCTGTGTTCCGTCGTAGCATAGTAGGAATGCCAGTGCCTTTGGGAGCTTGATGGCTGGCAGTAGCGTCAGAAGGACCGGTCTCGGACTCTGATCAAATCTGTGCTGAAAAGCTCATCGTGGAGGGTAGCGGGATCCGTGGCACGGTTTTAGCCGTTGGCCGACCGCAGGCAGTAGGGGGCCCAAGTAGTGCGCCAGCCACGTACGAAAGGCTGCCCCGCCACCTCGCGAAAAATCCTGGAATGGCTCCACCGTGCCAGTTGGCGACTGGAAGGGAGGACCCGGTGGCAATTTCCAGGGGGGCACGGGCGTCCCCGCGGTCTCCACATGAGTATTTTCTTTAGTACACTGATGATCATGAGTGCCGTGTTTGGTAACCAAACTGCGCCTGGCTGGCTTTTGATACCCCAGCAAAACCACCTCACCTCAATATGAAGCGAAAAGTTTTAAAAAGTAAGTGTGTACAACGGCTGCACTTCCTCCCAACCAAAGTGCACCTCACAAACATCCGAGGTCTGCACTCAAACCTCCAACCGGTCCACTACCATCTCGAGACCGAAAAACCACACTTGCTATTTCTTACTGAGACGAAAATAGCGAAACCGTCAGACGTAGCCTACCTTAAGTATCCCGGCTACTCGCTTGAGCATAAGTTCAAGAAGCAAGCCGGGGTCTGTGCGTATGTCCGCGATGACGTGTGCTGTCGACGTCTCACCAGCTACGAGGTTTCAGGTTTATCTACATTATGGTTGCTGGTAGACACCGGCATAGAGAAAATTCTCTATGTCGGTGTCTATCGGTCGCACAGCGGAGATCAGGAGACGACTCGGTTGTTTGACCACCTCACTGAGGCAGCTGACCTGGCCCAACGAAAGTATCCAACTGCGGAGCTTGTTTTTCTGGGGGACTTCAACGCTCACCATAGCGATTGGCTATTCCCGTTCCAGAAAACGGATCATGCTGGAAGAGAGGCACGCAAGTTTGCGTTATCGCAAAACCTCTCCCAGCTAGTGAACCAAGCAACCCGCATACCGGATGTTGACGGCCACACACCCAATTGCCTAGACCTTCTGCTGAAAACTGATCCAGACAGACACTCAGTATCGGTCTCGGCTCCGCTGGGATCTTCTGACCACTGTCTGGTGAAATCCGTATCGTTATGCTCTCCTCCGGACACTACCTTTCGAGGATCGAGGCGAGTATGGAGGTATGGGTCGGCAGATTGGGACGAGATGCGGCACTTCTTCGCGTCTTATCCTTGGCGGCAACTGTGCTTCTCTTCGAGCGAACCTTCTGTCTGTGCCGGCGCAATCGCAGACGTGATACGCCAGGGAATGGAATATTTTATCCCATTCTCTGACGTCCCCATAGGCATTAGGGCCCGTCCATGGTTCAATGCTGACTGCGCTCACGCTGAAGCGCGGAAGGAGGCAGCGTACCAAGCCTGGGCCCAGGCTCGCGGTTGCAAACGCGGAGATGGCAGTATCCACGCAAAGAAGAGAGCCTTTAACTCTGCCGCCAAGTTCTGCAAACGGGTGCTAAGGAAAGCACGTTTCGATCATGTAGGTCGTATTGGGGCCAAGCTGGCGTCCTACCCACAAGGTAGCAAGCAGTTTTGGTCCCTTTCCAAATCGATCGAGACCAACTTCTGCCATCCTTTACTTCCTCCCATGCTCAAACCAGATGGGTCATTGGCTCACACCGCGTTAGAGAAGGCGAACTTGTTTGCATCCCTCTTCGCAAGTAATTCGCGCCTTGATTCGGGCTCTAAATCACCACCTAGCATACCTCACTCTCCTCACACTCCTACATGTCGGAGATCATTATCCACAACAAAGAGGTTCGTAGAGTACTCCGAAATCTCGACGTCAATAAGGCCAGTGGTCCAGATGGAATACCGGGTAGAGTTTTGAGGAATTGTGCACCTGAGTTGTCTCCTGTCTTGACGCGCTTGTATCGCCTCTCTCTTAAGCAGGGAGTGGTGCCAAAATCGTGGAAGCTAGCTAATGTTCAGCCTGTTCCCAAGAAGGGTAGTCGTGCCGACCCTGCAAACTACAGACCAATCGCCATAACCTCCATAATCTGCAAAGTTATGGAAAAGGTCCTAAACCACAAACTGCTGACGTACCTAGAGCACAACGATCTCCTCAGCGATCGTCAGTACGGCTTCCGCCAGGGACGGTCTACTGGGGACCTCTTAGTGTACGTCACGCACTGTTGGGGCGAAGCCATCGAGAAACACGGCGAAGCCCTTGCCGTGTCCTTGGACATCTCGAAGGCTTTTGACAGGGTTTGGCATACAAGTCTGATAAGCAAGCTTCCCGCGTACGGCATCCCTACTGGCTTTTGCAATTGGATCACAGACTTTTTGAGTGAGCGGTCGATCAGAGTAGTCATTGATGGCTGCTCTTCTGACATCATGGCTATCGACGCCGGAGTTCCTCAAGGGTCTGTTCTTTCGGCAACTCTTTTCCTGCTTCACATCAACGACCTGCTTCAGCCAGGGATAGTTGGGTACGCAGACGATAGTACTGTTGCAGAAAAATACATTCCGGCTGCGGGAGCCAGAGAGGGAAACATTCACTCTCTAAGAGAGGCTATGGTTGAGCGAGCAGACGCGACCTTAAACCTCGTCTCCAATTGGGGGGACGACAACCTGGTCCGTTTCAACGCCTCCAAAACACAAGCGTGTCTGTTCTCCGCCAAAAGGAGTCCATTTCTTCTGACTCCTACTTTCCGTGGTACGTCCATCCCAATCAAGGGCACCCTTGAGCTGTTAGGCATGGAGTTGACTGCAAATCTCAACTTCGGCTTAACCATCGAGTCCAAAGCTCAGACTGCAGCAAAAAAGCTGGGCATCCTGAACAAGGTGCGGCAGTATTTCACACCAGAGCAGATCCTTAGCCTGTACAAGGCTCAAGTCCGATCGTACATGGATCGTACTATCTATCAGGATCAGTAGGTAGGGACTACTTCTAAACAGTCGATACTATTTAGGGGTAGTCATTTTTAATTCTTCGATAGTTTCGGTAGTATCGATAATACTTTCGACAGGCTTTCGACAGTCGACCATCGATCGGCAACACTAGTTTCAACGCTATAATTTAGCATCTAGTAAAATAGTTGGAACTTCACTTGACCTGGTATGTCAGAGGGTGCGGGTTGAAATCCCGCTCGTGGAAAATCATTCTACACAATGAATTTTCAATATAATAATAATTCGATCTCATAAACGTTCGATCATTTGTAAATTCGTTGTTTTGAACGTTTGATCTAATGAACGTTCGGTGTTATGAACTTACGATATAAGAACGTTCGATGTAATGAACATTCGATGTTTTGACGTTCGATATCATGAACGTTCGATGTTATGACCGTTCGATATAACGAACGTTCGATAAAATAACAATTCGAAATGTCTTTTCGATTAATCACTGTCGATTATTTTACTTTCGATTAGTTGCGTATGGCGTTCGATATGGCGTAGGTAACCCCGTAAAATGACGCTGATATAATCTAATTAGTATCATTGGTATTTTAAAGAACACCTGAACACGTAACCTTTCCAAATATACTTTAATAAAACCTCATTCTTCAAAAAGTGCGCACAGTGATACGAGTATCAAATGGTCGTCGTCAAACTGCATCAAATATGTAAAGCGTGGCTATTTTCCTTCGGGCCTGATGGCAGTCGTCAGATGCCTCCTGATGACGTGTGAGGGTCGGACCCGGCCGGGAGCGTGCTATTTTCTGCCGGTCGGCGTTCGCACATTATCCCTTCTGTACGGCACTTTACACAAAATATTATACGACATTTTATACGGGCCCATTTCACACGCTCATCACTAACTGATTCGGAGAGTGAACACCTAGTTACATTTTGCACGCAAAAAATAAAAGCTCTATTAATCCTCCACGATAGAAATGTTTTGTTTATTTGAAAAACCAGTCGAGCGTACGAGAGTTCATTATGAGGCTAGTTTTTCGTTTAAAGGGGTGGGATACAGTTTAATCACGAACTATTTCAAAAGGGGAAACGAGAACCTTGTGTGAGTGTAAGCCGATAAGGTTTAAACAAAAGTCTAGAGTTCTTCTAGTATCTCTGTAAAAAGTTAGGTACTTACCCATCTGAGAATTATCTTGAATGCGATAGATTGAGCGATATCCTCATTTTCAGGAAAAGTAAAGGGCGGGTTCGAGATTCGCTCGTAGAAAAAATCATTTTATCTGAATCATTATTAATTCGCAACAATATTTGTATGTAATACTAATATTTATATTTCTTCAGATTTTTAGGGCTAAAAAACTATTATTACAGACGGTAACTATCAAGAGACAACCTCGTACAGTAAGTGGCATAATCATTAAAAGCCATGTTTAAAGTCACCATTGGCGAACGACTTTAAATTCTCACAACACTAACACAAAACAAGACGTATCAGTAGCTTACAGCGAGAGACTTCAGATAGTTAAATACGTCCTAAGAGACCAGCGTCTCCATTATAACTTTTGCTAACTGCCTAAGAGCTCCCGAATACATGACCAGAACGGACGATTATGTTAGAAGTTAGCAAATGAAGTGTGTACCTTCCAGATATAAATTTGAGTTTCCAACAATAATAGTAGAGTTGGTTTACCAGTTGCGCCAGACAGCTTATAGGCGAAACATTCTCAGCGAAACAACAGAGCGCGAGAGGACAGAAGCTGACAATTAATGCACTGCGCTCGTCCTCAGACGGCCCTCCGCCCTCCAAGAGCCGGGGCTAAACGTCACGGAATCACTCTCCACTCTCATTGGGCACTCGCAGAAAACTCCCACTATTTAAAAACTGTCGCCTCGCTTTAAAATTACAATCTTTCCGCAAACGCAGCCGGCAATTTAATAAATATTTTAAACGGAAGCACGTCTCAGTTCTTCATTAATTAATACACAGCGAACAAAGAATGTCGCAAACTGAAAGTCCTTTCGCATTATCATTGTCCCTTAATATAAACACAAAGAACAAAAATGTTTGATCTGGAGCAAAGTCTATTGTTAGCTATGCATTTTAATCAGTGTCTCGGGACCGAATGACAATAATTTCCGAAGCGGACCGAGAGGAATATCAAGATTTAAATATTGAAAGTTACCTACTTGTTTTAATTTATATTTTACGGCAAACAGTCGTCGTCGGCACAAATTGAGTTTGAAAATCGATTGGAAGCAGAAATTGTATCCCACTTCAAGAACAGCTAAAGGATATTTTGTCGCGTACCTACGTCTGTTGGAGTTATTTTGGAATGGGATGAATATTTGAGAGGAAGCAAAGCGGAAGTGGCTACTAGGCGAGTGCTCAAGACGTACTAAGCCGGAATAGTAAGAAAACTGTATCTAAATCTAGACATTCAGGAACTACGTTTTCCCGTTATTGGATGAAGTTTACTATTTCTATTTCGAGGCACAGCCACAATGGTGACTTCAGTGCACTGAATCTGTGGAAGATTATTTAGTTTCCTTTTTAATTGACAATGTTTTCCTGGTGAACATCGTTATTTATGAGAACGGATTTTTTTTAAGTAACACATACGTATCCTATCTTGTTTTTGCTATACTTATATGCTAACTTAGATGTCTGTTTATCGTTTCCTTGCTACTATCAGCATTCCATTCAAACCATATCTTCCACTCTACATATTCGATTATTATTATTACCTCATCTCATCTCATATCAATTTTCATAGAAATAGGTAAATAGGATATTAATATACGTGAACAGAAAAATGGTTAGGCTTACTCGATAGAGGATCAGAGAAGCCATTTCACGCATGATTGCCTTCAATAATGTATCGGTAGAAATAGAAATATAGAACAAAAGTACAGGGTAAGCATTATTTATTATATTTAAAACTGATACTTCATGTACCTTACAAATTTTGAGTCATCAATTATTTATTAACTGTTTATTACAATGTTACCTACATAGTACTAGATATTAATAATACTAAATAAGTACTAGATATTTAAAGCCTATAACATGGTATTATCAATATACGAGAATGCTCTAGTATTTAAGATATCGTTCTAAACTTCTAACAAGGTAAACAATTAATTTAAAATATTAGATCATATCCTCCTCCGTGCTTCGGAAGGCACGTAAAGCCGTTGGTCCCGGCTGCATTAACAGTCGTTAACAACCACCAATCCGCACTGGGCCCGCGTGGTGGTTTATGGCCCGTTCTCCCTATCCATCCATAGGGAAGGCTCGTGCCCCAGCAATGGGGACATAAAATGAGCTGATGATGATGATGATTAGATCATATCACCATTTAAATTCTGAACAAGTAAGTACCTATATTATTAATTATTTATTACATTGCGTGCCGTGGCAGCCTATAAGTGAGATGACACTTATCTTAAGTCCATTTTTGTACGAAAACAATTTTGCTTATATTTGTTTTAATTTTGTTGGTTTTCCTATTAAATAAAATAAATAAATAAATATTATATTGCAATAGCAAAACGCTTAAAATCATCTCGGGAAGAATTATTTTCAAATTTGTAGAGGGTTGATATTAAATCTCTCTAACCCATCACGTCTATTTCGGCCGCAAAATTGGCGCGAATCAAATTTCAAGAAAAATATGATTACGAGGCTCGCTTTGGTATCTAATGTATGTAATGTATGTAAAGATATACACTCTCTCCGAGGGAACGAACGAGTAATACGCCATTACCAACGCGTAATCGTAGATGATGTCATTCGTTATTTACGTCATGGGAATGAATGAGAATGTCAATATTTTTAAATACTTTTTTTTTCTTTTTGTTGATGGCTTCGTGCGATTAGCACATTTAGCCAGTGTCAAAGTAACTTTTCTAACAAGTGATACATAAATAAATAATATTTCTTTTCTGTATGATGATGATGAATGATAATAGAAATGAGAAGTGAGAAATGATATACCGCCAATCCCTCGAGTATCTCAGTAAAGATGTGGGGCTTTAGTAAATCCTCGGGCGGACTTCTTGAGAGAATTTGAAAAGTGACGTTGCACTGTTTTGTTTCATTTGCCAACACTCATGCACACTCACGAACAATTAACGGTTAATAATCCACCATTATTTCACATTAATATTCGATATAAGTACTTAACACAAATTTTAGAAAATAAAAACTAACCGCAGACATGACTCTTCACTTTCCCGCCAAGAAGTCGGACAGAGATTGGTGGAAAAGACTACACTGGCAGGTGAATTAAGTAAACGACGGGGTAATTCTTAAGTTGAAGAAGAATAAGTTATACGATGCAAGGTGAAATATATTACAAAAAACCCAATATACCTCAATAGTCTTTTGCTACAAGATATAAATAGAATCATACTTTTTCTACTACAATATTATGTTTAGACAACGGCAAAATTCAAAAGCTTTTGCTTGTGCATATTAGTAGAAATATTTAATTTGTTATTAAGAAAAGTAATGGTATTAAATCGCTTATTTTGAATTCCATCCTTTTCTTCGTCTATGTATTCTTGTTGCCCCCAAACATCACATAAACTTTCTACCCATATTCAGTAACTACAAGTCAACAGCCAACCAGCTTGTATGGTAGATAGACCCGGCTACAGACTGCTTTTATTCTATATTTGATTAAGTACATTCGTGCCTACCTACCTGATAAAACAACGTCTCCGTGAACACAAATTGGAAATGAAGCTTTGCTAAAACCGATTAAGTTTATCCATGTTGGAGACAGATCGTGGCTGACGTAGGTGAGGAATACCTTAATCGCTGGCTCATCGTCACCCCAAATAGGTATAGTCTGCATCAAAAGTCGTTGAACACTTTAGGATCATGTTATAATAACTTAACTAGAAGTTGACTAAGTGCTTATTAGATATTTTAGTTGCTTTGACAAAGTTCTTATGTGATCAGCGACTTTCGGTACCGACAGTACTACATGCAGACACAGTCGTTTCATCCTATCGCATCGCAACAACTTATAATACGGTAGGTGGTTAGTGCCTAGGTAGTGTTAGTGTATATTATATTTATATGCAAAACTTGTCATATTTTACTCTCTTTCTCTACACTTTCCTACAAAGCACATCTGCATTGATATATTTTATTATTGGCCATCCACTTTGTTTGTATTTCCTTAGGCAAAAGCGAGTCGTTAACGCAGTAAGCGATAAAGCTAAGCAACCTTCGCAAAACCCGATCTCCGGATGGGTCACAATAAAGTTCCTTCGTGCTTCGGAAGGCACATTAAGCGAACCTTTGCCCCATATTCTGCGAATATCGATAACCAAGTTCCATGTTCAATATTTAATTATTCAGTTCATTTCAACTTCACAGGCAAACATCGAATAACAATCTACTATTCACAATTTTCATGCATAATATAAGGTTCAACAATAATTATTGACTACAGAATATCAAATATGTAATTAGCAAACACCCAGTACAGTCAAGTGTTGACAAAATAAGAAATAAGAGTAGGTATGCCACAGAATAACTAAGTGCCTACTATACTCGTATTAAACCTTCGATCAATTATGTACTAGATCAGAGGTTCCCAAACTTATTTCGTTCAACGCCCACTTTGAAAATCAGTTATTTTGTAGCGCCCCCATTTTTTTTTACCTTAAAAACCTCAATAACATATTAGTCTCGCCTGGAGTTTAATTAGGTAAACCTATATTCTAAATGAGACTTTTCTTACCAGAGAGAGCAATAATAATGCAACTTTACAATATTAAGACTATCTTTTATTCAAAATTCTTTTACCTTTTCAAAATTAACCAATAATCAACATTTGTTTTAAAACTAATCTAATGTGAAAAATGAATCTGATGATTTCCAACAATATTGTTAATATCAGGTTCCAATTGACTCCAGACCAGCTGCAAGTCGCCGCGTTCGGTAACGTGCAAACGATTTCTATTTTTAGTTAGCAGCATTGTAACAGCACTAAAGCCGTTGTGAACGCATTAAAATAATAAATATTTAATATATTTTTAGTTTATATTTATACAAAAAATAGGATATAAATATGAACTAATAAATGGATGTTGTGTAGTAAGAGGATTTTAATTTTAGTGAATTTTAAAATATGAATAACAAAATTTAACACAATTTAAATTTCGAATAACAAAATCTGAAAAAACATTGGATAGCATCAACAACTTCTGCTTACTGTGAACCTTAAATTTTAAAAATAGAGATTAAGTAAATGAAGGATTTATTTATTCATTTATTTGGTAATAGGTACACCAACAGTACATAATTATATACATAACATTAAATTATGCAAAATATTTGTACTTAATATTGACTGTCATCGCCACAAACGCAAGTGTGGCTCTATGGCCCCAAAGTCACCTACCGTTTTTCAAGCGCTTAACCCCCTTTATTAATTAATATCTAGTAGGTACATAATTGATTGAAGTACTAAACTCAGAGAAGTTTGAAAGGCAAGCTTTATACGAGCCCTAGCATCAACTTCAACGAGAACAGTCTGTACCTACAAACACTGTCCCACACTGCTGAGCAAAGGCCTCCTTCATAGAAATCAAGTCATATCCACAATTAATGGTTATTGTATTGGTTTAGTCTTCACGTTTGCTAAATGCGGGTTGGTCGATCACAATCCCAGCTATGCATCGAAAAATCCGAAACCCCTTTTCCCAACCTGGGAATTGTAACCAGGGCCTCCCTATATCCGGAGTCCGGATATTAGGCCGAGCACATAGCCACTCGGCCACCAAGCGTTAGGATAGTATACTGCGAATACATACCTACCTTCGTACTACTAGTAAAATTATAATGCAGATACACACTGAAATCAGGCAATTTATTATCAAAGCGGCGTTCTAGCATTCCATTAGCAAGACAGAGGCAGGTGTCTAGGGAGTTTTCCATGTGAGATAATATAACGTTCGCCTGGCATTAGGATGGCGAGGTTCGCCCCCAGTGACTACAGTAAGCCTGCGCTCGCAATACCTATACCTATAACAAACGTAAGCACGAAAATATCCACCAACTGAATATTGCATAAGCATATAATACACACTCAGCGAATATAACAACGGAGTCCGTAGAGAAAATAAAACGAAACTTTTTTTTATAACGGAAAATATGTTCTGTCACTTTTGCAAATGTGCTGTGTATTTTCAAGAATAGGGCGGAAGAGGGAAGAGCCCATAGCATGGCGCACCTAATATTTGAGATTTATTTTATGGCTCTCGTAAATCTAAATTGCAGAAATCTTCACGTCGAAGAGGAAGTAGGTACTCCCTTCCAATTGTAAAACTGAATTAGCCATGGTGCCGACTGGCCTACTTAATTCTAAAGTTAATTTTAACAATTCCAGTTTCTCTCTTTACAGCGAAATTAAAATGTCGTTTTGGCAAGCTATGATATTCTTATGCTTAATGTCTCCGGTCAAAAGACAAGGCCATATTTGATTCATAAATGATAAAAAAATACGATTAATTAAAGTATCTTATTTATATGCATGCACGTCGTATAAATATTTTTCGGCTGTTTACCTTCTTTAGTCTATGACTGTAACTACAGAAAATATAAACGTTTTGTTAGGTACCACTTAGCCCGTCAAACTACTTTGAAACACTATTTACTTATTTACAATTTTGCTTTCACAATGGTATACTGTGTATATCGATAATGAAATTTAAAAAAAAGATTAAAAAAAACATTCAACCGAATTGATTAATCTCCTTCTTTTTTTGAAGTCGGTTAAAAAGCACTTGAACCGGATTGCTAAACGTTGTGGGTTCGAGTCCCACCTGGGAAACATCGTCTTTTCAATGCCATTTTCAGGTTCTAATGCGAACAAGAAGTATTAACGAAGTAGGTACATAGGTACGTTAACTTAACGTCCTACCTTAACCTAAATGGTTAAAAGAACCGACTCCAAAAAATTAGACTAAAAAATTGCACTTTTAAGTAAAAAATAATTGCGTAGTTTAGGAAGTAACTATTACCTAATCTGTGGTTTAGTTTGTTCAATTTACTTGCAATTAACCTATATTATACTCAATCTTATATTCTTTCTTAAGAAAATATAAAGGTACAATTATTGTTATTTTTGGAGCCGGTGCCAGCCAACGAAATTTATGGAGTCGGTGCCAGTCCGCGTTTGTAGTCAAAATTTCATGTATAAGATTGAATGTACTATTATGATTATATTATAGTTCAACCTAGTCTAACATTTATCGACTTACTACTTATAGTAAATCGATAAATGTTAATGTTAAAGTTACCTTGCCTGGCACCGACTCCAAAAATAACAATAGTTGTACCTATATATTTTCTTAAACTACGCAATCATTTTTTCTTTTTAGTGCAATTTTTTTAGTCAAATTTTTTGGAGTCGATTCTTTTTTTTGTTAAATTTTTGTTTACTTCTCGCTTTTTAGTGATTTGTTTTTTTTTCGATCTATTTATCAAAAGCGAATATGGGAAGACCTACTACCTACTACCGCTGCTCGTATGAGACAGCGCCGTTTAAATGAGACATGCGAAGTAAACGAGAAACTACATCACAAATGAAACATTGTTCCGGTGTGACATTGTTAATGAAATTCCATCAGTGTAGATAGATAGATAGACTCTTTATTGCACACGCAAACATCAAATACAAGAAAAGTCTTAAATTTGTTGTGTACAAAGGCGGTGGCCCTATCGCTTAAAGTGATATTTTCCAGGCAACAGTGGAAGACGGACAAACAAACAGCTTTCGCATTTACAATATCAGTTCGGAAGGATTTATAGCCGGAGTGGCTGAAAATACCAAAATCGCTATAGGTAGGTATGCCTACAATATTTGAGGAATTCCCTCAATTCCTCAAGGATTCCATCATCAGAACTGAGTTCCGGTACCTGCCTTTTTTTGCTTCGTCATAGTCGCTTAACTATCTTAATCGAGATATGTTATCGCCACCCGTGAAATACTTATCATTGAGGAGTTCCGGTTATTCATTAGTTACACTTCATCAAATGATACTTTCTGAATGCAAATGCTTGACTTATTGCTAAAAATACCAAAATCGCTATAGGTATGCCTACAATATTTGAGGAGTTCCCTCAATTCCTTAAGGATTCCATCATCAGAATTGGATTTTGATAAAAATGGGACCAATCTGGAAGTATATCCTATCAAATGAAAAAGAATTTTCCAAATCGGTGTATAAATGACGGAGTTACGAAGTAACAAACATTTAAAAAAAACATACAACCGAATTGAGAACCTCCTCCTTTTTTTGAAGTCGTTTAAAAATAATCTGTCTCCAAAAATAGATGTAACAACTTGTTAAGCAAATACACGGAATTGTTTGAGCGTTCGATAATGTTGACGTCGTTGCAAGAAACTTTTTAATGAAGCCTACAGCTCAAAGGATCGGAAGCTTTGATCGTAGTGCTTGTCGTGTCCCGAACTTGAGGCGCCACGCTAATCAATCATCAGCGTACCCCCTTAAAATTAACTCATTTTAACCCCTTCGTAATCACTAACAAATGATGACATGAGTTTGTATTATCGCAGACCTTTTGTCTCAGCTGTGGGGAAGTTTACATTGTTAGGAACTTTTCTTAGTTCGACTGAATCTTTCAGAAGAAAGTTTTCTTTGATAAGATTTTGCTGAACTCCTTGTTTGCCATTCTTATTATATATTGAATAGGTACTTTATTATAAGCATCCATCTATGGTCTATCATACATATTTCATAATTAAACGAATTTACCTTGTAAAGTTCAATTATAATTAGTTATACGAGTATCTTCGTGCTTCGGAAGGCACGTAAAAGCCGTTGGTCCCGGCTGCATTAGCAGTCGTTAACAACCACCGATTCGCACTGGGCCCGCATGGTGGCTTATGGCCCGTTCTCCTTATCATTCCGTAGGGAAGGCTCGTGCCCCAGCAGTGGGGACATAAAATGAGCTGATGATGATGATGATGATGATACGAGTATCACGAAGAAGGTGATTACCAATTTATTTACTTGCAGCAGTACGTAGTCTGGTGCCGTCCTTGTCACATATTTTAAAGCTACTAAAGAAAAAATATCTCTGTCTCCATCCCTCTCGCACTACAACCGGTCGCCAGACGGCCCGTTGAGAGGTAACGGAAATCAAATTTTTCAAAGGGAAGGAGAATGTATTCGAAGCTGCGTTGGGTTAAGTATGGTAATCATCTTCTTCTTGATACTGTGGGCAACTAATAAGGCACTAAATATGTGTGTAAATTTCTTTGCTATAATATAAGTAGTTTGAACCTTTTTTTGGGCTGCTATTCGCCCGGTGGCTTATCGTTTCGACGGAGTCGCCTTGGGGGGTATCTGATGCCTTTTTTCTACGGGCCGAAGTTGAGACGGAACCAAAGCTTTCTGTTCGCGCCAGAAACGCGACGGTCTCATTCGCTGTTCACTCATTCAACTAAAAGATACGCCCCAAATATCATCATTATTCATCATCCATCCCTCCTCAGCTCCTTAATCCTTCAGCTCCCGTCGCTGTGTCGGCTTTGCCTTCCCGGCAGCCGAGACATTATGGTCTTTCGAGCCGTTGAAAATCAGTGACTTATTCAGCTCCTAATTAGGTACTCCAGTCCACTGCTCAGCACATAGTTTCAACATATTGGTCGTTCGTTCGACCCGTTCATATTAATTTTTCAAGTACCTACATTCCCATACAGTCCACTCCCCATAATATCAGCACATGATTACATATTATAGTAATAATAAAATGTAATGCTACCGCATTACATTTTATTAGTACCTACGTACTATATCAGCTCCTGTTAATAACATTCTTATTTCTGCACGATAGTCTTTACGACGACGCCCAAGCTAGATTTATTATTCCGCTACCTACAACTACTTAACTACGAAATTCACAGATTCGATTTGCATTGGAAGTTTAATTTACGCAACCAATCGATACAACTTGCTAATTGTTGATTTTATGTAACATAGGTACATTATTATTCGTGTAACAATTAAGGTACATAATCTACATTACATCTATCAGTGCGCATAGTTTTTACAGTTTAAGTTTTTACAGTTAACTACCTACAACATCTACGCATCTATTTAAATCTTTTACCAATTTATAATAGGTTAATACCTACTACATATCAGCTCAATTGCTTTTATTTGTTTGTTTCTTTTTCCTTTTCGTTTATCGGCTAACTTACGGCGTGCGATTTGTTCATACACATAAAAAGAAAACTTACTAAATTAAGTAAAAGTGGCAAAGACGTAAACGAAGGCAAGCTTATCTGTAGAAGACATTTCCTCCAGCCTTTTATTATTAAAATATATTTTTTTTTATGTAAGATTTTTTCCACTTATCGGCACATCTTGTTTGCGCTTTCTATATATACATTTCCCACCTCTGGGCAATATACAACGTGTTGAAGCTAAGTAACTACTATTAATTGATTTTATATTTTTATTTTTTCGATTATTAGCTCATTCGGCGATATACGTACGTTTGCCCACCTGTGGGCTATAGCCCAGTATATATACAGCGTGTTTAATTTAGGTAATTAATGTATTAAGTTTTTATTAACTTTAACACACTCAGCTCATACACACTCGGGTCATACACACTCGGCTCATACAAACTCGGCTCATACACACTCGGCTCATACACACTTGGCTCACACACACTCGGCTCACACACACTCGGCTCATACACACTCGGCTCATACACACTCGGCTCATACACAATCAGCACATCTCCACTCTGTGCCCGCCAGCACACCCATTTTGTTACCAAACATCTCACACATATTAGGACAGCCACCCGTTCCGTTGACTGATCAGCACTACCACACACCAGCCCCGATCGACCTCTTATTGGGGTTGGACGTTCTTGGTCAAGTTTTGGACGGGACTATGGTCTCGTTGGGCCCTGGCAAGCCCATAGTCTTCGGCACGATCTTCGACTTTGCATTAATAAGGACCATTGAGGATTTTACGCGCAGTCTGCATAACAGGCTAACTCAGCTCACGTCGTCAGCTCGCAACCAGCTCAAGCTCACCCACATGTACCTGGCGACATGTACCTTCAGAGCTCAACCCAGCAGACTGCGCAAGCAGAGGAATGGCTGCGCAATCCCTGTCCGCTCACGACCTTTGGTGATCTCCTACGTGGCTCAAACAGCCTTGTGAAACATGGCCTACGATGCCCTCAGCCCTGGGCCATCATGCCCTACCAGGCCTTAAGCCTAAACACATTCTGTCACTAATAACGATACCAGGTCTGGATTTTGATCTGCTCACTCGATTCAGCTCACTTGATAAGCTCGTCGGAGTGACAGCTTGCATAAGGCGATTTATTTATAATTGTACACACAACCCAGATTCACGGCGTTCAGGCACCTTGTCCGTCAGCGAACGGAAGGAGGCCCTACTTTATTGGATACGCATACACACTTTACACGCTATTCTACGCCAACAATTTTGGATATTGTCCGCGTGCCGTAATATTAGACACCGAGTATTTAAATTTAATTTAAGTGCTTTCGATGCCGGACTCAACCGCAAGCTCCCCTCATGGCCGGCTTGCCAGCTGATAGAGTCACGCCTCAGCCCGTATTTAGTCAAAATTATCCATCCCTCCTCAGCACCTTAATCCTTCAGCTCTCGTCACTGTGTCGACTTTGCCTTCCCGGCAGCCGAGACGCTTACATAGGGTGGTGGTGGCCAAAACAAAGAAGGATGCATAAAGCTATTCCCCAAGTAAATAAAAAATGTTGCAAATAATTAAATAGATAAATAGTTACTAAAATTAATAGATATCATATAGGTGTTGTAATACATTAATTATGTCAGCCAGTTTGTCCCTACTAATTATAGCGCTCGAGTAATTATTTTTATCACAATATCACCATATCACGGTTAAATACAATTTGGTCAAATTGGTCTGTGGTTGTGTTCACAACATATTTCGAACTCTGGAGCCATAGGGTTGCCAAAGTAAAAAAAATCTTAAATGTATGTTATCTGTTTTAAACTGTCACTCAACTGTCACTGTCAATTTTGCTTGCAGCTGTGTATTGCTGGATTGTTTCTGTTGTATATTTTCATACAAATAAAGTGTATTTACTCTTCAAAACAATACGATTGTAAATGAAAAAGATAATAGCACAAGAATTGTAAAGATTTTTCATCGCATCATTACATATTTTACAACATGAATAAGGTATTTGTCGTCCGTAAATAACTTCGTAATAACATGATTGTGATTAGCGATTGCGAGTTTTCTAATTATATCTTTTATTAAAGCATGAATTTCGGGATTCTATCACTGCGCTCTGAAAATATGTGCAGTAGGTCTGATCTTTTTATGATTGGATAACCTGTTGTCATTTTCCAATATGGCTTACTGGTCTTGAGGCATAGATATAAAGCTATGTAGTAATACCTACTAGGTAAAGCTGTATTACAATGTTCGTGTATCTTAGTTATCAAAGACATGAATACCTAACGTCCTCTCAAGTAAACATTCTGGTTGCTATGTAATTATATTTCACAGACAAATATTTCCTATAGAAATGGTAACAACTTAATGTGGTGTTTTTGTTTTCAGATTAATTTACCTTTTTTTGATGCAATTATCACATAACACTAACAAGGTAAGTAACTATAAATTAAAAGTAGCTTTTCTTATATAATTAGTTTGTTATGAGATTAGCTACATTTATACATATATCACAGTAAATTTTGTGAATTAACTAAATAAATGGAAATAAAAAAAATATATACATAGACAGGTATGTCATATTCTTTTCCTATCTTCTTTTTCTTGATATAACATTAGAACAAATATTGTGTTTCTAAGCATTTCACAGCCACCAATGAAAAGGTAATAGAAGCAAATTTATTGCCTACTGGCCACAACAATACCTTAACATCATAACATACACATTTTCTATTATTACTTATTATTAAAGTGAATGAGTAATGTTCAAGGAAACTAACTAATATAACAAACTAGTTATTTTTCTGTAAACATAGTGGTATATTAAAACATAAATAAATAAATAAACTTTCCTACACTCACACCAATTATCTAGCCCAAGAGAAGCTTTGTTATGAAACTCGTTAAATGGTTACTAGACAATAAAATGAAATGAAATGAAATAGGCTTTATTTACTAGAACATAGTGAATAGGGTGTTACAGAAACAGTTGAGCAATGGATAACATACTTAAAATATATATATGGATCAGACACATAGGTAATATTTTTACTAGTAAATTGTTTTAAATTTATTTTTTATTATTTATTTATATCATGACATTCTTTATGCGCTTTAGCTGAAGTAAATGATTATAATGTTATTCAAATCTATTCTGAACAGATTATTCTAACAGAAGCTGTAATAAAAATTAACTTGTAATAATTAGATAAATAATAATAGCATTTAAGCTTATATTTATTAGATACAATGTGTAGCATCTGCTGCCGAGATAGGATTGTCATGTACCCTGTATTTAAGTATACAGTGCTTCAATCATACATGTTTAACATGTTATTTATAAACGAATGCAGTATCTACTATGCAGTATCTATACATATTCAAAATGATACAGGCCTGATGACAAAGTATATGTTATTGCGTTTGTAATTTGCAGTATAATGGATCCTGTAATAGATAATGAGTGGCTCGGTTACAAGAATGACCCAATTGATGACGCTCAAAATGTCGGCAATGTTGCTCGGAGCTGGCAGTGGAGGGAGCAGGGCATAAACCCCACACATGCTCCGTCCAACAAGACAGTGCTCGAAAACATTGCCGAGGATATTCTTGTTCGGAAACCACTTAAAATTAGAGTGAGTCGAAGTATTTTTGCAGATGTTTTTCTTTATCTATCATAAATTATCTAGTAATGTATAAAGAATAATATATATTTTTTTAATAATTTATTTTTTTAGTGCTGCGACCTACCTGGCTATCCAAGATCAACATTTCTAATGGTATTTAGTCCTGATGGGTAAGTTATAATAATGCATAGTTAAATAAGAACAATCATAATAAAATTTAATTACTTGCTCACCAAACATAATATTGAGCTAAAAATCTATGTAAAATATTATGCCACAAACAGATTTAATTCTGAATAATTATTTTTGTAGAACCAAAGTTGCTTCCACCCATGGAAACCACAATGTCTATGTATCGGAGCTTGCAAGTGGCAAACATGTGAGGATCTTAAAGGGACACCCACGAACACCATGGTGCATTGCATTCCACCCATCACATCCACAACTTATAGGCTCTGGCTGTCTTGGAGGTCAAGTCAGAGTTTGGGATATCTCTAGTGTAAGTTTATTTGTAAGTTTTGAATTTTGGTGATAACTTCTTGGGTAACAGTAAAGCTTGTGGAAGGTTTATTATACTTATACAATGAAAATATGTTTTTTGGCTTACCATATAATCTTTCGAAAACAATAAAGTTCCATGCAGAATTATTTTGTCACACCAAATATATTCGAATTTATATTAGTACTTATAGTATACTTAGTATTGCATTATGCTATGATGATGATATGATATGCATGTGATGTCATACAAAAACAGTGGCGAAGGACCCTAGCCAAAGCGAGTACTTTTTAATATTAATTGTTTGATGAATTTGAAATGAATAGAAGTTTTAATCAAAACTAATTGTTCTATTTGAACAAAACTAAAATAACAAACCTTAAGAAATCACATTATACCCATTCATATTCATCATTGACGTATTTTACAGGGTGGTAGTGAAGTGTGGAATGTCCGTAATGAGACGGTTATAGCCTCCATAGCTTTTCATCCTAGAGAGCAGCTATTGGTGATAGCAACTTACAATGAACTTTACTTCTGGGATTGGAGCCAACCAGCGCCTTTTACCAAAGTGTCGACCAATAACGTAAACGAGAAAGTTCGGTATGTTATTGACACAAACAAGATTTTTTTGTATATAACTTTTTTGTTAATTTTAAATATTACTTTCCAGATATGTGGCTTTTGATGCGCTGGGATATAAACTTATAACTGGGATATCTCTTTGGTCCAGTCCTAGTGGCGGACCACCTACAGTTCTACAGCCAAATGGGACCTGGGGACCAGCTAACACCACAAATAATAATAATAGAAGAGAAGACTTGGATGAAAGCCCTAGTAATACAAATAGGCCTCAAGAAAATTCTGGAACAGCACAGGATATGATAGTCAACTCTTACCAAAACTTAGTTCAGAGATACGATAGTTTGGTTAGAAACTATCAAAGATTGTTTATGGTGCGCCATCGGCTTATTAGCAATCCACCACCGCCACCTAACATGGTATATACTTATTTTTGGCAATACAATATTTTTAACGATTTTGTAATCAAATTCATAATAGAAAAAATATTTTTTTAGATTGATAGGGGCACAGATCCCATGGAAACAGACCTTTCACCCGGAACTTCCAGTAGGACACGTTCAGCTCGACCATCCACATCTACGGCGTCTTTCGACCAAGGTTATTAATTTTTCAAAAAAATCGAAAAAATAATCTTCAAGTATTCCATATTTCGGCATGAAGCTATTTCTATTGAATATATATTCAAACTGAAATTGTTTTATAGTAAATCCAACCCCTGGACCCTCTCGCCGCCCAGACGCAGGGGATATAGGTGATGGTGAGGGAAGCAGTAGCCGATTACTCAATCTAGATGTATTATCTTTCGACAGCAATCCAACTAGGTATGTTTTATTATATATTTTAAGAATTTGTTTACTGTAACACTATGCAATAATATTATGTAAATAACAAATCTTTTGCTATTTTCTAGGAATGAAAATTCATCGCCTCAAGAACATTCTATATTTGGTTCAAGATCTTCAGCGTTCCAACCATTAAATGATTCCGTTCGATCTTTCAGGACTGTAGACCAAAGTGAACGCCCAACTAGACTTTTACCGAATCCATTCTCTTCTAGTGGTACGCCACAATCAAGCAGGATTACGTATGCCGAAAATTCACCAAGACGTCTAACTATTAGTACGGCGCGTACCAGCATATTTCCATCCCCTCGACCAGAGCCTCTAAATAGGGACTTCTCGCGTCGCAGGCGAAACTCTTCCCCATCACAACATATTTCAAATTTAAACAGAAACAGTAGTTCTTCAAATATCAATGACGATGAATCCCCGACAGCGACTGCCCGTCCATTAACGATTCTCTCAAGCTCCATTCTTGAAAATTTACCGTCAACTTCACGAACTGCTACACAACGACCGACGATGACAAATTCATCCACCCAAATGAGTCCTGTGTCAGCGCCAGTGGATCAAACAATAAATGAAAGTCTTAACCTAATTCGAGACATATTAAGGGACTCTGGTACACGACTATTAAATTTGATAACCAATATGTCTCTATCGACGCTAGCTAGTGTAGAACGCAATATTCCCCGGCGCGGGGCCGGCTCGCGGGCGCACTCTGATGATGGCGAGGGAAGCAACCGACCTAGAGGAGTAATTCGCCCTCGTGTGCGGCTTTTTAGCTCCAGCTTACGCCGAGATTTCTTATCATCTAGTTCAGACTCTGATAGCGATCAATCGCTCGAGGTTAATATTTTTAGAACTAGAAACTCAACATTCCGAGAAGACGAAGTGCGAGAAAATGAGCAACCCCCAGCAAGTACAGCAACAACTGACAGAGTATCACAACCTACTGACCGTATGGTTTTTGAACTAAATGACGAAACTCGCACCGAAGAAACTCCTCGTGAAACAAATGGAATCAACGTATCAATGACAAATAGTAGGTTCCGTGTTCGAACCCAAAATAATGCTACAACTGACGATCCTCAACCATCGACTAGTACATCTACTAGTACTCCAAGAGAGAGGGAATCGGCGGGAAGTCGGTCGCAGAGCACTTCTGACTTTAACCCTGACAGACCATCGACTAGTCGAGATAATTTTTGGACAAGGGGCTGCGTGGTCCCGCCTGATGAAGCTTACAGAAAAGTGAGAGGTGGCGTTAGTGCATTACAGAAACATACTATGCAACTCACAAATATGTGGTTAAGAGGCAATCGTGTCACCATGAGAGAATTACGTTCTATGTGGGAGAATTTACGAAGGCGTATATTGATGCTTCATAGGGAAACGGGTAGACAAGATTTACCGAGTTATTATACAAGATCACTTTTGGAACGATGCATGATGCTAACTGAAATGACAGACAATATTACTCGTACCAATAGGACTACACGAAATAATCAGAGGAATGAAGATAATAATACACCACAGGGAGAAAACCGCAGCGCGCCGGCTACTTCAGAAAACACAAGTAATCCAAATCCAGCAGAAAGTGAAGCTAACACTTCCATAGATAATCCCAGCGAGACTAGACCGTCGCGAAGAAATAGGTCTCCTCTGACACGGTCTACTGGAATCCGATCTTCTCCATCACTCAGAAGAAGATTACAATCGAGTTATCGTTGGCGGCCGGAAGATGAAATTCGGCGACGATCTAGAAACCCTACTACAAATCGTTGGGCGCCTCGATACTCAAATAGATCTCGCAGAGACTTTGCACGCGCTATAGAAATTAGCGCCACTCGTCATGAAATCAGAATGCGAGCAATGCAAGTACTATCTGTAATGTTCAATATGATGATGATGTGCTTGGAAGAAAGAGGTCTTAGTCAACTTATTATCAATATGCTACGAACACTTAAAAAAGCTTTAGCTTTGACATGTCTTATGTTGATGACGAACAGAAATAACACTAGGTCCAACAATAATCTTGGATCTACATCACAACGTGTAGAATCTATGAATGTTGTTCGTATTGTAAACGTCGAACACCTCGGCCCTATCAATGTTGACGGGACTGACGATCCTTCTTCACCGAACGTATTGAATGACATGGAAGAGGAACGCTTGCCAAACGAACCAAATAATCAAAATCAAGAAGAAAATGAAATTGTTCCACAAATTCCAACTGAAGATGAAATTCCAATGCAGAGCGAGGCGTCAACTCCTGCAGTTATAGCAAGTAATATACAGAGGTGGAGTAATCGCCTAGCAGTACAAATAGCTGCTGCTAACCGGAATAACTCTCTTACTGCCAGGACTAGACGAGACTTATATTTGGAAAGTAGACGACAAAAAGCTTTGCATAGGACTAACCCAACGTCTCACCCACTTATTAGGAAAAGAGTTTTGCCACCAGTGACCACATATAGAATACCGGCTTTGCGTTCTTGGATTACTAAAGCCAAGGTTGCCAAAAAAAGTAATAACAATCCGAGACCTGATCCCATTCAAAACGAGCCAGTAGCTGGACCATCAAACGCGTCACCTCCAGTTGAAAACTCAAACCAAGAGTCTCCGCGGTCAGAAGTGATGAATGAGTTTGAACATAGGGTAAATTTAATTAGAATAGCGCATATGCAAGCGATCAGGTTAAGAAATGCGGCACGAAACAGATTTCGGCGTCTGCAAACGATCCGCCTATACACACCGTCTTCTGTTAGAGAAATGTTTGCATTACAGACCCACAATACCGATAATAATCCGCCAGGAAATCGCTCTCCTATACAACAGGAGTTAGGTGGTCGACGACCTTTTGCTACTTATCGGCCTAACTTCGTGACCCCTCGCAGTGAGTCTACTTACAGGGCGGCAGAGGAGCCTGGTCAATTCCACACTGTCTTGAACAATGTTGCCATGCCTCTAATGCAAGTGAATGAACTTTCCATCAACCCTGAACTGTCGGGAAACCAACAAAGGCTGCCTCGCATACACGAGTACTTGCAGCCAATTATACTCGCACAGGTAATATTTTTTTCTTTATTATACTGGTAGTTGTTTCTGTTCTTAAAAATTGTTTTCTAAAGTTTAAGTTAAGCGAACTACACATTGAAATGCAAAAACAACACTTAGTCTTTCTAAGGATCTTTTCTCATATGTTTTGAAATGATTGTAAAATTCTAGTCTAGCCATTTTGAATGGGTATAATATTCTCAAAACTTACAGTAGAGGTTAGATAGAGGCAGGCCAGCCCGCCCGTCAGAGGGCTGCCTAGCACGTGCCGGCCGTCATTAGCAACATGAGTTCGATTTCTCACTTAGTTCGACTCACTCAGGCGGTGCTGAGGCGCCGCGCCGTGTTCGCATACTGTCGCGTCGTTCGTTCGCACATTTATGATATTTATTTAACCAAAATGAAGACATTGCATCGCAATGGGCTGCCTTAATAATAATAAAAAGGATCCGAACCTTACTTACCTTCCTACCTAACTACCAAAACCAAAAGTTGACTTTTGTTATCTTATGTCTCCCGTATTTACGTACCTAGTTAGATTATTAAATATAGTAGTACTTATAGTTAATTATATATTATATAGGTAGTCTGGTGTGGCGTTGACTGTACTTACCTACATACATAGCCTAGGTTTATTTGAAACGTAATTTGTTCACATTTAAGTACACATTATAAACACAATAACTTGAATATTAAGTATCAGATTAATTATTATTTGAAAGAAGACAACCCTGAAGTCGTTAGAAGAGATAAGAGCAACACGATAGAATGAGAGGCAACTTCTAGGTGAATATAACTGTAGGGAAGGGAGCGGTGTGCGACCTGCACTTTATTGTGTCTTCTTAGCAAGAGTTGCTATTTATTTAAATGACTTTGCGGAGTTCATCTTCTGTACTTGTACTATTATGTATTCTGTGGTAGAGGCAGATTAGAGCTATTTTGGATACCATTGCATTAGTGGTACACAATGGTAATCATATTTTGTGCTTAATAATTCCATCGGAGCCGCTGTTTTCCCACTTCTATCGTGTTTTTTCCGGACTCTTCTCTACTCGTGTGGTAGAATCACAACTATTTGAGAGTGAGCTAACTTGAACAAAACTATTACTTAGAAGCCATTTCACACTTCGTTATCCTATACAGACAAACCAAAAAGCCAAATTAAGGAAACTATGCTAAAGCAAACAGATCTTAATTGTTAGTAAGCATCGTTGTTTATAACACAACATAACACGTGTTTTTAGAACGCAATGATGGTCGACGACGACGGCGCCGGCGGCGAGGGCGGCGGCGGCGGCGGCGGCGGGCCCGGTCCACCCGGCCCACGCCGCATGAGCGGCATGGCGGGACTTCTAGACGCCGGCATCATCTCCGAAGCCCTGCCCGCGCCCTCGCACCGCGTGCAGGCCTGGGACTTCACCACGGGGGACACGCCCGATATAGCTGACAGTAAGACTTTTGTTTATTTTTATAGATGTATTGAGATACACGATATTTACACGACAGTTAGAATTCTGTTTGTATTTCAAGTAAACTAATGTCAATGACAGACGGGTGCACTTTTGATTAACGTCTGAGAACAAATGAAAGTGCACCTTAAAGTCTTGTAATACGAAGATGTACGAGCATGCAACGTACATTATATTTTATTATTGATAATTCGACAGTTTTGAATTGACCTCATTAACGCGCATTATACTTTTACATATTTCACAAGTTCAGTATGCAATTAGCCATCAAGAGCGCCGCGCTTACTCACTATCATTTATCATTTTAGACTTAGCATTGTTAATTTGTTACTAAGTTCCTTTAATATACTATTTTCTATCACTACCAAGCAGTAACATTCATCAGTAGTTTCGGGGTAACCCGAACAGGTTGATTCTTGTCAAATGTTTAGGTGTTTTGGTAGGTTTGAACGCTCTGATAATTTTGACGCTGACTGTGCTTTACAATAATAATAGGTAGGGTAAAGTTGAGTCAGCGGTGTAGATACACGACTATTTGAAAATGCTTTCGAGAGTAAGCTTAATTAAAAAAAATATCTCCAAATGCCAGTTATTACTGAGTAAAGATAAAGACAAATGGTGTATATATTATTATATAGGTAGTAGTGTAGTATTTATGAGTGTTGCTCAAAAATATAAAATAATTGCAATCGCCTATTTTACAATTAAACTTGTTTACTCTTGCCAGGTACTAAGAACGTGGTGGTGCAGAAATGCCGCATTCACAACGACGCGAGCATCGACATATCAAAAGACGGCAGGCTCTTAGTGGCGCTGCTGCCCGTCCCTCGGCTGAGGAACACTAATCACTGGCTGGGTGAGACAATCATGAATCAATATGATAGTTTACATAAGTTAAAATATTAGAAAATGTATGGTTTTGGATTGCATGATATACATATCACTATTGACAATTAAAATTTATTTTGTAACTTCTATTTTTAGATGGCTACTTTTGATGTGAGGTGCTTATAAAACAGCGCATTGCAAAGATAGAATCCTCCGAAAACGTTTTCTAGATTTGCTCAACAGCCTCCTCGAGAACATGTAATGAGGCAAAAAAATACTCAATCATCTGAGTAAATACTCTAATCCGGTGGGAAAAACGAAAAATCTGTAATTTTTCTATTTATTGTCTACATGATAAAAACCGTAGAGAGCCCCTTTTACGAGTGCACAAGGATGGCAATGGTCAGACGGAAATAGTGACGGCTGGTCTAGCGGATCACTGCGACTGAAGAAACGTCCACGACCACTTTGCCAGGGAACCTATGACAAAATTTCAACTATCTACTTAATCTATGTTAATGGTTTATTAGACCTGATGAGTCAGTAAGTGAGTGAGTGACTTTATATAACATAATATCAAATGCAAAAATCATTTTTCAAATCCGACTGGTAGTTCTAGAGCGGTTATTTTAGCGCGTTCAAACAAAAAAACAAACTCTTCAGCTTTATTAAATTAGTATTTAATTTGGAATATTGGTGTATCCGCAGGGGTGTACTCTTTGGAGTGGCCGCGGCTGGGCCAGTGCCTGCACACGGCGGTGCTGGAGCAGAGCGCGGTGTCGGTGGCGCTGTCGCCCACGGCGCGCCACCTGGCCGTGGGGCTGGGCTCGCGCCGGTTCACCTCCACGCCGCACGGCCGCGGCAACGTGTTCGCGCTGCTCTACAGGCTGGAGCCGCTGGGTATGTAGACCTCCTTTGTTTTCACTCCCTAAAGTAGCTGAAACTGTAGGTAGGGAATTCTTGGCGGGAAAGTGAAGAGTCATGTCTGCGGTTTTGTTTTATTTTCTAAAATGTGTGTTATGTCGAATATTAATGTGAAACAATGGTGGATTATTAACCGTTAGTGTTCATGAGTGTGCATGAGTGTTGGCAAATTAAACAAAACAATGCAATGTCACTTTTCAAATTCTCTCAAGAAGTCCGCCTGAGGACTTAGTAAAGCCCCACATCTTTACTGAGATACTCGAGGGGTTGGGTGGTATATCATTTCTCATTTCTATTATCATTTATGATCATCATACAGAAAAGAAATATCGTTTATTTATGTATTACTTGTTAAAAAAATTACTTTGACACTGGCTAAATGTGCTAATCGCACGAAGCCATCAACAAAATAAAAAAAAACTGTAGGTAGGTGCTTCGACCTCCTTTCTTTATACTTAGCCGCTAGGTTTGACGACCTCCTTTCTTTGTTTTTACTCGTCGAAGTGCCCTCTAGGCTCGTGCTCCAGTATAGGCTGGAGCCGCTGGGGTCGATGAACTTCCTTTGTTTTTGTTTGCTAGCGTGTCTGAAGCTACAGCCGCAAGGTGCGTCGACCTCCTTTTGTTTTTACTAGCTAGACTGCAGCTAGAGATGCTGAGTGTGCAAACCTACCTCCTTTCTGAATTTTACTTGTTGAAGTGCCCTCGACGCGCAACTCGGCCGTTGGACTAGGCTGCGCTGCTGTATAAGCTGGAGACGCGAGTGGCGTCGACCTCCTTTCTTTGTTTTTTTTTTATTTATTTATGAACATGGAATCTACAGCACTTTATAAACTAAGTTATTACATTGTATACTTAACTTACTGCCAATTACAGATCCCTACTTTGTAAAACTATACTATATTTAATTTATGTCGCTTAAGCGAATTAGAAAACAAAACAGATAGACAAAACAATAATTTAGAAACGGCAAAAACAATTTAAAAAACAAATAAATTAAAAGGGTAGGTAGGTACGCACCGAACAGTGCGAGTGCGAGTGCGAGTTAAGCGTGTGAGTGTGTGAGTATGTGGTATGTGTGTGTGTGTTAGCTGGAATTACTGCGCTGCGGCTAGATTCGCTGGCTGCATCGACTTCCTTTTTTTGTTTTTATTCGCTAAAGTGACTGCGGCAGGATACGCTGGGTGCGTGCTGGGCGAGATCCTTTTTATGTTTTTAATCGCTGGAGTGGCCGCAGTTGGCGCCGCGCCGGATGCATCGACTTTCTTTTTTTCTTCTTATTCCTATATTGAGCCACTAAGCATGTAGACGACCTTTTTTTATTATTATTACACAATAGAATGCGCTTGACTTATATCGACTAAAACCGGTGGTGTATTTTGTACAAGTTTTATTTGCGAAATTATCCATAAAGCTTTTAACAAATAATAATATTTCAATAAACATTTATTTTGAAAAGAAAAATATTTTTTCATTTCAGATTAATGCACCAACCGATGAACGTTTAATAAAGTAATCTATATAACTTTTTAGAAAGTTCCAGTCGCACTGGCCTATCGCCCATCAAGGAGTTGGAACAAAACTGGGAACACGGATTCACCAGTTTAAACTGCCTCCGCTGGGCGCCGCAGCCTGGCCAGGGGCTCGTCTACGCCAACAACACCGGCCAACTGATCATCATGAGCTAAGTGCATTCTCCAACTTCATCGGCTAAACGCAACCTGAAACAACGTCACAGGCCAATCTGAGGACTTCACACTGCATAGAACAGTAGTGTTGTTTTTCCATTTTGATTTCGCCCAGCAATAATCAATAGCAAGAGGGTAAGTGAGTTGAGGCTACGATTTTGACGACGAAGCTTTGTGTCCGTTTCCGCGTTCCGTACTCGCTCTCATAAGAAATCGGGCAAGTGTAATTTCGTTTAAAGAAAAGTATACCTTATCCAAACATCAGTTAGGTACACTTTGGAGCCGCTTCAAAGGAGGCTTTAACACTGATATCAGTAAATCTTGAGTATGACAATGTAAAACAGAAGACTAGTTTGTTGAACCATTCCTAGAATAGTTGTCAGTAAAAGTACATTATCTTATCACTGCCATACATTAAACCGGCAACATTGTTTATGACTTATACACCCTGAAATGACCTGTTTGCGCCCCTCCTGGCGTTAATTAATTAGAAATTAAGATATGACTTGATCCATGTTAGTGACTTTTAAAACACCGCTGAATCGACCTTGTTAGTATAGTACACTAGTAACATTTTAAATATTTGTGTGGGTGTATATGTATGTATGTACCGTAAATGTTCTCAAATTGATTCCAGACAATTATTGCTATCATCGATCTTAGATTGTGATTGTGAGTGTGAACAGTTTGAGAGACATTGCGCTTGCTATTTTACTGATCTCTTTTATGATTGAACTAGTTATAATGGATCTTGGCAGAATATAATCAAATATTGTGTATATAGTAAAAGTTGCCAATTCCAAGCCGCTAGTTTATATGTGTACTCCTTTCATACAAATATTAGTACTGAAGTAATTTAATGCAGAAATCTTCTTCAATTAATGATTACTTACTTGAAAATAAATCCGGTCAACATTTCTCATTTCTTTCTTTTCTTTTTCAAATAATATATTTTAGGTTCTAAGAATAAACTTTATGTGATATAAGTAAGGCCTAATGCATTTTGATTTATATAATTCTTTGAGTGAGAATATTAGGTTTTTATTTTATAAGTAATTACTTTCAATTTTAATTTGATAATGATTTATAAATAAGTAATTATAATAAGTAATTATTTATAAATCATGATACATATTTCAAAACCTAAAATAATAAATCTTGAATTTTGCTTCTAAAAATATTATTTTTAGAATTTACTCTAATATTTGTATGAGAGTAAATGTGTAACCAATATTTCAATGAAAGGTTCATTCAAGTTATGCAAGAACTGAAAACCTATTGAAGAACAATATATAAAATGTTTTGAAAATAAGAGCTGCATGACATATAATACCTATATGAGATTGAAATGTTGGTTTTCAAGTAATAAACTTCTAAATCTTAGAGTATGTATAATCGTAGATGTTAATAGTAATAAAAACTGTAAAATTAGAATTAAATTTTTCTTTTGCTACTTTTCAAATATTATACCAGTTGAATTTCAATCTCTCATTTAAACGTTGTTTGTATTTGTTTCTTTCTCAATTTTGTCTCATTTTCTTTCTCAATTTTGTTGACACGATGTAGACTTCTCTTTTATCCAAGTGATTTTACGTTAAAAAGGGTAATGACAATTTTCAAAATATTTGTTTATAATATCATAAACAAATAATTTAGCGGTTATTGTCATTCAACAAGAAATTGACTTATTTTCCAATTATAAACACGTCATCTAGGGCAATCTAGGTAACACATACTCTTGATACATTTAGAAGAAAGTGCATTCATTGACTCGAATAGTCAATGGTAGGTACAATTAGGTACTCATAAACACAGATACGCTAATAAAAGAGCATTATAATGTACACTTAGCATCACATCTCGTATTCACGTTTGAGTAAAATATGTTTTATTGCGTAACTCTTAAGTGTCTTTTTCGTTGAATAAAATATTGTGATGCTGACAACATTCCTATTAAATGCTTAATGCTAATGCCTATTAAAAAAAATTACTGCTAATGTGTATGGCCGACCTTATTGCCGTGTTATGGCGATTCTATTTAATATTTTTTTCATGTTGTGTCATCTCAACTAAGCTTGTTTACCGTTTAGTGAATTGCAATGATTAAGTACTAAGTTTATTATTGAAGTTTTTTTGTTTGTGGTATTGGAGATTGAAACCAAACATTGACAATCATAGGCTACACAAGTGTGTAAGGGAGATAATTGTATACTCAGTGTGTGTGGTGAGTGCACCACACACACTGAGTATACAATTATCTCCCGCAAGCCCCATAGTATTGCAAAAAATACCTACCTTTTTCTATTCAAAACTGTGCTTAAAGAAATTAAACAAGAAACAGCAAAGTTCTAGACGAATTGCCTCCTATTGCGTTTACTAAAGAGTTCATGTTTCTCTGTACCAGTAATACAACTGAAAAACCTTATAATATTCTTTTCTAATAACTCGAGACGTGTTTATGAATATTGTAAATAAACTTAGGCTGTTGGGTGTATCTCGTATACGTAATATATTAGTATACTAAAACGTTATTATTAAAATTGGTTTATATAATATTAACCCTGTTTTATGTTTGGATTAGCAGGCTAAGTAAGTTTGACAAGAACACTCCATGCGAGACACGCTTTCGCTCGACTATTGTTTTTTTTTTAACTTTCGGTGTTAATATTAATGTTTAAAATGTACTATGAAAAGTTTTAAATCGCATGAGTTTAGTAATATAGCTGGCTTTGAAAATATTGTCTTATAAGTCAACTCTGATCACCCTAAGTCATCATAATATTAACAGTGCCGTGCACAACTGCACAGATCTATAGAATTTATTTGCTAATGACAGACTTTATTTTTGTTGCAGTTTTTCCGTTACATTCAAATATGTATTGATAATGTCAGAATGTTGTATTTTCTCTCATAACAGTGGTTTTGGCATAAACACATACTGTATTACTATAATATATGCTAGTATGCTTAGATTAACGTCTCGTTATCTATAAAACCAGACACAATAGAAATTCAATTGTTCTATGGCTCCATATGGAGTCACTGAGAGATAAAAGATTAAATGATCGTGGCAAAGCATTATAACGGCCATAAATCTTTCACTTTATTAGAAAGCGTATTTATTAGTATACAATTAAGTTAAAATCATTGGATTCTTAGTGTAATAAAAAGTAGTGCAAGTGTTTTAATGTTTTTGTAGACTGATTTAACCGAATGTATCGGTTATATTTGTTAGAAGTCTGAGGAAAATTAGGGTCGAACAACGTTTTGAATTATTAACAAAAGCTTTGTAAGAGACGTTGTATGTGACTAGCATAACTTTACAGTTTAATCGATAAATGTTTCAGTGTTTCTTGCCGAAAAGTAAATTATTTAAATTTTAGAATTATCAGTTTAATATATTAGGCAGCCGTACAGGAAACGAGTACTATTGTAACATTGGGACAAAAGCTTTGTGTGTCCATGGTTTATATTGCGTATAATTAGCGTGTATGAAGACTAATTTGCATGGAACCTCGCGAGAGGCGCTCCAGGAGTGTTCAGGTGTAGCAACATATTTCTTGAACAAACTTGCACTAGACTTTTGTAGCCTTACCATGAGTTAACTTGTCTCTCGCTAGCGGCAGCGTTAATGTTTTGCAAAGCGAATTTAACTCAGCGTGAGCTCATCTTACCAAAAGTCACTGTCACGTGACAGCTAAAGCTCTGAAAATTAACCACGCCCCCTGATAATCACCAGGGGGCGTGGTTAATTTAAGATGCAAACCATAAACGCTATTTATTGTAATAGCTTCGTTACTGATACTACGATTCAACTAAGACGATTCTCACTTGCGACAGCAGTGTTAATGAACTATGTAGGTAATTTGACGTAGCAGCCACGGTTTATATTTTCAACGAAGCCAACGAAGATTAAATATTTCGTCTAGTTATCTAAAGTAAAAGCTGCATTGGACCTAAATCTCCGGTTATAACTACAACAAACGTAATATTATTAATTAGAATTGAATTGTGTACTTACACAACGTCTCTTACATTACTGGAACAATTAAATACTGTCTAAATTGTATTCTTTTAAATAATTATCGCCGCAATATTGCGGCTTATACGGTTGTAAAAATATTCATGTGAATTTGGTACTTAATTTTTCCAGTAATTTTATGTTAATCTGTAACTTGAATATAAAAGTATATCCCAAATATTTATCTTTACGTCATAAGTATGTATTTAATATGTAATACCTGCTTGAATTCATGTTTCATCGACACATTCTAGTATTACGGCACATTTGACATCATTTCTCTTGTACATACATATAATATATATTAGAGTTCCATTACTTGTAATATATATTGAATGAAATAAAACTTTGAAATGAATAAAACAAATTGTATCATTTCTAAAACCTTTCCCTAAAATACTTTCCATCATTATGCAAAACCACAAGACACATGAATAAATACTATTGGATTGTATTTAATGGATCACCAAACTAACCTAACCTAACCCACAAAAATACTAAGTTAGCACCTAAACTACTATTTAGATGCTAATTTAGCATTTTAGGTGCTAGCCTACTATTTTTTTGTGGATCAATTTATTATTTCTCAATACTATTTAAGGTTCGCGCACATTATGTCGGGCCGCAGCGCAGCGCAAAATGCTTACATAGCACATTAGTGACAGGCCGGGTCGCAGCGCATTGACGGATTGACGATTGCTTTGCTATACATTGCTATAGCACACAGTCGGGGCGGGCACGCAACCAAAATCCGCGGCGGAATATGCTGCCTGCTGCGCCCCGACATGCGACATAGTGTGCGATAGTTCATAAAAAATGCATACGAGCGATTTCAGCGGATCTTTGCGCTACGACCCGACCCACAGCGGCCCGACATAATGTGCGCGAACCTTTACTGGCATGTATGTGACGTATATAAAAACCTCTATTATGACCTATATGGTAAGTAACATAAATCTATAATAATTCTGTACCTACAGAAACCTATAGAACTAGCAAGTTTGCAAAAAGGCGAAAATAGTTTAAATCATTAAAAGACGAAAAACTTATTAATCTTTACGGATCTTAATTCAGTAAGCAGTTGGTTCGGCAGCTTATTAACACGCGTCGATTTTAGGCTTTAACTTTATACTCAAAATTTGTAAAACAACCATTTATGTATTCTGTGGTATAGGTGATGTTTTGCAGTTAATTTTAAGGGGGTGCCGCGTGGAATTTCGAAAATTACGTGTTTTTAAGTCACTGGTGCTAGTGCTGAATAGGCCATTACATTAAAAGGACTAGTGTAGGTTAGCTTGATCCTTTCACAAGGCCATGGTTGTCTTGGAATTTGAAACAAATACCTAGAAACATGAGCATGAACAATACGTAAAAGTAATGATATCTAAAAACTTATTTCTTCAGAAACTTTGTAAATATAGCACATGAAACAATAATCCGACATCAAAATGTTTGTATTGATATTCTACAGGCCACTGTTGTCTTATTTTTCATTTAAAAAATATGAATATGAAAATATTAAGACTTTTATTATTTTTTACCTAAACGCCTATGATTTTACGAAAGTAAACATTGCTCCAATTAAATCACCAGCTTACTCTGTACAGGTATTAGTGTGCGTGCGTATTCGTAGTCGTGCGCCGTTGTCACACCACTGCCACGCGCCGCTCGCTCGCTATCATAAAAAAACTTGAAACTCGCAGTTTTGCGTCCGCGCGGCACCTTCTTAATAATAATACTTAATTTACTTTCTATATATATATTGTTAAGGGTGAAAGTTATTAAAATTGGGAACAAATGATACATGGAATGATATAAATATCTTATTTTATTCAGTTTTGATAGAATGTAATTGCAATAATGATGGTGACAAAATAAAAAATATACATTATCATATACATAGTACAAAAATTTGACAACAAAGATACTTATTTATTAGATACGAAAATACAACGCCTATTTGATTTTGCGAACTTAAACATTAACGACTCCACTAATAGGCATTTATGCAACTGCTGTATGCTTTAAAAGGAAATTACCGATTAGAAATAATTGTATCATATTATTATGTTGTAACCAATACTGATAACAATATATAGTACAAAATACTTTAGTATGTAGATTTAACAACTAATAATTCTAATAGCAATTAATAATATATAAAAAAACATACATGATTAAACATAAATATTCTTTTTAAATTATAGATCTCGAATGACTGCTTTGTCTTCCAAAGGCTAAAACTTAGGGAACAAATAGGCTAATGTGACAAAATATATTTCGATTGTGACTCCGGAAACGTCACTAAACACGTCATATAAACTAAAATGGTTCCAACAACTTACGAAATAAGTCAAATCATATGTAACGCTAATTACTACAATTCTTTATTAAAAATGTTAATTTGCTCGTACCACAAATATACTTTCTTCCCTGAATCATCACAGACCAAAATGTAAATCCATTTAGAATTCCTATGTGAGCGCGAGCCTCGGCCCGCGGCGCCGCCCTCTGGTGACTTAGAAGCATTTAAATATAGTAGCATCTATAACTAACTTCATTTCGAGGAGGAAGTGGCGATAATGAAATGCAATAAATGTTAGTGTTCCACGGGCTTGAGCTCTTTGATTTGTTTAATAAGGTAAGCCTTCTCGTCGTTGAATTGCTCGTCCTCCGAGCGATCCGTGTGGAATCTGGTGAGGAAGTCTACCAGCTTATCCTGATTCCGTAATAGGATATCCAGAATTGGTTTTGGTTTATTTGGGTTCGCTACGAATACCTGGAAATGAGACAATTACAAATATTAGTTGGTATGAAGCTTATTGGCTACCAATTCGGTTGCATGCAGGTTACGCGAAACGTCAACGAAATATCCGTTATACACTAGTATAAATATTTTATTGGTTCATGCATGTTTATCTGAATGTGTCCTCCCCTAGGCAACGTACACAATAATAAATCAATAGTTTTTATTTGCTATCCTTGTACCTACAACAAGAATAGCAAATAAAAAAGTTTGAAAACACGAACCTTAAAAACGTGGAACGCCTCGAACTGTATATTGCGCGACTTCTCCTTCAACATGTTCATCATGAGCTTTAAGTTGTCCGGGTTGGTGATGTAGCGCGTCATGATGGAGAAGTTGTGCCGGTCCAGCAGCAGCTCGCCGAGCAGCTTCAAGCTTTGCCGCCGCGTCACGTAGTTCTCAGAGTTGAGCAGCCGCTGGTAGTGGCTAAACACTTTGTCGTAGTTCGCTTCTAGGAATTCGGCGCACAACATTTTGTGTCGGGTCAGCAGTTCCTGAAGCGGTTACAATACCATATCACATTATTACCAGCTCGTTTTATGTCCCCAACTAGGTATAACTACATGGACAAAGCTCTATTATTTTTTTCGAATCCAATCAGTCGGGTCAATTTAGAGAAAACTGTTTTTCTGAATTGATTTCGGGTCTGGGTGTTTTTCTATGTTTATGTATATTTATCCGTTATCTCGTTTAACCATATTAACGAGTTTCAATAGAAGCTTATCTTAGACTAGATAGTTGGTGTGAGCGTAAAAAAAAAGAGTTCTGGATAAAGAATGCGCTTCGGCGCGTGCAGATCTGGCGTTATGACCTGACGTTGATGGTACCTTGTGCGAGTTAGTTTGCTTGCACAAGGTTGTCCAACACCTGAATAACACAATGCAGCCGAGGCCAACAGATTTACGTGTCTTGAAGAACGGAGGAGCATGAGATGATACATTTTTGGTCAGCCTTTAAATTAGTGTAGTGTAAATTATTGGGATTATTGGATTGGGCACATTATAGTTCTAAAACTTACCTAAAACCAACAAACATGATTGATATGAATTGACACTCACCTTAAAAGTAGAAAAGGCATCTGAGGCAATATCAAAAGTGGAAACTTCTACGTAACGGAAGAAATTGTAAAAATCATCTGAATATAACATTATTTTAGCCAAAGCCTCGTATCTCGCACATTCTCTGAGCATAGTGCCACAATTTGAAGCTATTTCCTGATGTTCATATCTGTAAAATAATAACAGGTGAGTTTAACATTTGTTGCATATTGAAGGGTAGTTTGGGTGAAAGGTTTTTTTTTTTTTATATTTACGGGTAAGCACTGTGCCTTGATCTCACCTGATGTTAAGTGATGATAAGGCCATTTGGTGGAAGCGCACTTCACCCGGGATCCTCAACTAGTGAGGCACTGGCTATCTTATCTCTAGCTGCCGGAACACAACAATGCTACAAACATTGTTGTTATGGCGACATATTTAGATAAGATGGTGGAAGCTAGCCAGGCGGACAAACAAGTCCTACCACCAACCAAACCGAGTACACAAAGATGTACCCCCGCTGGGAATCGAACCCGGGACCTCTGGGTCTAAACCGGTGGTCTTAACCACTAGACCACAGAGGCGGTTATAATAATAAGGTGAATGCGATTTATTGAATTGTTCGAAATCTTGGCCAGTGTACGACAACTCTTAGTGTAGTGGATATGTGTAATAAGCAGCATTCATGAGCATGTGAGCACACCTAAGAATGATAACAAGTTGATATATTATGTTTTTACACTAAGACAGTTGAAGTTAGGTAATGCAGGTACAGTCAGCTTCAAAATAATCTGAGCGTTCAAACCTACCAAAAATATCTGAATGTTTGACAAAAATCACTCTTAGCCCAATACGTGAAAGATGCACTTTCATTCAATGTCATTTGTTATCAAACAACAAATAAAAATGAATTTCTACGTCTTGAGATAAGGTTGATTTTTGTCAAATGTTCAGATATTTTTGGTATGTTTGAACGCTCAAATAATTTTGAAGCTGCCTGTACATAATATTAAGTTTCCTTAATATTAGTTACTTTATCATGAGAGACAAATATATTACCCCGACATCAAAGTGAAGAGTATCTCTGGCTTGGTGCATATATACTCCACTGTAGGCGACCGGGTGCCGATCTGGCGCCTTAGCACATTGTTGAACACCTGAGCTACATCCTTCTTGCCTTCGAAGTCAATTCGATTTAGGTTCTGCAGCAACACAAGGAACTTTACATGTACTATTCATCTAGCTACAGTCATCATCATCATCATCAGCTCGTTTTTATAACCCCACTGTTGGGGCACAAGCTTTCCCTATGGATGGATAGGGAGAACTGGCCAAAAACCACCATGCGGGCCCAGTGTGGATTGGTGGTTGTTAATGACTGCTAATGCAGCCAGGACCAACGGCTTTACATGCCTTCCAGATACAGTATTAAAGATAAACCAACTTTGTTTTTCTTAAACAATTTTTTTCCTTTTACGATAGTACTGTAGTGGTACTGTATGACATTGTGGAAATTGCAACTGTTACCTGATGGAAATTTGTTAACGTATATTTTTTTATTTTGTGTTTTTTCTTTTTTTACATGTTGTGGTTGTCTTCTATATTTTTTGTGTTTATTGTAATGGAAAGTGTCCTGCTATGATAGGGCATTTTCCAATATTTTTGACGCTGTAAGGGAGAAAAGAGCTGGACACTTGCTGAGTTTCTTGCCGGTTCTTCTCAGTACAAGATCTCCCGCCCAGAGTAGACTTACGAACCGATGGCATAGTGACATTCATAAGAGCTACTTGTAGCCTAAACTGAATAAATGTTTTTGAATTTTGAATTTTGAATTTTGAACTTCTCATTAAAACCTGAAAATAGCACTTTGGAAAAAGACAATGTGCTTTAGGTTGGTAGTTTTATTTGTTTATTAAATTTTTGGTACAAAAGCACCTTACAAACATGTTAGAACAGTTTAACAGAGAGTTCACTGTTAGTCTGTAGGTTTAGTTGTCTATTTTCAAGTGCTATCTTCTGATTTAACATAAACATAGCATTGTAAATGCAAACAATTCCATTTTGTAATTTTTACAAATATTAACACTTATAACAAACTACATACGTTGAAAAAAATACATTCAGGATTGTCTTGTTAAATAGTATGTTTTGTGTATTAACAATTAACAAATGATTTGAGTACTTGAAAATATTTAGTGCTCGAGTGATAAGTAGTTTTGATGGTGCTTTAAAGAGCGTTTACGCCGCACACTAGCGCCGCCAATGAAAAAAAAAAACATATCTAGTAATTAGAGATAGAAAATCCAATTATACTCAACAATCTATTTGAATGAAGTAATTTAGCGTTTTTACATCACCTTACAAACATATGACATGTTATAGTTTAGTTAAATAAGACGTTACACTCGTTACGTGCGGCGTAAACGCTCTTAACTACTACTATACAAATATAATCTGCTACCAAGACAATCATTTCCTAGTTGAACTTGCAAAAAAATTTTGGTATTAGTATCTATTAAATAATATATATCAGAGAACTTAAAATTATCTTTAACAGCTTACCTGAATTAAAAGAAGCAGTAGATTTGTGTTGTAAAGCTCTTGTGCTAGCTGAGCAACTATGATGTCGGTTTGAGGCTCAGCATCAGAAGTGCCATAAAGCATGTTCTTTATTAACAGCTAAAAATAAATTTAAAAAATCATGAACCTTATTTTATGCAAATTTTTTTAGAAAAAATTACAATTTGAGAAAGTGTTTAAAATGTTTTCAGACTGCATATAACCCTCGCAAAATAAAAGTAAAATCTCAATTCTATACAAACATTTATATTTATATAAATATAATAGAATTTTACATGTTTCATATAAAATAACATACTAAAATGTAACAAACAACACATTACTTTTGGCCTGATGTTTAACTAAGTCAAAGAACAGTTAGTAATAAAAAACTATCATGATTTAGCACAGCATAATCTGTTTAGTGTAGTATTACACAGAAAAATCTTTTATTTTAGAGAAAAAAATCATAATCATGATGAATCATAAGATTTATTTTGAGTAATATTAAAACAAAACTTAAAAGATTACTAGTAATATTAGACTATTCATATTAGGAAAATCCAGATTGTATGCATTACATACTTATTTTGTTCACAATAACAATTTATCTTACTTTGACATAAAAGTAGTATAACTTTGTTTGATGTATGTAGCAGTCAACATAATTGTACATAATATGAATAATAATATTGTATGTGTTTGATTGTTAAACCATATTACTTTACAAAATAGAGCAAAAATACTAAAAAATATCAATCTTTCCTTGCTCAGTGGTTTTAGTATTTTCCTTAGATATCAAGCAAATACTAGATAATTTATCCTCTATACACATTCCTATCTTACAATGGTAAACGTTTTAGCATTGAAATACCTGTTTATTTCATTGATAAAGGATTTGGAAGGCAATTATTAATGGAAAAATTTCAAAGAAAGCACTTACCAAGTTCTTGCTCACATCTTCCTGGGCTTTCTCAGCTTTTTTATCACCTCTTTCTAAAGCAGTGACGGCATCCTTCAAAGATCTCACTAACTCTGCTGGGCTCTTCTGAGACTTACCAAAAAGAGGCATAGTATTTCGGTTAGATTTACAGCTTTTCTAAGCAATTCTGTCTACATAAGATTGTTCCTGAAATCATCGCAAAACAACATAAAACATGCGTATGGTATCAGCAAACCTTAGCTGACGATTTACACTTGATATTCACATGAATGTAAGAGAAATAAAATGTGATCTAGCAAACTCATAAAACGATTGCCAATATGACGAAAGGCCACAAAAGCTTACTTATTTGAAAAGTTTTTAATTATTACAACGTAAATTGATAGTAAATGCGTAAATAACAGAGATTTGAACTCACTTTCAGAATAATTATTACAATTTTCCCTAGCAAGACAAGACAGACCACAGGCAAAACGAACAGCTGTGATGTCAATATAAAGATTGCTAGCACAAATAATAATAAATTGGGCTACAGTATGAAAAGTGTGATATGATGAAATTACGAACATATAATTTTATAGTACTTCCAAACACATAAATATTTATTAATAATAATATTTAGGACACTATGGCACAAGCACAAGCACAAAATGTTGACTTTTAGTAGCATTTTTGTACGTGGCAACAACAAATAGATTTCTTAATTGTTTATGCACTCTTGTGAGTTGGTTTGATAACTTATTAAGAACGCAAAGGAAACCCATACAGCCTGTTCTACGTTATATTTTGTTTCTTCTAATGGTCCCGATCCGATCCGAACCCCTCGAAGAATCTAATAGGGCACGAAGACACGCACTAGTGCGTGATACCGTTCCCTTTAGAAAACCTCCGAATGTGATGAAAACGAAACATATCAAACTTCTTTTGGTGTCTGTTAAAGTAGCGTACACATCGTCGATCTCACGTTTCCTGTTATGCCATCTTTTAGTGCGTAATGGGGAAGAAAACGCAAAACTTTTACGCAGAGGGCGCTGTGTGTTTGTTACTTGTCAAACATTCTATTTAAAAATTGACTTGTTTTTCTTACATTTTTTTGCTATAAGTAGTGTCCTGTTGTGGTGCAAACAAAGTTTTTAGCAATGCATTCTACCTGGTGAATCGCAGATGAAGGAAGAATTGAAAAAAGGAGTGCCTCGCGTCAAGGAAAGAAAGCTGGGCTGATAGAAAGGCAAGTTTTGATATAAGATCCACGCCTATTTCACGCTTCAAGATTACTACAACTATTTAAATAAAATAAATCACACACTTCAGTAATGAAAAGTAGTAAAATATGATGTTTTTTTCACCTTACAGACGAAGTAACAATTTATTAGAAAACTAACATTACCTCAAAATAATTCAATTAGAATGAAGTTAAAATTTTTATTTCTGTTACAGATTGGAGGCTTATGACAAAAACTGTAATTTTGATTTGAGCATCAAAAGTAGACTAAATGTCTTTTCAATCGCTCTGTTAGGGCTGAAGTTGAAGGTTATGTTGTGCTATTCCAGGAAAATTGTGTTGGCACCGCTGATTTCTTGAAAAATTTACGTCGAAGTAGAAAACCTGTTACAAAAGTTTTAAAATCTATTAATAAATGGTATAACTGGATATTTTGTTTTTATTACAACATAATATAAGTCTGTTGCTTTAAAGTTTCTTCTTCTTAAAGCTCTTTCCCATTTTTTCTTAGTGTAGAATTTGGAAGAAATTTATGTGGACCTATTTCTTCATATCCAAAGGCCACACATCGACCCGTTATTTAATAAAGTTAAGGAATCCTATTAAATTATAATAATTTGTATGGAGATTGACAGCTGGTGTGTAACAAAAACTTGGCGCCCTCTAGAATGAATGAACTAATTGACAGTTTGCTTCCCCATTAGAGCGTAATTAATGCAAACACAAATAATTAGTGCTTCTTTATTTTAAGAAATAAAGACCGGTTTTAGTGTGTACGCTGGCATCACGATCAAGCTGGCCCGTGTGGTGCCGGGGATAAAGAATTGCACCACCCCATCTCTTCCCGTGGGTGTCGTAGAAGGCGACTTAGGGACCATTTCAGAGGATGGGCAGCAGCGTCTCTTTGTGATAATTCTAACCATACTGCGATCGCCAACCCGCCTGCCAAGCGTGGCGATTATGGCAAATTCCCCTCAATCTTGAGGGAGGCCTTTATCCAGTAGTGGACGTCTGTTGGCTGAGATGATGACTACTGAATAAAAATAAAAATAGTAGAATACTATATTATAGATAGAGTAAGGTTGGCAATCCTATCACAAGTCTTGTTCGATATCTCCGTTTCTTTAATTATTTTGTGTTTGCACTAATTACGCTATAAATACGCAATAAAAGATGGCATAACAAGAAACGTGAAATCGACCATGTGTACCATGTGTACGCTACTTTAACGGACACCTTCTTTTGGACTGCACCACTCGCACCACTAGCGGCTATTTAAATGTGAAACTTTGGACTTCTTGGCGGGAAAGTAAAGAATCATGTTTACGGTTCTGTTTTATTTTCTAAAATTTGTGTTATGTCGAATATTAAGGGGATGCGGCGCGGACGCAAAACTGCGAGTTTCAAGTTTCTTTATAATAGCGAGAGAGCGCGCGTGGCAGTGCTGTGACAACGGCGCACGACTACGAATACGCACGCACACTAATATCTGTACAGAGTAGGCTGGTGATTTAATTAGAGCAATGTTTACTTTCGTAAAATCATAGGCGTTTGGGTAAAAAAAAATAATAGTCTTAATATTTTCATATTCATATTTTTTAATTGAAAAATAAGACAACAGTGGCCTCCGGAATATCAATACAAACATTTTGATGCCGGATCATTGTTTCATTTGTGCTATATTTACAAAGACTCTGAAGAAAGCACAAGTGACTTAAAAACACATAAATTTTCGAAATTCCGCAGAGACGATGCACAGCATGCGTTGATAGACTTCCGGTCTAGCTATAGTGGTTTCCGTCGACTAAAAATAATTAAAGGACTTACTTCCGATTGGCGCCATTTTTAGTCACCTTAGGGATTGACTGCGTGCAATGCCTTCAAAGTCTCTCAAAGGCCTTAAAGGGATGCTGTGCATCGCTTCTGCTCAATAATACAAGTTTTATTGTAATACTAGCTGTGCCCTGCGGTTTCACCCGCGTTAATTAGCGACTGTTCCACACCTATTAGTCATAGCGTGATGTAATATAGCCTATAGCCTTCCTCAATAAATGGACTATTCAACACAAAAAGAATTTTTCAATTCGAACCAGTAGTTCCTGAGATTAGCGCGTTCAAACAAACAAACAAACAAACAAACAAACAAACAAACAAACAAACAAACAAACAAACAAACAAACAAACTCTTTAGCTTTATAATATTAGTATAGATAAAACTTGCACTATTATCGGCATGTGACGATGCACAGCATCTGTGAGAGACGTGTTTATTAGCTCCTGGTGACTGCCTGATGACGCTGTGACAATGAATCTGCTTGATGCAGAATGTCTCTGAAACATATCTTATACACAAACCTCATGTTGCTTAAAATGTAAATTAATAAAATGATTAATACTTTATTATAATTTAGTATCATTTATTTACTGAAAAAAATTTAACAAAAAGAGTATTCTAACTTAATTTATAACTTACCATTTTATAAACTTGATCACAATAATTTAAATCAATACAATTATATAGAATGTACGAAACATACACAACAACTGCTAGTGCTCAAAAAGATTTCGTTAAATCGGTTGGAAATTGTTGATCAAATTACTATTTGTAGCTGTAATCAAGTTTCTGTTTTTAATTTCATCACCAGCTCATTTATGTCCCCACTGCTGGGGCACGAGCCTTCCCTATGGATGGATAGGGAGAACGGGCCATGAACCACCACGCGGGCCCAGTGCGGATTGGTGGTTGTTAACGACTGCTAATGCAGCCGGGACCAACGGCTTAACGTGCCTTCCGAAGCACGGAGGAGCTCGAGATGATAAATTTTTGGTCACCCATCCGATGACCGGCCTTTGCGAAAGTTGCTTAACCTCAGCACTCGCAGACCGGGCGCGTTAACCATTGCGCCATCGAGCTCCTCGTTTTTAATTTGTCTGCAATAAAATTTGGAAAATGTATTTTCACTGCGCCAATTACCTCGTTAAAGTATTTTATCGACAGGTAGTTGTCCCACCAATTTAAATACGCCGCAGCGGAGCATATGCTGCCCAGAGATGCCTTATGCCGGCATCTCTAAATACAGTTATCATCTAGTTACTAATGAGAGTTCGGGTGGCAGCTTTTACTTCACCCGTGACTGAGATAAAGAGGGCATTGTTGCATTCCGCTGTCCGCCTCTGCTCGCCTAGCTCTAAAATCTTGCGTAACCAATAAACAGGACATATATTGTTATTTGAATTTCCCTATAGTTTCCAAACTGATTCCCTATACGTCGCAGTATCGGTTTTGGAGCCAAATATGGGCCATAATAATTAAATGATCACCCAAATCTATGAAATGCTCCGGCGATACTCTCAACAATGTCAGGTCATCAACCCGTCGACCCGATGCCAAGAGAAATATATAAGCAAGTCTACGCGAGGCTTCAAAGAGGCTCAGTATGCTTAACCAAGAAATCAGATCGGATAGGTCCCATACTGGAAGCTTTTCAGATTTAGGTTGTTCTAGTGAAATTGCTTACAGGATGTATTTAATAAGGAAATTTGTATTTAGATTATCTTTAGGTTTTGTCTAATGTAAGAATAACCGATTTGTGCAATAGAATGGTAGCTCTTGGGCTAGATAATTGGTGTGAGTGTAGGAAAGTTTTTTTAAAATACTTTTTATAGGACTTTTTTTCTCTTAAATCCAGAAACGCTAAGTACTTAGATAAAGAATTACTGTTATGATGCTTATAATCATAATTTGAGGTCTTACACCATTTTACCCAGCGTAGCCAGGCTGGTTTGTTGAGGAGAGCGTTTTCGGCTTCAGTCCAGTCTGTTACAGTGTCTGCCCACCCCCAACTTTCCATACTAAAAGCTTCAGAGAGAGTAATGCATTCGATATAGCCGCTGGGGATCGCTCCATAGAGACCATGTAATCTTTACCCTTTATAAATTGACGAAGTTTGTCATTGACACCAAGTTACATAAAGCCAGATTCAGCACTATGAATTTTTAAAACTTCCGAATACCTAACCTCCTTCCAATTAGAACTATCAAACTTTTGCAATTCTTCTAATCTCTTAACTCGAGAGGGGTCAGAGCTGGGCACTTTAGGATCCTTTAGTAAGGTCTTCTTTACTGTGCCAATATTCAATAGAAGGTTATTTTCTATATATATATATATACTCCCTGGCCGAGGTCGGCTACGGTGACTGCTAAAAGAAAAATAAAATAAAATAAGAAGAAAGTTCCACTAATTCGCAGTATTAGGGCTAAGTTGAGCTGCCCTATCATGTGCCCTTTGATGACTACAGTAGCCAATCTTATTAGAGAACGTGCGCAAACACTGGCGGCACGTTAGGACACCGTCGACATAATTATAAAAGATGGCCCGAGGTGGTCTGGCCTTCAGAGCATCGCGTTTTGCATCTAATTCGGCTTTTCTTTGCTCTTCAAAGTTATTTATTTGTACTCGCACAAGACGTCTCCATTCTGGGCGACGGCTTGCAGCATCCTCCCACTCCTGTGGGTTGATGTCACATCGCTTCATATGTCTCTTCTGAACATCCTTGAATCGTAAGAACTGGCCGCCTTGTTTCCGCTTGCCATCTTGGAGCTCAGAAAAGAAAATGCGTTTCGCAACCCGGTCGTCAGCCATCCGTGAGACGTGACCACACCAACGAAGTTGTCGCCGCATCAGATACGCCTCAATTCCACAAACATTTGCGCGTCGCAGTACATCGGTATTTCTCACCCGATCCGACCACTTAATGTTTAAAATATCTCGCAGGCATTTAAGGTGGAATTTTTTCAGTGTGCGTATGTGTTTCCGATATAAGACCCATGTCTCGGAGGAGTACAAAAGGTTTGGGAGAACCACCGCCATGTAAACCGAGATTTTGGTAGCGAGTTTCAAATCATGTGATCGTAGCACCTTAGATCGAAGTTTGCCAAAAGCAGCCGCTGCCGCGTTTATACGGTTGTTTATTTCGGCTTCAAGGTCGATTTTCTATAATTGCAGCAGGGCGTGTTAAAAAAGATTCCTTTGAATCAGATTCAGGTAGTTCATTAATCTTGGTTTTAGGAACGGTGTTCGTATTCGTTAGAAGATTCGTTAACACATTTATTTGATTTAAAAGCGAGTTGAAATGTTCGATATCTAACGTACCTGGTTTATTTCGTTTTACCTTCGGTTCAGAAGAGGTGTCCGAACTCGCCCTGCTGCGCTTCCTTCGCGCCTGCCGCTCTGTATTCACAGCTTCATTTTCTTCTGGAGGGTAATCGTTATGCTCGTTATCGACCACCATCATACATGTCGTTATCAGTTTAATCACATTCACGAATCTTTAACCGTTAAAACAAACACTTTAAACGCTATTCTGCTTATGAATAACTAAACTTATTGTTTTAAGATTACTTATAAAAAACTTTCGGGTTAAAATCGAGCAGAACTTCTGCTTACGATGTTTTTGTGTATTGTTGTATTGTTGAATTTGTGTTATGTCGTTTGTGAGGAGCTCGATGGCGCAATGGCAAAGAGATTTAATATGTAAGTAGTTAAATGTCTTCTTTGCGCAGTGGTTAACGCGCCCGGTCTGCGAGTGCTGAGGTTAAGCAACTTACGCAAAGGCCGGTCATTGGATGGGTTACCAAAAATGTATCGTCTCGAGCTCCTCCGTGCTTCGGAAGGCACGTAAAGCCGTTGATCCCGGCTGCATTAGCAGTCGTTAACAACCACCAATCCGCACTGGGCCCGCGTGGTGGTTTATGGCCCGTTCTCCGTATCCATCCGTAGGGAAGGCTCGTGCCCGGGTGGATTCGCGTTTTGGATTTTTTCTGATTTATTTTGAAGCCTTAGAATAATTAATCTAAGTTTGAAGCCTTTTTGTAAATTAATCTGAAATGCGTGCAAAGTTTCAAAAATCGAAAGTAGTACTATTAAGTAAGATCTGCTTAACAAAGGCACTCTTTTTTAATCAAGAATTTAGATAATATTTGATCTCAAAAAATAATAAGAGAAATGGTAATGACGTTAGGCTAATGGCAATGATTTTTTGAGGATGGTAATGATTAGGAATGCTTGGTAATGACGAGCTTTTACGGCAAAAATAATAATTAAGTACCTGATACCTATTTTAGAAGACATACCTATGTATTTTTTTCATATATAAGTAGTTGCTAACTTGTAAATAAAACACTTACTTATAAATTTGTAAAGTTTAATAATAACACAAAAATTAAAATTCAACAAATCTCGTAACAAACACAATCTCGGTCTTTAATTTAACTATGCTATCATGGCTCAATCCAACTCGCCGAAATTAATCTACTCTTATGGCACGTATTAAGTTGTTAAGTAGGTAACTAAATTTTAACTTAACTTTAAGTGATTAATTGCATGTAAACACAGAATTTAGTAGCAAGTTGCAAGTTAAAATTTAGCCAACAACTAAACAAGATATTTAGAATTTGGCTATTTTTCGGTTAAGTTGGTGGGCGGGGCTTGTCACTTGACACGTTTGGACTGGCACAATATTAGTTAAATGCAGAAGTGTAGTGAGCGACGCGCTCGGGTTCAATTTTATTGTTCGTATTAAATTATTGATTATTGTATTAAACATATATACTCGATTTAGAAACTCTACAAAAATGAGATAGACAGCGAAAACTATTGCCAGTATTGAGAAAATATATTGTAATATGTAATTTTAATTTTGCATCTAATGCACATCGCATTACAGTATCTTTTTTCTGTATTTCGTTTTCCACTTTAGATAACAAGTAAATAAAAGAGTCTTCTGCCATGCGTGACGCATTAAAATATACTTGTTATTAAATCTTCATTCGCTAGCTCTTCGAACAAAGTGGCACTTGATCCTTGGCCATACTGATCTATTCTATTTATTCAATTTCTCACCCTGTTTTGGTTATTTCCCTAATTATTTCATCTTTGACTTCATAACAAATTTAGCACAGAATTTACGACTTCATTACGTGGTTGATCGTCCATCTTGAGTGAACTAAGCAAACTAATTACTTAAATACGTATGGACATATACTTAAATATAAGCCACATAAAATTAAGTTTCAATTTAGTTACCTACTTAACAACTTAAAACGTGTAAATCAGCCATTACTCTGTAAGCCCTATTCAATGTCGACAACTACGTCATCAACATCCGATCTAAATATTTTTACAAATATTAAAAGATCAGTTAAGAATTAGGCAAGCTATATTTATGATTACATATACATATAATTTTACGCAAATAGTGTGGTAGTGCACCTGACCCGGCATGTCATGGGGTGCGAATTCCCTTCGTGGAAATTTTTTCAGCACTGTCCTTTTTCACATATCTAATAGTATCAATAGTAAGTAGGTGGAGCTCGATGGCGCAGTGGTTAACGCGCCCGGTCTGCGAGTGCTGAGGTTAAGCAACATTCGCAAAGGCCGGTCATCGGATGGGTGACCAAAAATTATTATCTCGAGCTCCTCCGTGCTTCGTAAGGCACGTTAAGCCGTTGGTCCCGGCTGCATTAGCAGTCGTTAACAACCACCAATCCGCACTGGGCCCGCGTGGTGGTTTATGGCCCGTTCTCCTTATCCATCCATAGGGAAGGTTCGTGCCCCAGCAGTGGGGACGTAAATGAGCTGATGATGAATAGTTTCAATATGTAGTACTATGTAATATTGAAGTTTCATTTTTGAAAACGGCAACTACCTGAAATAAAATATTATTTTGTATGATGTATTTTTAAAGTTAAAATATGTTTAGAGTATGTATGCATAAACCCACGACCATTATTCCCCAAAAGGTGGTTAGAGATCATCATATCCTATCCAAGCCATGGTTTGGATGAATGTCCACTTTTAGCAAATAGAGCGACCTTGTTGTTAATTATGCAAAGGAAGTGTCAGGATGCTGGCCAATCGCCTTTTTTGATGCACTGGCGCATAATCTCGATTCACCACTTACGAATGCTGACAAGAAAAGCTGGCTATTATAATACTATAATCCAGACAAGCACGGATAATTTAATATTTTTAGCAAATTAAAATAAAGATAACGCACAAAAAAACCCATTCAACTTCCAGCTGGTATTTCGGTTATTTTAAAGCATGAAAGCAAACAACGTTTTAAGTACAATAGAACAAATTGCTACTAATAAGAAATTTTGAAACTTTGAATTCATCATTCCCATTAACATAACGTCATTACCATCAACACAAATCAAACGGTAATGATGATGATGGTAATGATAAACGTAGTGTTTTTTTTGAACAAATCGTGAATTCTTAGCGCTACTATTTTGTGACCGCCTTTTTGAGAATTTGTCCTGGGAGTCACAATAAGTTCTAATGCTAACAATTATACTTAATTTATAATTACCTAGAAAACGTATTTACCGGTAATGATGGAAATACGTGACAACCATTTCCTAAACATATGATTTGTAACAAAAAAAGTATTTAAAGAGCACTCACCGTGACGTGCGCTGTGGTACATTTCTTGCAAGCGATTGAGGAGAGTGGTGTGCACGGGGACAGTAAGATACATCACGTAGATCTTTCAAGAAAGTAAATTTGACGTTAGCGCGATGGTAATGAATGAATGACGAATTTCTGTTACAAACTTTTGAAATTTCGTTTTGACTATTATGCTGTTCTGAATTATAAACGCTATTTATTATGTTGTTTACGGTAAAATACAGATTACTAAACGTTTGAAAAAATCTGGTTTGGCGATCATAATTATTGAAATATATATTTTGAAAGTTTTGTGCACATACATTTTCTTTAGATGGTAATGATGTTTTACTCAGTTTTAATTAAATTAGAAAATGAGTTTTTAGAACACAAGGTTCGTAACTGTGTCACCTTACGTTAAATTATGTATAAAACCTCGCTTAAACAAAAAAAGTAACTGAAAATTGAGATAGAATTTCTAATCAACTAGAAATAGTTTTTTTCCATGTTTCGCGAAATGACCCGCCCCAGCAGTGGAGACATAAAATGAGCTGATGATGATGATGATGTGTTATGTCGAATATTTTTTTCATTTTGTTGATGGCTTCGTGCGATTAGCACATTTAGCCAGTGTCAAAGTAATTTTTGTAACAAGTAATACATATATAAACAATATTTCTTTTCTGTATGATGATGATGAATGATAATAAAAACGAGAAATGATACACCACCCAACCCCTCGAGTATCTCAGTAAAGATGTGGGGCTTTACTAAGTCCTCGGGCGGACTTCTTGAGAGGATTTGAAAAGTGCCGTTGCACTGTTTTGTTTCATTTGCCAACACTCATGCACACTCACGAACACTTAACGGTTAATAATCCACCATTATTTCACATTAATATTCGACATAACACAAATTTTAGAAAATAAAACAAAACCGCAGACATGACTCTTCACTTTCCCCATGTCGAATATTAATGTGAAATAATGGTGGATTATTAACCGTTAAGTGTTCGTGAGTGTGCATGAGTGTTGGCAAATTAAACAAAACAGTGCAACGTCACTTTTCAAATTCTCTCAAGAAGTCCGCCCTAGGACTTAGTAAAGCCCCACATCTTTACTGAAATACTCGAGGTGTTGGGGGTATATCATTTCTATTATCATTCATCATCATATTCATCATACAGGAAAGAAATATTGTTTATTTATGTATTACTTGTAAGAAAATTACTTTGACATTGGCTAAATATGCTAACCGCACGAAGCCATCAACTAAAGGAAAAAAAGAAATTGAATTGAGTACGTCTCGAATTCGTTCGTAATTTTAGGTTAGAATTAGTATTGTCCAATTTTTAAAGCAGATTAGCCTAAATATAAAATAAATAAATATGGCAGAAAATGCTGGTGAAAAGGTTTCGAAGAAGTGAGTATCTTTTTATAAAAAACGATGTTTGCAATTAGAACAATAACAGCCTTGCCTGGAGCATTGGCTAGAACCAAATACAGTCTACAGAGATACACAGATTTATCAACCGCAGTGAGCAAACGGTTTGTTAATTTTATATTTATCTAAAATATTGTTAATAATACTTAAACTGTATCTTCTGTTTTTTTTACAGCGAACTTAAGCGAAGACTAAAAGCAGAGCAGAAGTTAAAAGAAAAAGCTGCACAGCAACCAGCACCAGTTGCGGATAAAAAATCGACGAAGCTTGAAGAAGAAATAAGTCCTAATGAGTACTATAAGTTAAGAACTGCGGCAGTTGCTGCCCTTAAAACTGGTTCCAAAGAGGATCACCCATATCCTCATAAGTTTACTGTTACAATCTCCCTTGAAGAGTTTATTACAAAATATAATAATGTGAATAGTGGAGAAGTATTGGAAAATGTCACTCTTTCAGTGGCAGGTAGAGTCCACTCTATTAGGGAGTCGGGTGCTAAGCTTATTTTCTATGATTTGAGAGGAGAGGGTGTTAAAATTCAGGTATTTATAAAATAAAAAATACAATCTAGTTGCACAAATACAACTACTATTGATCTGTATTATATGTATTTTAAATTTTTAGGTTATGGGTAATGCCAAAATGTATGAATCAGAAGAAAAGTTTGCAGCTGATACTGAGAAATTAAGACGAGGTGACATTATTGGTTGTGTGGGTCATCCTGGCAAAACTAAGAAAGGAGAGCTGTCTATAGTTCCTAAATGCATTAAGCTACTGGCTCCTTGTCTACACATGTTGCCACATTTACATTTTGGCCTTAAAGACAAAGAAACCAGATTTAGGAAAAGATACTTGGATCTCATTTTGAATGACAAAGTATGTCACAGAAATTTAGAAGTCTTAATTTATTTACATTTACATTGTTTTACATTTTTGAACAATTATTTTGCAGGTCAGACAGACATTTTATACAAGAGCAAAAATTATTGCTTATATCAGACAATTTTTGGACAACATGGGTTTCCTAGAAATAGAAACCCCAATGATGAACATGATACCAGGAGGGGCCGTAGCCAAACCGTTCATCACACATCACAATGACCTGAACATGGATCTCTACATGAGGATAGCTCCAGAATTATATCACAAAATGTTAGTTGTCGGTGGATTGGACCGAGTCTATGAAATTGGAAGACAATTCCGTAATGAGGGTATTGATTTGACCCACAACCCTGAATTCACAACTTGTGAATTTTATATGGCTTATGCTGATTACAATGATCTTATTAGTATGACAGAGTCAATGGTATCCGGAATGGTAAAAGTTATTCATGGTACCTATAAGGTATGAACATTTTTATGCAAACATTGTATTGTAATGTGCAAGAAAAATATCTTTAGTGACATAACCTTCTTAACTTTCAGGTTAAATATCATCCAGATGGCCCTGATGGTGAAGAAGTTGAAATTGACTTTACACCTCCATTTGCTCGAATGCCTATGATTGCAACTTTAGAAAAACTTCTAAATGTGAAATTACCATCTGCTGAAGAGTTCCATACTCCGGAAACAAATGCGTTATTGAGTCAACTATGTCAAAAACATGAGGTAATGTTGATTCTTTGTGATAATGGTGTAAATTGTATGACATGATTGTTTTTTTTTTTTTTTACATGTTGTGGTTGTCTTCTATAAGTATGTTTTGTGTTTATTTGTAATGGAAAGTGTCCTGCTATGATCGGGCATTTTCCAATATTTTTGACGCTGTAAGGGAGAAAAGATCTGGACACTTGCTGAGTTTCTTGCCGGTTGTTCTCAGTACAAGATCTCCCGCCCAGAGTAGACTTACGAACCAATGGCATAGTGACATTCATAAGAGCTACTTGTAGCCTACACTGAATAAAATGATTTTGAATTTTGAATTTTGACTAAAATAATTTTTGATTGCATCTAATACAGGTAGAGTGTCCACCACCCAGAACAACAGCAAGACTTTTGGACAAGTTAGTTGGAGAATTCCTGGAGGAGAAATGCATCAATCCAACATTTATTTTGGATCATCCTCAAATTATGAGTCCCTTGTCCAAATATCATAGAGAAATACCAGGTTTAACTGAGAGGTAGGTAATTTTTAATTCAGAATTGGTTTATTATTCAGAAATTAGATGTTTTGCACAAAATATGTCTTATCATTAGACAATGCAACATTTAAACTAATTACTTTTCAATCATTGTTTCAATAGATATGAGCTGTTTGTTATGAAGAAAGAGATTTGCAATGCATATACAGAATTAAATGACCCAGCTACACAAAGGGAAAGGTTTGAGCAACAAGCTAAGGATCGGGCAGCTGGTGATGATGAGGCTCCACCCACGGATGAAGCTTTTTGCACAGCTCTTGAATATGGCCTGCCGCCAACCGGCGGATGGGGTCTTGGTGTTGATCGCCTTACAATGTTTCTTACTGACTCTAACAATATAAAGGTGGGATATTGTCTTCAAAAGTTTATTTTTAGCTGCTCATACAAAGTGAGAACTGATCAGGGTGCCTAGTGTGAGTTTCATTCGCCATTCGAATACGTTAACGAAAACGAGAATTTGTATGGCAAAATTGTAACTCTTCTCTTATGTCGCCAGGAGGCGCTGCTTCATTCCATACTAATTTCTGTTTTCGTAAATGTATTTGAATGAATACGGAATGTATTCAAAACTCACACTAGCCACCCAGAGCTCTAAACTATTAAAATTCTACTGCCTCTGTATTCACAACAGACAATGGATTAATCTATTATGGGTAAACCATGTCTGCTAAATTCAAAACCACTACTTGTTAGGTATTAAGAAAATAATACTTGTTTAATGTTTTATTTACAGGAAGTACTACTATTTCCAGCTATGAAACCAGATGATCCAAATAAGAATAATTCCGAGGAGGATAAAGCAGATGGAACTTCTGCACAAAATGGAGAAAAATAATTATTGCATATACTAACAAAAGTATTTACATTATGTTTTTTCATTGGACTTTGTTTTAACATACCTATATACATATAGTTGAAGTGCATCTTTTGGTGTCTGTCTGTTTACTAATCCAGGTCTTATAAATTATTACATTAAAATAAAAATAAGATTAATAATCAAATAGTTTTTTATTATTGAACTTTTAACTATGTTATGGTATCACAAAGAGACCAATGACTGCAAGGTTGATTAAATATGTAAAATATATTGTACAGGCAGCATTAAATTGATATAAGCAAATGAGAACTGTTCAAACCGATGATGATGCACCTTATTTTTATACTACAAACAAAATTAAACCCAAATTGGATTAAGTTCGGTAAGGTTTAAACCCAATCGAGCCTCTCTCGCCTGGCTTTTTCCTAATGCTAATCCAATGGTTAGCTAATGTTTTTAGATAGGTATGTATTATTTAATTTGAAAGAAAGAAAGAAAATTAAATTAAATTTAATGTAGACTTTTTAATGATTGATGATGCTTAAATGTGCTGTTTGCTGTACTTTCTAATAAGAATAATGACCTATTGTAAGAACACAAACTTATTTGATAAGTTTCTTAGTAATAATTAGAAATTTACAAATGTATGAAAAGTAAGAAACCTAACAAAGGTAACATATTATTTTTCATCATCTTCATTGTAAATGCTAGTTGAATTGTAATGTTCACCTAACTGATACATGTGACGGTGGTATGAAATAACTAATGAAGGACCTGAAAATTCACTTCCCTGCTCAATGCATTCAGGTCCAGTTGCCTGAATGACTGTTATGGGACACTTCAAAGAACTTGACAAAGCTCTTATTTCTAATTGGCCACCCCACGAGTTTGTGTTGCTAACTTTATCACAATAGGCTTCAAATTGTTCATCAGAAAGCATCTGTAATGTATCTGGATTTGTCATAAAAGGTAAAAAGTCATCTTTGTTCTGTCTCATATATGAAGCGCAATCTTTTCTTAGGTGTTCAGCAGAATAACTCTGGTTTCTTGTTATTAATAATTGGTGAGCAACTGCTTTATATAAACAATCACCATCAGAGGGTATTGGAAAAATTTTGAGCTTCCTTAACTTGAGTCTTGATGTTATTTCTTGTAATTCCTTATTTCTGGGCCCATGCACATTTTCTTTTTCTTGAACTTTAATCTGTTCTTCTCTTTGTTTTTCTAATTGATTTTTTTTGTCTCTTCGTTTTTGAGCTTTAGATATTTTAATCTTTGTAACATCATTTTCTAAAGATTGTTGGCAATCTAATTCATTTGTATCTTCTTTTACATTACAATCTTCTATCTGAAGCGTTTCGAGCTCCTGTTTATGATGATTTTCCATTTCAATTTCTAACCTAGCTATTTCTGTCAGTAGCTCTTTCTTTTTAGATTTATCATTTTTGGCAGTCTTTTTTAAAGCTTGAATTTGTGCTTGAAGTTCTTTTTTCTCTTTACGGTGTTTAATTTCCATGGATAGTACTTTATCATTGGTTTCTTCAGCAAAATCCATTGTAACACTAAAAGTTGTAAGAATGTAAAAATACTACGTAGGTACTCAAAAAAACAGTGAAATATATTAATGCATTGGTGAACGATGCATATCAAAGACTAATAAGTATTTGTAAATTGAAAATATATTGTATCCCTATTCTTTCTGTCTATTCAAAAAATTTATTGAATGCATTTTTTTTATTTATTTGAATTCTAATGTCAATGTCAATCTTATGCCAACAATAATGACATTGACAATTTTTGATTGACAGTGCTAATGTACACAGGGTTACCATGCAACTTAGGTACCAAACTTCATACATATTATAATATAATTATAATATACCTTCGTTTATTTTAAAAATAAGCCGTTTGTTATTATTTTTCGTTAATGTAAAACCTATACAATGGATTATTTTTTTCTCAATACTACTACAGACTTGTATTAGTCTAAGGAACATTATGCACTAGGTATGATTCAATGTTGGGCAGCACTTGGTCCAACGTCCATACAAAAATGGTCAATCTCCTTTTCATAGATGATGTATTTCTGTTGCGCTGCGCGCTGTAACAGCAAATGGGGAGCCCCTTTAAATAAATATTTAAAGGGGCTCCCCATACAACAAACGTGATTTTTTTGCTCGTTATTGCTCGATATTGATAACGGCAACAGGTAGACGCTTGAAATATTCACAGAATATTGAGTTATATTATTCACTTTAAAAATAAATAATTAAATTAAAATAAAATAAATATTTATGGGGGGCTCTCATACAACAAACGTGATTTTTTTCCAATTATTTTTCTTGGTTATAATAACGATAACAGGTAGAAACTTGAAATATTTTTATAGATAATGGTACGGAACCCTTCGTGCGCGAGTCCCACTCGCACTTGGCCAGTTTTTAGATTGATTTCTCCTATTCATTTAGCATATTATAAAAAGACCAGAGGGATCTTGTTCATAAAGGCAACCTTTAGTTTTTTTTGTGGTACTCACTTAGAGCATGCGTCTGTATACATCCCGTTGCTTGCACCAATTGATAATTTGACAATTATTATCGGACCGGATCTTTTTTTAAACATTGCGTACCTACCGTCCGACAACAGGAAAACATCCATACTATTTATTTAATAATTGTGCACTACATTTTGTTGCGTGGTTTATTCACAAAACGGGCTATCGCATTTATTCACAAACAATGGCCACTGTTGAAGTTAGCGAATGAATATGTTATGTGTCCAACAATAAGCTCTCCAACTTGTGGGACATGATGTGACTCAAATGCCGTAAGCAAAAAATTCTGAAAATGCCCAATTTGTAAATTTTTACATTTTTATTATGTAAAGAGGTTTTCATGTTTGGCCCGTCTTGACAATCATAGGAGTATTTATGTGAATGGTTTCAAGCACAGAAGATATGGTTACATTTACGGTTGAAGATTAGGTTGTATAGACAAGATCAAATTGTATTCTCCTTAATGTAGAAGAAATAAAATGTCATTATTGTAATTGTTTGACATGACATAATAATTGACAGAAAGATAGACAATCCAGCAAATTTTTTGGTGACATCCAGCGAAGCGACCGCCAAACATTTTTTTATAATTCTAATAAATAATAGGTATTTATTTATACAAATCCAATAGTAACAATTATGAATCCTTGTTCTGCCGCTGCTCCTCATATAGACACAGAGGGCGATGGCAGATGGAACAGTATTGTAAGTTGTTTAGTGAATTTATAATTAATTGAATATCATGTTTAATTATTGCTAGACTAGGTTTCTATACGTGGTTTTGAATAGCTAAGATTCTTGAATTTCCTTCCCTTTAATCTAAGCTATTATATGAAGTTATGTTTGTTAGTGTAACCTTAAAATAACTTTTTTTTTTACTTTTTAGCACAATAGATTCCTATCCGACGCAAAAGGAAAAGATGCCGATGTTATATTCATAGGGGATTCCATTTTACAAGCCTTAGAACACACTGAAGTATGGAACCAATGGTTTGCTCCACTCCACTGCCTTAACTTTAGCATCCACAAAGATCAGACTCAAAATGTTCTGTGGCGTATTAGAAATGGTGAACTTGATCATGTTGAACCCAAGGTAAGGTATCTTATTTAATTATTAATTTAAACTTATGTAACATTGCAATCCTTTATGCACCCAACCCCTAAGTCTACTTTTAACTGCAGTAAAAAGTATTTAAAAATATCCATTATCATCAGGTAATTATTAAGCCTCAAACATACTGTGTATACAAGATGTTTGAGAGTGAAGACAGAGTGAGGTATATAAAAATCAACCACAAAAATTTTAAGCCTCAAACATCCTGTATTTATTATATAGTAATTTAATTATTTAATTGAAATTACAACGCAAGTACATGTTTAATAATTAACAATAGACAACAAGCAAAGCAGTTACCGATACTCCCCATGTACTGTACTACAGTGGTTTAATAAGTTTTATAAGTGAGGCCATTAAATACTGGTGTGTAGCATATCAAAATTTGAATAGACTAACATTTTTAACCTTTTGAACGCCAGAGCGCAAACGCATAGGCGCCCCTTCCACGCCAAGCCACAAATTCAGAGCAAATACCTACAAATAAAATAGGAATGCCAACGATCTTATCGATAATTTGTCAATAACCAATTTAATAATTGCTATTCGTCACATATTTTTGAAATAAAATATTACTCGTTATATCAATCTTTATTTGACACTATTTCGTATCATTTAACAGCAGTTACAAAATTCTAAACAAAGTAAAAGTAGACATTAGAACTGCAAACGAATAAATCAGATAATAATAAGGTACATCACTAATCTCGTTCGTGAAGTCATCCGCTGTCGGGAAGACCCGACTATGGCGTGGTTGGCACGACCTTTGACAACTTTCTCGCGTGTGAGGTAGGGATGTGACATTTCAAGTAAACTAAAAATTATAAACAACAAGGTAAAGAAAAGGTTGTCTATTAGAGTACTAATAATTAAGAGGCCTATTACATCTCGACTGTGATTTTTGCGTAAAATGCCCAGTTTCGTATTTTGTAGTAACTTTCCAGTTGTATTTATCGTTTTTATCGAATAATAAATTCATCCTTAGTATTACAAATTTCCACTCTGCGAGAAAAAGCTGAGTTCGGACGGCCGGCGCATCGCATTTTATAGTAATTTTGCAGTTGTATTTATCGTTTTTATCGAAATAGGATTATAAATTCATTATTAAATGTTTATTCCTCATGAAGTAACAATTATTCTGGTATAAATTTTGCTCAATAATATTATCGTAGATAGGAGAAATTCACATCGATCTTAAGCGATTTTAGAAGTTTTGTAAAATGTAAAAATGTAAAAATGTAAAATGTAAAATCAATGATATCTAAAAATTCCGAGGCCGCTACGAACTATTCGACTATATAAGAGATAACATTCTATTTTTTTTATTTCATTTGTTTAGAACAGTAGTTCAATCTAGGAGCTCAAATAAGTGCCTTCGCGCATTTTATGAAAATCTTTCTCTACTATTTTGGTTTTCATTAAAAAGGTAAGCAAAATTTACAAAAAGCGAGGCCGCTACGAACTATTATATGCCAATAGCTATTCTGCACTATTCAATAAATTTACCTAACTTACCCTTCACTAGCTGTCGTATCTTGCCGACTGTGGCGTGAGGAGAACACCTTTTTTAAGGATTTCGATTAGCAATATTTAATGATAATTTTTGCTAGTGAAATGTAACTAATGGATATATCTTCGTGCCATTTTACAATATATCATTACTGTACTTTTAAATAATAGGAAAAAGAAACACAAAAATGTTAATTTAGTATATTTATTTTGTATTTTAAAAATTTCGTTTTCTCGTCGGCTATACACGACGGTGGCGTGTTGGGCACTTTTTCATTTGTCGTCCAGTGCCGACCGTGGCGTTCAAAAGGTTAAGGGCAAATGGAATAATGCCAGATATTGGATAAACACAGTGTAGCTGGACATCACTAAAAGCTAAAACTATGACAATTATATTAAAGCTACTTTACAGCTAAATGATTATGCAAATGGATTAATTATTATCTTATCATTCCAGGTAATAGTAGTGCATGTTGGCACAAACAATGTTGAACATACTTCTGAACAAGTGTGTGAAGGCATCTTAGAGATTGTCAGAACTATAAGGGATAAACATCCAAATGCTTCCATTGTACTGCCTGTAAGTATAACTTTTTAGTTTTGAATCAACTTGTAATAAGTATGTCATCGGTTTAAGTGCCAAAAGAAAATTCGTGATTTTTGGCTCCTTTGTAGTTTTCCCTCTCTCCGATGATGTATTCATATAAATTAACAAATCAAAATAATTTGCTCATCTCTTTTGATTGTCACTATCAATTCTGGTTCGTAGGACTACACAGGTCGGGAGACCTTGTACTGAGAAGAGACTGCAAGAAACCTTATTACATCTATTCTCTATGGCAATATTGTTGTAATATTATTTGTTACCAATAATGTGGGCATGGTAATGTGTGTTAAAAACTTTTTTAATAATTGTTATATATTTCTCTAATATGAAGGTACCTACTTTACATGTTTATTTCTATTAGAAAGTGTTCTTTACTGGTATACTGGACCTTTCATAGTAAAAGTAGTCTTAGGTCAAAATAGTCTTAACTGAGTTTCTTGTCAGTCTTCTGTACAAGCCCTCCATCTCCCATTACAATAAATTGTAGCAAACAAACATTAACAAAAATTCTGTTTGCACAAATGTTATTGGTGCAGGTATCTGCTTAATTTTGTATGGCACTGTGTAATATCTCCTCTGTTGGTGTGTCAAATAAATAAATAAATAAATTAACAAGCAGTTGGAGTATTGGTATCCATAAGATGTCTGAGTTTTGTCTTTTGTTAAATTTGATTTGTTTGTATGTTATTCATACTAACAATTTCCACAAGAATGTTCTATTGTTTACAATACTTAATTAAGTAAACAATATTACTAACATTTGTCTTATTATTTCAGAGTCTATTACCACGTGGGCAATACCCAAATGCCTTGCGAGAGAAAAATTCTAAAATTAATCAACTATTACGTGAAAAAGTTGTAAATATGAATAAAGTGGAGATGGTAACAATTGACAAAGGTTTTATACAAAATGATGGTACTATAAGCCATCACGACATGCACGATTACCTCATCCCCACTAATGCAGCTTGCCGCAAGGCTTTTGAACCTATATATGATCTCCTACAGCAAATATTATCTGAGGGTGAACCAGAAAAAGACTTAACACCCTCGGAATAATAGAAGCTTATGTTATTTAAACAATAATTAATTTTGTAGCTTTTTATTGTGCAGCAGGCTCATTGTGATGGAACAGTACTTACAGTTAGCTTTTTATAATAGGCTTAAGTTTTTATTTGGAAATATTTTATATTTTGTTAAATATACATTCCAAATTAGACTTGAATTTTCTTATTGGCTGTGCAACCATGTTTTTTTTCTTTGTTATGTTATTGTGAAATTTATTAAATACTGGGAAAAATTATTATCATTCCAATTTTATAATGTTAAGGAGCATTAGAAATTGCCAACAAGCTATGTAGAAGAGTAAGTACTCTTAAGTATCTTGTTTCCTTGGTTTGCGACAGTTCAGATATATTTTGATATAACATCAAGTTGTTTGTAAAAATTAATGTTGCCAACTGTAATTCAACTATACAAATATCGTCCTTATTTTACAAAACATTTGGCTATTATTAGTTAAATCTTATTTATTTTAAGACAATGTTATAATAGTGTGTTGTTAATTTGGAATATAGTCCACAATGAAGTACATTCTTAGTTATTATTAGTACCATTGTGTGAATTCATGGTTCTATTATGGAATTGACTGCTACCAAAGATTTTCAAACATTCTTAACCAAAGTTTAAAACTATCAATCAATTACATTGCACATTTTTAAAACTATAATTGACTTAATTCAATATTTTTGATACCACTTTGTATTTTCCTATGTACTGGGTAAAGTCAATGGTAAATGTTAAGATAATGGGTTGAGCATCTTCAGTCATCTTGCCTTGAATATTGTAAGTTAATTTTGTACCAGTACTGTATTAATCTCGAAAATAACTAACAGGCTTTTTAAAGATGATATATTTTTTGTACATTATTTAATAAGTGTTTAATTAGCAAACATAATGCTTAGGAATATTAATAATTTAACAGGTTACTTTAATATGAAGTAATAAGTTTCCTTCTAATTTACCTACCTAGGTGTATTCACTGTAGCATTAATATTAGCTAGATATTATATAAGATAATGTACTTATAGGTACTCAAGTTGCCAAACATACATATTGCTTGAATCTCAAATTGTTATAAGTATTTATTTGCATGATGGAGAAGCTTGAGAGTAAACAGTGCAATTTTTTCCAATGAAATTATTGTTTTATTATACTTACACAAAATACCATTCCCGAAATTTAAGATTCGAAAATAACAGCTTTTACCAATTTATACATTAAATTTTATAGACAGGTAAGGTCTTTTAACAAAGAATGATAAAAAGTCAAGTTAATATTTATTTAATAATCTTTTATAGTAGAGATTCAATGGTAGAGTAACACTTTGCTTCTGTAGAGACACATCGAAGATATTGAAGTTTTGTTTTTGCAACTTTGTTAAATATTTATCAATAGAAATTGCTGGTAAAAATATTTGATTTGCAATTTTTGGTACATTTATTTTCCTAGCCTGAAATGAAAAAAAAATGTACTTATCATGTTTAAATAAAAATCAGGTACCTACCTAGTTAATTCAGAAATTAATAAAAGATGGTGTTGATTAAATAAGAGCTGTTACCTTTTGCAAATGATTATTTGCTCTTGTTGCTATTTCAAAAGCCACATTTCTCATTTTCTCACTATCTTTTCCTCTCAGGACTTCTTCTTGACTTAGTTCATTTTTCATGAGTAAATCCATAGGTAAAGAAACCATTTTGTGGTGATTAGAGACTAATACTGATCTGTGGAGAAGAGTTAGGTTTATCCAGGGTAAAGGTATATTTTTATTTATCTGACTGTCCTACAAATGTAACTAACGAATTGTTTATAATTATATAATATTGCTAGTCACATTATACCTATATAATTTTATATTATGTCACCTTAGTATATTAGTTATTCCTTGAGCTTTTCCCAAGTGTGAAGCTGCATGATCGGCATGTATATCAGTGACTCCTGCTACATTTAAAAGCAAATAATATATAGGCGAGACAGCATCTTCAGCATATTTCTCAACATCTTCCAAACTACGAAAGAATCTAGTCTTAAGTAAGTTGCTTCTTGATGATATTAGTCTTTCCAAATGTCTTTTAGGTAAGGTGTAGCAATTACAGATCTGTCAAACAAACACAATTAGATCATATTTTTTAATGAATGAGATGATGATACCATATAATCATAGGGAGTTATCAAGATTGTATTCACTTCAGAAAATATCATTTATTTGCGCTTGAATAAGATACACTGTAGATGTTAATTACAATAAATATAAATTCTGGCTATTCGGCCATTAACTAATAGCATGCAAATATGTCTTGGAATATACAATAAAATTCAAATAGTAATTAAAAGTCACATCAATAGGTATAAAAAGAAAAAAATTTAAATTATACATGTCAAGTTCTATTTAAAAATTCATTAACTGTATAAAAAGCCTGATCCATAAGCCAACTGTATAAGGCCCTTTAAAACCTATTGAACGGCATGTCTTTTATGGATTGAGGTATTTTATTCTAAAAAGATAGACATCCTGAATGAGTAATAGATATAAAAATGTTTAGACGATTCAAAAGCACTTTTTTAAAGTTTATTTGAATAAAAAATATTTGACTTTGACTTTTACTTTATTAAATGTTGTTATACTCATCCAAAAACAATTTTTCTTAAACAGAGTACTTTTAGGAATTATAGCCAGAGACCAACCTATTGCAATTTCTTGTACAGTAAACATCTTTAGCCTGTTTAATATAATTGAAATGCTAAAATAATTTAAAAGCTTATATGGTTCAAACTCTACTTACCTTATATAGTTCCTGAGCAATAGGGTTAGCTGGAATATTCTGCAGAGACTGATTCTTCTTATAAATATTAGTGACTGTGTCGTGCCAGAACTGTAATCTAAAAGCTGCTGTTTGGGAATCTGTAGTTTGATCCTGTATTCGAGCTACTTCCACATTAAAGGCTCTGACTATCAGTGCCGGTGATCTTATTGCTTTGGTCATCAGCAATGTTGCTAAGAAGTTTTCATAATCGTGCTGTCTATCTGTAAAATAACGTCAAAGTACTAGGAGATTGTCTAAGATCAATAAAGCTCTACATATGTATTATGATAATATCATGCATTATATATTTCTGTAAAAAAAAGGCCTATGTCCAGCAGTGGACTAAGATAGGCCGATGATGATGATGATGATGATATATTTCTGTAATAAATAATACAATTACCTAACAATTTTAGCACAATAAATTAGAGCAGTTTCACTCGATAGGTTATTCGTAGTCATTGATCTAGACAATTGAGACGGTGCTCTAAAATATTTGATCATATATGGAAATACATTTTTAAAATTCATTTTAAGTATTTTATGTCAAATTAAAACGCCTTTTCTAAGAATTCGCTTTTACTATTTTAGCTAGGTACCTAGGTATATACCTATTGTTTTAAATCTGACAGTCACAGTCAGTGTTTCCACTTCAATAATTCACTTTCCCCACGCCTCAGTTGAATTTTCCCCTTTTCAGGACTTTTTTCCCCTCAAAAATTATTGCGCTATAGTTTTGGCACTACCTAGTACTTAGTAGTAAAAATCTGCTGAACGGATATCGTATCATTTTAATTTGTCTTGTCTGTTGTTTCCATACATACTAATAATCTGCTTACCTACATCCGTAGTCTGTGGTTCGCGCGATTTATGCGCGTGTCTTAGTGTCTCCACTCCAAGTAGAAAAAAAAAACTACAGCTAGAAATCACTGAGCAAGTAATAACTACGTTTTACTAGAACTATTGTTGCGACGGATTTAACAGAACTAGACAAGGAATGGAGAAATCAAAGTCTCCTTTTAGATATAGATTCTAACGATTCCACGGATACTGTAGGCTATTGGAAAAAAATGTTTGAAAAAAAAAATGTTGAGGGCAGACGCAAATTCATTCAACTGCCAATTTTGGTAAACTATTTTATGTCACTGCCTTTTTCGAATGCTGCCGTAGAACGGCTATTTAGTGATTTAAAAAATATTAAAACAGATAAACGCAACATGCTCGATAATGAAACAGTTGGATCAATCCTGTGCGTAAAATCTGGCTTGAAAAGAACGGGAACAACCTCTGTACAACTGATGAAAAATCAGTTTGAAATACCACACCACAAGTTTGTACAGGCCAATGCAACTGCAAGCGAATCCAAAAAAATTAGACTAAGCATGAATAAAGTATAATTCAACATTCGTATTCTTATTTATAGCCTGACCAGTAATATATAAAAACCTGCATTAGTGTCGCCACTGTATCTTTTATACGGTAACACATAGTATAGTCCATACAGAAATTAAATCCGAAATTTTCCGCAATATGGCGAGGTTTTTTTCTATGTTTGGTTAGGCTTTACTAATGATTTCCCCTTTTCATCTCTTTCCCCTTTTTCTCCCCTCTGGACCCCAATTTCCCCTCAAAAGGGAAATTTCCCCTCATTGTGGAAACACTGGTCACAGTTCAGATGTAGCACTGACAGACAGACTGACATATTGACATCTAACTAATGACATTTGACAACTTCTTTTTTCTTGTTTTTAAGAAAGGCAAAGGAGACTAGCACCTTGAGTCTAATCTTTGTTCTAACAAAAAAAGGAGAATTAAAAAAACTTTTTTCCACTTTTTACATATAGTTTATACAATTAGATTTTAAATTATTTTTACACGAACGGAATATTGACTTAATGCCACCTTGCCGTATTAAGTTAGATTATTTCAGTCTGTCATAATAATATCAACAAATACTCTAAAACTACCTCTCGCTTACACCTCCTCCTCAATCTCAATATGCCTTCCCATAAAACCGACTTCTTTTCCTATTCCTTCTCCGTTCATGCAGTCAGATTGTGGAATGACCTACCACCCAGTATTCGGGAGTCGACGTCGATTTACTCATTTATGAAGCGCGTAAAGGAGTACTATCTTTCCGGTTGAGTGTGTTCTCGTTATTGTATATGTTTAATTTGTGTCGTAACTATTTTATACTTTGTTTGTTTCTTTTGTGCACACTTTTTCTACCTTTCTTTGTGTCTTCGCCTTCTACGGGCCTGCTGGAAGAAATTTCAATGTGAAATAAGCAGCGCCCTTGTACTTGTCTATTCTTACTATGTTCTCCCTTCTTAATCGTTTGTGTGTACATAAATTATAAATAAATAAATTAACAAACTAGGTGACTTATCGGACTCCGTTTTAGTTTAGAAAAAGATAATGACTCTCAAACTTGTTATTAGTCTTATTATAATTGATTTAAAGCTTATCTGTAAAATCTACAAATAATTAAAATAATTAGTTTAAAATTTTTATGTCATCGTTCTCTCACGCTCATATGCATGTGCTTTTATTGCAAAACTAATAAAAGCAAACCTTTGTATCAATAAGGATTTAAATAAATGGTAACTACTTCCGTACTTCCCCGATATTTTTTTTTATACATAGCTTGGCAAATTACTCCATTCCACCTGATGTTAAGTGAAAACGGAGTCCAGACGCAAGGACAACTGGTGCAGCGTGTAAACAACGCAGCATCAGTCACCCTCATCCTGCCGGCCCACAAGATGCCTCTTCACGCCTCCTTTGAAGGACCCCATGTTATAGGAAGGAGGGAAAACGTGTGCTGGTAGACTATTCCATTTTTTGAAAGTGCGACAAAGAAACGAGTCACCATATTTCTTTGTGCGCGATGGAATGTTTGCGACAGTACAGCTTTGACTCCGGAGAGCAGCACGTGTACTCCTATGAAGGAAGAGAGAAGGTGGGATAAGGTCAAAGAGTTCTTCAGAGCACTCGCCGTGGTATAAGCGGTAGAAGACGCTGAGTGACGCTATATCTCTACGCAATAGCAGGGGCTCGAGAGCATTACTGACCTCTGCATTGCCGAAGGCATCGAGAAAGTACTTTGCGGAATCGTCCCAGAGGTGCGAGCAATACTCCACGCAAGACCGCACCTGTGTCTTATACAAAAGGCATAACTGATATGGCGTGAAGAATCGCCGCACCCTTTTCAGGACATCGTCGCCATACCTAGCATGTTAATACTGCTCTGGGGGCCAAGTTATCTGCCTTGAAGAGAGGGAAGGGGTAGGAAGAAATGGCAACTTTTTTGCCGTGAACATTAGCATTCTTGGCATTGAACTCAACAAGATAATTGGAGCCCCATTTAGATATGAGGTCCAATACCAGATTGAGCTTGAGCTTGACAAGATTTACTCGTTTCTCTTTAGTCTCGACCTGCCCAGCCGCTAGGGACCATTATACCCACTGTGCACTGCACTATCATCTGCATAGCAATGAATATTTCCATGTGGAAGCATATCATTGATATGGAGAAGGAACAGCGTGAGGGATAGAACGGACCCCAGAGGGACTCTGGCGTTCACTGACATGAACCGCGAAGCGCATCCGTCTGAGAGTACTCGGATTATACGCTCATGTAGGAAGCCAACGACCCAGTTGCAGAACTGAGCAGGCAGACCGTATGCCGGGAGCTTGGAGAGAAGGGCTTTGTGCCAGACCCGATCAAAAGCCGTGGCTATGTCAAGGCCAACAGCCACCGACTCAACACGTTTGTCAATAGCCTCACCCCATAGATGTCCAACGTACGCTAGGTCGATAGAAGATCACCCGTTGACCGTTTCGGCCGAAACCCGTATTGGCGATCGTGAATTAAGGAGGGTTCTTCTAGGTAGACTTATCTACTGAGGAAAAGTGTATTTGGAATGCAAGTAGCTATATACAATAGTTTGCCAAAAAGTATTAAAGATGCTGAAATATTGGAAATTTTTAAAAATAAATTAAAGAATTTCTTGGCTGAAAAAGCATACTACTCAATTAATGAATTCATAAATGACAAAGATTTTGGACGATAATGTTTGGATATTTATATAAATTATTCTTGTAAAGCTGACATTCTAACTCAATTTTAATTATTTTATTTTATTTTAATTTTGTTTGATTTTATCTTGTTTGGAAATCGATTGTTTTTATTACCTAAGTATCTTAATGTTTTTATTATATTAATTGTTTTTATTTATAATCTGAATCTCAAATAATTATGTTTTATTAAACTACATTAAACTATATTTTATTAATTATATTTTTGCACTACATTGCAATGGTTAAATATGGCGCTCTAACATTTATAAGGCCTACATTTTGTACCCATATTTTGCAAATAAAGTAATTTGATTTGATTTGATTTGATAGGTAGCGGATAAGCTGTTTGTAGAATCCGCTCCATGACTTTACACAAAATTGAAGTAACGGCTACTGGGCGGTAGTTAGTCGGATCTGACCGATCTCCTTTTTTCGGAACCGGTTACACATTAGCATCTCTCCAAGATTCCGGCACACAACCTGAAGAAAGCGAGAGACGGTAAAGACGAGTTAACACAGGGGACAACTCCGCTGCACACATTTTTAAAACTATTGCTGGGATGCCATCAGGGCCATTAGCTTTCCGAACATCGATTGAATGCAGCTCCGCACGTATATCACACTGCCTGATTTTAATATCAGGCATTGTGTGGCCACAGTGAGGAATTGTAGGTGGCTGTGCAATGCAGTCATCGATTCGGGAGTTAGCCGCAAAGAGTCCAACCACAAGATCGGCCTTCTCCTGCGGCTTGTGAGCTAAAGATCCGTCAGGACATCTCAATGGTGGCAGCGAGGGTTGGCAGAAGTTAGGTTGCATTGCCTTGGCTAGACGCCAGTAACTACGGCTGCCCGTAGGATGCGTCAGTAATTCTTGACTAACCCGTGCAACGCGCTGGGCATCCGCTCTAATGTAAGTCTTCTTGCAGGACTTGGTGGCATTGTCATAGGCTACTTTCAGTGTGCGGGTCTCAGGATTTCCTTGAGCTGAGCCTCTGATCCAAGCGCGGTATGCCGCCTGTATGTTAACAACAGCGTTGGCACGCTCGTGCGCCTGCCTTTGCTCATCACCATCAGATAGTAGTGCGGAATATAATATTCCATTCCTAAGACTATCTCATCAGCAACTGCAGGCGCACTAGCTGTCGGGTCCTTCCCATTGAAGCAGCCTAGCGCTGCCCCCAAGGAACGGATGCGAAATAGTCCCGCATACCATCCCAGTCTGCCGACGAGTAGTGCCAAATCTGGCGTTTCGATACTGCTGGAGGCGGTAGCGGGGCCAGAGGCACTTTACTGGATACCAAGCAGTGATCCGAAGATCCTAAAGGAACTTGAACTTCCACTCGGTAACTAGCTGGGCGACTCGTCAGCAGAAGGTCCAGCAAAGAGGGCGCGTGACCGACTACATGTGGGATCCTGGTGGGCTGGTTCGCCAGTTGAGTCAGGTCGTGCTCGACAGCGAATGCGTGGGCAGTTCTACTAGCATAGTCAGTTTTGGAGGAACTTAACCACAACTCGTGGTGAGCATTGAAGTCCTCCAAAAACACCAATTCCGCCGATGAAAACCTCTCCTGCGTATCATCTGCTACCCGACTAAGATGTTCCATAAGTCGAGTTATCTCCATGTCGCCATTATGGGATCGGTAGACGCAGAGGTAGACACACGGCTATGAGAGCCCAAGTCGACGTGTCGTGTGAAAAGGAAGGGTCCTCCAGACAGCGTAGACGGCGACAGCAAACATCCATCCGAACGAATAAGCAAACTCCGGCTTTGGCTTTGAAGGATTCTTCAAGCACAAAGCCCGTATAGTGCAGCTAGCTGGTGTCAGCTGTACAGATTATTTGCGTCTCCGTCATAAACAACATTGCTGGCCGTGCCGTCTCAAGATGGTGGTAGACGGCATTGAGGTTTGTATGGAGTCCGCGGTTGTTAGCGAAATCGATCTCAAACGGTAAGGTTGTGGTGGGGGTGTGCACCGCTGTAAGACCAGTTTTAATGTTAGGCGCTGTCATGATGGAGAAAAGGCGAGAGGCGTGAATCGAGGAAATGCTACCGCAATGCAAATGGTTAAAGTGTGGCGACTTGTTTGCCAGGGATCTGTCTACAGATATCCTACAGCCTACAGCGGCCAACAGTATCATTAACCCGCCGAACGGAAGAGCCCCCCCCAAACCCCCCCAGGAATGGCCGGCGAGACCCCACCTTCCGGTTACCAACCGGCACGACGGACCACCCCGAGCTTATGCGTGGCATGGTGAGGCAGCCTTACGAACTGGTTAGACTCTATCGTTGGTGTTGCTATCGCAGCATCACCTTAACCGGCTCACCTAAGATCAACGCTAACCTCAAGGCTAGCATTTTGCACCGTTTTGGGACTCTCCTATGCTTTTCCCATTTTTATCTGTATGTTTGAAATGTTCTGTCCCAAATAAAGGAGAATATGCCCATTCTTGGTATCGTTTTTTGTTCGAATTGTACCTCCACCTAATTTATATCAAAAATCAAGTTTTTTATTTTCATAAAATCCTGTTAAATAATTTGCCTTAACTTCTCCCGACGAGAAATCCCCATATTATTTAGTAATTAAATTCACTTAATTCTAAATAATATGGGGATTTCTCGTCGGGAGAAGGCAATTAAATTTACTTGAGGAGCTCGATGGCGCAGTGGTTAACGCGCCCGGTCTGCGAGTGCTGAGGTTAAGCAACTTTCGCAAAGGCCGGTCATCGGATGGGTGACCATAAATTTATCACCTTGAGCTCCTCCATGCTTCGGAAGGCACGTTAAGCCGTTGGTCCCGGTTGCATTAGCAGTCGTTAACAACCACCAATCCGCACTGGGCCTGCGAGGTGGTTCATGGCCCGTTCTCCCTATCGGCTCGTGGCGTCGAAGGCTCGTGCTCCAGCAGTGATGACATAAATGAGCTGATGATGATGATGATGATGATGATGATGATGATCCCATAAAAACTTCAAAGTTCGAGTACAGTTACATAGGTTAGTATTGTTTGTTGGCTTGGTGGTGGCTTTGTGCATAGTTAGACACAAGTGGTTTCGCTTAGACTTAGTACACAGTAAGTAAACGAGTCAGTATGAACCATTTGGAACTCCATTAATTTATATGAGTCATAAAAACATTGTTGAGAAAAACAATAACAACATAACAACATGTAAACATAAACAATAATAATCATACCATTACGTGTGATATGATGTAAACAATATGTGAGGTAAAGACTATAACGAAGTACTTAGGTACTTACTATAAACCCATACGCTGTATGTAGTACTACCTAGAGCAATGGTTCCTAACCTAGGGGTAATTACCCCCTTGGGGGTAAAACCGTCTTTTCTTGACGAGCAAAATGTCTTGCTACAGCTTTAAGCGCGGCGCTACACAGTGGAAACTACTAGCTATCAATGTTTTGGGCAAAAGTTGCTCGGGAATACTCCATTATTGCTGAAAGGCCTCCTTAAAATATTAGTCCCTTTCGCGACTACTTATAGGTACGAAAGTGGGTTGTCGACTATGATAGCTATGAAAACTATGTCAAGGAACAGACTGAATGTTGAACACGACTTGCGATGTGCCCTGGCGGAGACGAAGCCAGACTTTAAGAAACTTTTACAAAAAAACCGGCCAAGTGCGAGTCGAACTCGCGCACGAAGGGTTCCGTACTTTATGACGTATTAAAAAAAACTTCTTACTAGATCTCGTTCAAATCAATTTTCGGTGGAAGTTTGCATGGTAACGTACATCATATATTTTTTTTAGTTTTATCATTCTCTTATTTTAGAAGTGACAGGGGAGGGGACACACACATTTTACCTCTTTGGAAGTGACTCTCGCGTAAACTATTTAGTTTAGAAAAAATTATATTAGAAACCTCAATATCATTTTAGAAGACCTAGCCATAGATACCCCACACGTATGGGTTTAACAGAATACATGTACTTACCAAGTTTCAACAGTATAGTTATTATAGTTTCGGAAAAAAGTGGCTGTGACATACGGCCGGACAGACAGACATCACGAATCCATAAGGGTTCCGTTTTTTGCCATTTGGCTACAGAACCCTAAAAAGCAGTACCCAACCCATTACATTGACTTTTTTTAGTTAAGGTGCATTTTATTGTTAATAAATGTTAAAAATACATTTACTTTGTTTCTTTTCATGAAGGGGTAATAACAACTTTGTACAATTTTTTGCGGTAGGTAATGGTCTCAAAAAGGTTAGGAACCACTGACGTAGAGGTACCTATATGCATATCTTCTTTTAACAATTATAAGTCGTTCGTAAACATACCGTCATAATTTATTCTTGCAGACAATAAATGTATATTAAACACTGTTTAGACTACGCACACATATTCAATGCAGTCAGGTTCTTTATCTCTCGTCTGTGTCCTGACACTAGACACCCTAGTGTCTAGTGCAAGTTTTGTGCGCCATTCATTTAGCTCCTCCTACTGCAAAATGATGAGAGTTAAGATTTTGCCATACATCATCATCATCATCATCATCATCTCAGCCAAAAGACGTCTACTGCTGGACAAAGGCGGGGAAGCCGCTGGATGCGAGCAGCACAGAACCGGTCGTTGTGGAGATCCTTGAGAAGCCATACATCAAGTTCTTAGGAAATAATGATATGTGTATAAGGCGAACCAGACGAAATGACAAACTAACGGAAAGCGTTGATTCATACTTCCAAGTATGAATGAATACGTTAATACGAGGGCTGCCTTTTAAGTTGTGTCGTTTGCAAACCTCCCGCGATTATTAAATAACAACCATATGGCTTTTACATCTTTTTGAATTTAGAATTCGAAAACAAAAGAATTGTTTTTGATTAGTCGAATAGTTCGTCTGTTCGAAGGTGACAAGTCGGTTGTAAAAATGAAAATATCAAAGGAAAATATGATAATTTTCTACAAATTTCAAAGGGGATTAACGCGACTTCAGTGCTTTGAGGAGATCACTTCTGTGTTTAGTGATGCAGCACCATGTCTTAGGACTGTAGAACGCTGATATTTAGAATTTCAACGTAGGCACTCTAGCCTCAGTGACAACTAGTGACAAGTTACGTGAAGGTCGTCCAAAAACTGCTATGACGCAAGAGAATGTCGACGCCGCGGCAGCTAATCGTCGAAGATCGTCATGTGACATATCGTGAAATAGAGGCATCCGTGGGCATTTCAGGGACTACTATCCAGAAAATCCTGCACGAAGAACTTGGCTTAAGAAAGTTGATCTCTCGTTGGATACCACATTTGCTTAGCGACGACCAAAAAACAGCCCGTGTTAGATGGTGTCGCAAAACTCTGCAGCGATACAACCGAGGAGAGTCAAACACGTTTATGATATGGTTAGTGGTGTCGAGTCTTGGAATATATGTTTACGATCCAGAATCCAAGCAGCAGTCAACTGTCTGGGTCTTCCAAGATGAGCCAAAACCGACCAAAGTCATACGCTCACGGAGCACTTCAAAAAAAATGGTTGCCTCGTTTATGGCAAAGGGTGGTCACGTCGCCACTATTGTACTAGAAGATTGCAAGACGGTTAACGCTGACTGGTATACCACTGTTTGTTTGCCACACGTCATCACAGAGTTACGAAAAAACAACTATGTATCGTATGATACTGCACCATGACAATGCAAGTTCGCACACCGCCCGCCAAACAAAGATGATTTTGAGCACCCAAAATGTCGAAATTTTAGATCACCCGCCTTACAGTCCTGACTTGAGCCCTAACATTTTTTTATGTTCCCCAAAATTAAGCAAAGTCTTCGTGGTCAACGTTTCAGCTCACCCGAAGAAGCTGTTTACGCATACAAATCGGCCATGTTGACTACCCTCACTTCGGAGTAGAATAAATGTTTTAAAAACTGGTTTGAACGCATGCAAAAGTGCATTAAATATCGTGGAGAATTCTTTACAAAACAATAAATGGTAATAATCTATTAGATTGTCTATACTTATTACAAACGACACAATTTAAAAGGCAGCCCTCGTATACTTAATCAGTTTTAGCTTTTTTCAAAATCGGCCCAAGGCTTCCTTGAGCATTTTTCGCTATTTCTTCTTTATTATAATATAACACAGAGATAATTCAAAATTCGCATATTTAAAACGCGGCTATTTGCTTTTGCGTATATCCTACGAAATAGACATTTAAAAATACAGTATAGGTATTTTTATTATTTGTTGTCGTTTAAAAACGAAACACGTGTAAAATAGCGAATAACGAGATATATTATGTTCTTACTTTATAATGTGATGACCGGTTTGAATTAGATTTAAACTAAAATTTTAGGCTATTGGTGGTTCCGTATCCATAAACAATTTTTGTCGCTTCCACCAAGTAAAACCTCATCAATTTCTTTGTAACATAAATGGGATTCCCGCCCAGCACACGTATTTCCTTCTTCCTACAGCATGGGGTCCGCGGTCCTTTACACTTAAATGAGGTGTGAAGAAAGAAGCAATTTGCGGGTATACCTCATTCGAAAGGCAGTGGACGGTCCCAAGTTTCCCTCCATCCCCCATTTCCGTAACCCGAAACACGCCCTATCGGATCCCTTAGAACAACTATCAAGTGACTTGGATTGCCTACTTGCGGCACAGGACACGCCGTCGCTTAGTTAAGTCAGCCGACATAGGCAGCATCACTGCAGACTGAGCTCGCCCCACTCGGGGGCGCGCTGACTTTTTCACGGCGCGGCGTGCACAGTAACGCCAACTTCCGTCGCCTTCCCCTCTCCTTACAAGACTATTATGTATTCTGTGGCTATAGGCAACCCCAGGGGGTGTTTAGTCAGTAGGAGTCTGACATAGTCTATCTCAACCGCTTGAGTTATTCATACGATGTTGTATTCACCTCCTCCCACCTCCGGGTAGTATAGGTGGGTTGTCCTTCTTAAGGCGCAAGAAAAAGCGGTTATACAAGGTGAGGTCGGCTAGTGAGGCAGAATCTTGCTCTGCTTCTGCTTAACATCTGGCAGAGCACTCATTTGTCTAACCTCCTTTAAAAAGAAATATAGATAGAACGTAATGAAGACTTTAAAAATACGTTTTACGTGAAGTGCACATATAGGCATGTAACTTTAATTTTAATCTAGTTCCTGACAACTGGCTAGAGAGCAATATGAAAACTGTAATACTATTCAGTTTTGATCGAGCTTATGTATTGTTTATTACAATCTGAAAAGGGTTCTATTTGGGCAGATTACCTACCTCATAATATTTTCATGACATCGTCTGCATGATATGCTACTCGTAGAAGAACTATCTCTATATTTCGTCAATATTTCGCGGAGGCTAAGTTTGTGCAAATGAAAAACTAGTTTCACCCGAGTTCTTTCTGTAAAAACACGTGTTCTGAGTTGTGAGACTCCATTTAAAACTCAATCTACTGTACAATTCTTAGTCTACATTAACAAAAATATTTGAAACATTTTATATCAAATCTAACTTAAAAAAAAAATTCGCTTGTGTACTGCTCGGTCGATTTTGCTGATTTATTTTTTGTTTGAATTGTTAGGTTAACGGACCTAGGAATTTAATTTCAAAAACAAAACCAAAAACACTTAATAATTGTTTAGTGAACTTGAAAGAAAACCTCCTTCGTGTTCTAAAAAGGTGAACAATGCCTGCCAAACTGTTTCAGAATTTCCCTTTGTTTTCCTTATATCGACTTACGGCCATGAAGCTGTATATCTACAGCTTCATGCAATTACGACTTACCTGCCTACTTTCTTTATACGTCTTTATACTATTTTTCGATGGCCGCAATGAAAACGCAGTGTATTAGTTAATGCACTATGTAGAATATTAAAATAAAAATTACTTTCTTTTTAATTTATTTGTACTTATATATATATATATATATAAACTTTTTGTATCTAGGCTAAGTTTTTTATACAACAATAAATTATCTTTATCTTTATCTTTATATACTTTACGTAAAATTTGTTGCGACCAAATTACAGTTTGAAAACAGTGTGAAAATATAGGTATAATATTGTGATAAAAAATATATGAAAAATCACATTTATTATACCTACAGACGCTACATAATGGAGTGTGTTTGTGAATTTAATATCTATTCACTTAATTAAAATGCCTTGAAATAATTATGACGAATTTAGAACAATACAGAGGAGCTCGATGGCGCAGTGATTAACGCGCCCGGTCTGCGAGTGCTGAGGTTAAGCAACTTTCGCAAAGGCCGGTCATCGGATGGGTGACCAAAAATGTATCATCTCGAGCTCTTCCGTGCTTCGGAAGGCACGTAAAGCCGTCGGTCCCGGTTGCATGAGCAGTCGTTAACAACCACCAATCCGCACTGGGCCCGCGTGGTGGTTTATGGACCGTTCTACCTATCCATCCATAGGGAAGGCTCGTGCCCCAGCAGTGGGGACATAAAAAAATGAGCTGATGATGATGATGATGATGATGATGATGATGATAGAACAATATTCAATCTTTACTAATAAATCGTATTTTTATATTAGGAGGCAAACGAGCAGGCAGATCGTATTATGTGTCAAAGGTTCGGTAGTAGGGTACAGTTAAAATTTAATTTTCTTCACTCAGCATGCAAAGTTTCAAAGTGCATGCAGAGTTTTGGGGGGCTATATAAATTATGATTATTATTTTTTATTTTCTATACTTACTCTATCTCTACAGCTTATGCTCACTCTGAGTGCTGAGTGCATGAAGCTGTAGATATAACGCTGAGTGCGATTTGTATTCACCATAAAGATGGCAAAATTGCAACCCACCTCGTTTGTTCAAGGATGCGCTGCTTCAATGCCATACAAATTCTCGGTTTTGTCACTGACTGAATGCTGAATAAAACACGCACTTGGTACCTATCACTCATGGTAGAGACTTAGGGCTCTTTTTCAATTAAAACGTTTGTTGTTTATTTTATTTATTTATTTATTTATTTATTCAAAAAACTCACTGGCTTACAGTATAATTACACCAAAGCGCCAACAAGCAAAACTTTTTTACACGCATTGATTAAAAATTACATTTAAAATCTTACAAACACATTTCAAAATAATAGATAAGTACTAATAATAACAATAATAGACATAGAACAATACAAAACAAAAGTCATTTGAAATCAGAACAACAAATTTGCAAATACAATGTCAATATTATATTTAAAAAAAAGAATAGTCAAGCCAAAAATAATACTGTTACAATAAACATTAAGGTTAAATAAATTATCATGTCATACAAAGATACATATGGATCTTGTTACATAAGCACGTAAAGCTATCTGCAAACAGGTCAAGATCCTCGTGCCGAGCGAGTATATCTCCTATGAGACATAGAGCTCGTGCAGTAGGAGCATGCGCGGCACTCCTGCCCCCCAACCGCCTAACTCTCTCGCTTTCGATCGCTTTAAAGGCGAGACCCTCGCCTCGCTTTCTAATATAATATCGAAATATAATATCGAATAATATCGAAAGCTATAGCTTATAGCTTTCAATATTGCTTTCATATTGCTTCCGAAATAACAAGATGACACCTCCTCCTCGCCTCGCCTTCAAGGCGATCGAAAGCGAGAGAGTTAGGCGGTCGACCCCCTGGTGCGTGGTGGTTGTTGGACGGCTGCCGCACGTTCACACTGCGAACGTTTGTGCGGCTGTGGTGCGGCTGGCGTCACGGCAGCCCATTAGAGCCCTCGCCCACGTCGGATAATCGGTGACCAATTTTTAGTAGGTGAAAATGAAACGTATCTATACTAATTGTTTGTATGGTTGAACGCGCTAATCTCAGGGACTACTGGTTCGACTAGATAAATTATTTTTGTGTTGAATAGTCCATTTATTGAGGAATAGGCTATATTACTATGCTATGACTAATAGGAGTGGAGCAGCAATGAAAAATGGGAAATAACGCGGGTGAAACCGCGGGGCACAGGTATGTAGTTCTATGTTGCAACTAGGGTTGCCAATTATTTTTCAGGAAATTAAAGTAAATCTATCACTAACTAGTATAAAAAATTAAGTATTTTCCTTATTTATTTTAAATGTTTAAAAACATTTTTTGTACTTTTCAGTTCAGAAATTAGGTCAACAGGAATATTCCGTTCAAACGCACACATTACGTCGAAAATAAAGTATTTTCCATACTTTATTTTTATTAAAAAGAATAAAGTATGGGGATAGAGAGTAACGTAGGATACGTTATTTTAAAGTATGGTTGGCAACCTTAGTTGCAACGCACACCTCCTACAAAAAGTCAGTTATAAAATCGGTACTAAAGCCTTGACGAAAAAATCGGTCCGATTATTGGTCTTACAAAAAGTCGGTCGTGGGCGGGAGCCGTTAGACCGTATCATACAATGACCGTGCTAGAAATGTCACGTTACGTTCCGTGCCTGATACGTTCCTAGCACGGTCATGGTATGATACGGTCTAATGACAGAGACCTTTAAAAGCGTCCAGGTGCAGTGTGCAGATGTGCAGTGCTTCAGATCTTGTGTAAGACTCTTGTATCGTAACTGATGCCTTAGAGTGGCTATTGACAATGAAGGCTTTAGTTTAATTTTCGTTGCTACGATGTAGGTTTAGATCAAGGCTGGCCAAACCCAGGCCCGCGGGCCACAAAGTGGCCCGCCAAGGCATTTGAGTTTGCCCGCCAGCACTTCGGTTGGCCAGCTAGCATAGGCATAATATGGTAAATATTTGTTTAATATACTTTTTGTGTATAATATTATGAATTGATATTTGGCCCGGGCGCTGCTGCAGTCCATGAAATTTTGCCCACCTGGAAAATCTATTGGCCAGCCTTGGTTTAGATCATCGGATACCTAGGTGCTATGCCAGGCTTAGCTGAAGTAGTCATCATCATACTCGGCCACTCTTAGGAAATGGAATTGCAATTTTTTATAAATATTAGTAGGTAGGTAGAGACGATATGCTTGTATTGAATTGCTTTGTAACTTAAAATTAATAATTAGAACTCGTTAAATTAACTCCGAAATAGCGTCAATTAAATAAACATTAAAAAAATGTTCCTCGTGTGGCAATCTGTAATACTTCGCGCGTAAATGGGGAATCACTAATAAATGGGGAAATACGGATTGGGGGAATGGGGGGAAATGGGGAATACATAGATGTTTTTGTATGGAAAGGGATAGTTTTAAAATAATTATGATTTATTTATAGTATTTGGTGTTACAGTGGTTCCGTCTAATGGTCTATGTCACTGTTTTTAATCGACTTCAAAAAAAGAAGGAGGTTTTTTTTTTTTTTTCTTTTTTTTGATGGCTTCGTGCGATTAGCACATTTAGCCAGTGTCAAAGTAATTTTTCTTACAAGTAATACATAAATAAATAATATTTCTTTTCTGTATGATGATGATGAATGATAAAAGAAATGAGAAGTGAGAAATAATATACCCCCCAACCCCTCGAGTATCTCAGTAAAGATGTGGGGCTTTACTAAGTCCTCGGGCGGACTTCTTGAGAGAATTTGAAAAGTGACGTTGCACTGTTTTGTTTCATTTGCCAACACTCATGCACACTCACGAACACTTAACGGTTAATAATCCATCATTATTTCACATTAATATTCAATATAACACAAATTTTAGAAAATAAAACAAAACCGCAGACATGACTCTTCACTTTCCCGCCAAGAAAACAGAAGGAGGTTCTCAATTCGGTTGTATGTTTTTTTTTTAATGTTTGTTATCTCAGAACTCCGTCATTTATACACCGATTTGAAAAGTTCTTTTTTCATTTCCGGCTCCAAAAATAATAATAATTGTACCTATATATTTTCTTAAGAAAAAATATAAGATTGAGTATAACATAGGTTAATTGCAAATAAATTGAACAAACTAAACTAATTATTTTTTACTTTTTAGTGCAATTTTTTCATTTAATTTTCTTATTTTTATATTTTTATTATTTTTATAATATTTATAATAAATATGATTCAGTATTATCACAATGTTACTTACTAGCTATCAAATGAAATCAAAGGCGCTTATAATAACTATGTCATTAGTTGTAAAACACAATCAAATCGTTGATGATTTAGTTAATGAAGTTGGTCATTTTTATTATCGATTCTGGTGATATAATAGATAAGAAACTGTTACTTTTAATAGGAAAAACAGTTATTTATTTATGTAAGGCAATTAAAGGTAAAGGTGATTAAAAAATAACCCCAACCGTTCTCAGTTGTTGATTGGCTTGATGGCCTCTAGGTCACGCGCGGTCTCTTAGTTTCTAATAGAACAAGGATTCCTAAAAGCAGAAAAAGATGTGTTGCATACACGGCGGCGTATAATTTATTATTAAACCAGTTTCACGACCTGAGGTCGTTAAGCAGTGGTTTTTAAAAGAGAGCGTATGGTGATGGTGGCCACCATTTAGACGCGAAAAGTACACATGTCGCGTCGACAGCATGGACCGTGGGAGGTTCCCGCCTCCACCCTCGCGCAGAACACGAAGAACCTGATCAGGAGCGTGGTGGAAAACCTCGACATGAAACCCAACCCTGATAAGAAGGTGATCCAGCTGTCTATTGGTAAGCAAGATAGGGCTGTGTGTGAAATCTTTCTATTGTTTTAACTTAGTCCATCAACCAATCACTTAACAGATTTTTGTGGTTTATTTAATATTGTTGTGGTTAACCATACACTTTAAACTAAAAATGCATTTTTTTTAACTAAGTATTCAATAATAGTTAGTTTCGAACTACTTTTTACTCATTGAGGGATAAGATTTTTTTTTTCTAGCTTGACGAATTTGCTTATAAACAACTTTCGCAAAGACCGGTCATCGGATGGGTGACCAAAAATTTATCATCTAGAGCTCCTCCATGCTTCGGAAGGCACGTAAAGCCGTTGGTCCCGGCTGCATTAGCAGTCGTTAACAAGCACCAACCCACACTGGGCCCCATGGTGGTTTATGGCTCGTTCTTCCTATCCATCCATAGGAAGGGCTTGTGCCCCAGCAGTGGGGACATGAAATAAGCTGATGATGATGATTATGTTGAATTTATAAGTTAGTTTCCGTTAATATATATACGAGTATGTATGTATATATTTATGTTAATATATTGTCATGTTCCGATCAAACATTTATATTACTTATTTTATTATACAAATTTATCAAATTTTAATCCAGCTCTAAAACTATAGTCAAACCAAATACGTATAAAGTCTTTAGCAGCAGACTTGAAATGTTAATAACTGCCTTATTTATATATTTTTCAAACTGAGCCTACGTTTGAATAAACATTATCTGTTGTCAACAACTTAAACATTCTGATTATTAATGTTAAACTATGAATGGGATGTGTCTATTGATAACGACATGTTATAAATATGTAAAGGTGAGGTTAATGGGGTTTTTGACGTTACAGGAGACCCAACGGCATTTGGGAACCTAGTCCCCCCTGATGAAGTGCTTCAAGCCGTCCGGGATAGCATGGAGACGAACAAAAGTCGTAACTATGGTCCTACTAATGGGATCGTGGAGGCGCGACGGGCCATAGCGGAGTATAGCGCGCACCAGGGTCGTGTCACTGCAGATGACGTCATTCTATGCAGCGGGTGTGTCCATGCTTTGGAGATGGCTATAACGGTGCTGGCCAACCCTGGTCAGAACATACTGGTTCCTAGGCCTGGGTACACAATCTACATGACCATTGCCGAAGGGCGGGGCATCAACCTCAAATATTATGATTTGTTAGTGAGTATTTGATCATTGATCTTATGATCGAAGGTTAAGACAATATTTTCACATACCTACTCATATTAAATTGTTACGTTGTATGAATTTTCACATCTATGCTGATAAATATGCATAGACTTTGTTGCACATAAATCATAATTTCAGAAAAGTACTGAAAAAATTTCCACAGGCGGCATTTGAAGTCGCACCACAGATTTGGGTAATAGTTTTACCTTGCACCCTTTGATATATCGTATCAGGTATAATACTTGTTGGGATTACCCTGGTGGCATTAGAGGCGAAGTGCAGTGTTTTGAATGGGTAAGCCTCTTCCTCACGTACCCAACGAAGGTCGTGAGAAGGTCGGGAGGAAAGTACCCCATATCATATAACCATCTGCGGCCTTCCGGATACAGTGTTACACGCAAAGCGTTTTCTCCATACTCAAAGTAAAAAAGGTTATGATTTGTTGATGGGTAGCCTCTAGTTTTCTATAGTCATGAAACCATAATTTTTCCATGCTCAAATATCTTTCAGTCGTCTCTTGCATTGTTTTCTGTTTTCTCAAAAACAAAATACCTAATATTTTTGTTTTTGAGAAAAAGGCAATGTTTATCATCGATTATCCTCCTATAGCGGACATTTTTTGATGACCGGTTTACTCGAGTTTATATTTTGACGTGACAACGTCTTATAATTCGATAGAGCCGGCTGCACGCACGAAAAAGTTCCGCGTGATATCGCTCGCTAATGCCGCGTGATATCGCTCGCTAATGCCGCGTTATATCGCTCGCTAATGCCGCGTTACCTCGCTATACCTTATGTAAAATTAATATGGGTATTATTTCCATGGTTTTCGGGGGTGCCGATTTCGAATACAACATTTATTTCGAGATCCAAGATGGCGGACGCAACTTTTTTATGTAAAATCAATATGGGTATCATTTCCATGGTTTTCGGGGGTGCCGATTTCGAATACAACATTTATTTCGAGATCCAAGATGGCGGACGCAACTTTTTTATGTAAAATCAATATGGGTATCATTTCCATGGTTTTCGGGGGTGCCGATTTCGAATACAACATTTATTTCGAGATCCAAGATGGCGGACGCAACTTTTTTATGTAAAATCAATATGGATATCATTTCCATGGTTTTCGGGGGTGCCGATTTCGAATACAACATTTATTTCGAGATCCAAGATGGCGGACGCAACTTTTTTATGTAAAATCAATATGGGTATCATTTCCATGGTTTTCGGGGGTGCCAATTTCAAATACAACATTTATTTCGAGATCCAAGATGGCGGACGCAACTTTTTTATGTAAAATCAATATGGGTATCATTTCCATGGTTTTCGGGGGTGCCGATTTCGAATACAACATTTATTTCGAGATCCAAGATGGCGGACGCAACTTTTTTATGTAAAATCAATATGGGTATCATTTCCATGGTTTTCGGGGGTGCCAATTTCAAATACAACATTTATTTCGAGATCCAAGATGGCGGACGTGACTTTTTTGACGTTAAGGTGTCGGGAGCACCTTCTTAAGACGTTGTCACGTTCAACTATCGTCAGTAAACCGACTTTGCAGAAAACCAATTTTTTTTATTAAAGTTACTTTATTTAGTATGTTAAACTCATTCCAAAAATAGTATTTTATACAAGATCATTGTTGTTATTATATAACTAAGAAGGTTGAATAACAAAAGATTAATCTATCTATTTATCGATCTATCGGTTTTGTTGTCATAGAAACGATTTGTTTGTATTGTTAACATAGAAACTGTCAAAGCGATACGAAGTCCGCCTAGTCAGCTAGTGTTTTATAAAAGTTTGAATAACAGAAGCTTGACGTTTTGTGTTTCAGTACATACCTACCAAATATTTATTTAATTCGTTGTCGCTAAGAAACTTTTAAATGTCACGTCGTAATTAATATGAAAAATTATGCTGTTTTTTATCGGCTAGGTATAATTTAATATGAAAGTAACTAGTTACTATTTGGAATATAATATTATTATGTACCTATAAATTGCAGTTAATAAGATTTGGCAGATAAAATCTAAGCAATAAAAATATTAATTGGAAATGAATTATGTAAAAAAAGTGGAAACTTTAGGATAAGTTCTATAAACTATATGACGGACTAGGATTGGATAGGTATTAACTAGCTTTATAATGATCATAAGGTAATCTTTTTTCAATATGTTTATTTTTTCCAGCCCGATCAACAGTGGCAAGTGGATCTACAAAGTTTAGAAAAACAATTAGACGACAAAACGGCAGCGATCGTCGTAATCAACCCATCTAACCCTTGTGGATCAGTTTACTCGAAAGACCATCTGTTGGACATCCTGGACATAGCCTCCAGGTACAGGGTCCCTATCATAGCTGACGAGATTTATGAGATGCTGGTGTTTTCTGGCATAGAATACACGGCTGTTTCGGCTCTGTCCAAGGACGTGCCTGTAATAAGCTGCAGCGGATTGACAAAGAGGTTTTTGGTACCGGGCTGGCGGGTCGGCTGGCTCATCATTCACGATCGACATAGCATATTCGAGAAAGAAGTTCGAAAAGGACTGTCCAACATGTGTGGGAGACTGATTACGCCAAGCAAAATGCTCCAAGACGCGATACCGACAATATTGCAAACGACCCCACCACACTTTTTCAAAGAAGTAATGTCATTTATCGAGGTGAGATTAGCAATTTGCTTAATTCGTTAGTAGTTGCATGTGTCGCTGTTGTTATCCAAAGGTTTAATGAACGCATTGAACTTAAAGTAAACCTTCTTTAATTAACACGTACGTTCGATGTTCATTTGCTCGATGTTAGTTTGGTGATGAATGTTTATGCCGTTTTAGATAAGTAGGTATTTGTAATTTTCGCATTAAAGATACATAATAAAATAAATAAACAAACTTGACCTCAAATTGCTTTTACGGATTACTGCGTACCGTTAATGATTAAATCTGAACAGATTGAATCCATATTTGTACCAAATTTAGTTTTTTGATAAATTAATTATGTAAAACTAGTTTGAATCGCGAATGCGAAAATTTTTATTCCCATTTAGAATTGTTTATTACAAAATTAATTCTTCATTTTTATTAATGATATAAAACATGTTTATTTAACTAATTATTATGGAATTATTCTTTGGAAGGCACGATAAGTAGTTTTCTTCCATGCTTTTTTCAAATTCTACTAATATTATAAACGCGAAAGTTTGTAAGTATGGATGGATGGATCTTTGTTACTCTTTCACGTAAAAACTACTGAATGGATTTGGATGAAATTCGGCATACAGATAGTTTATAATTTGGATTTACACATAGGATAGTTTTTATCCCGGTATTCTCACGGAAATGAATGGAAACTGTCAAAGTGGATGTTTGTTACTCTTTTACGTAAAAACTACTGAATGGATTTGGATGAAATTCGGCATACAGATAGTTTATAACCTGGATTAACACATAGGATAGTTTTTATCCCGATATTCCCACGGGAATGAATGGAAACTGTCAAAGCGGTACGAAGTCAGCCGTGTCCACTAGTTATAAATAATATTTAATATTTGAGTCCAGTAAAAATATTTTCTTTCTTTCTTTTTTTTAACCACGCTTGTAGTTACTATATCAATTTAAATCATACCTTTACAGAGTCAGGCGATCATGGCTTGCGAGGAGCTGCAAAGAGCGCCAGGGCTGCGGCCGATCATGCCGCAGGGCTCCATGTACATGATGATCGAGCTCAACACAGCCGTCTTCCCCCGCCTAAAGAACGAGCTGAAGCTCATCGAAAGCTTGTTCTCGGAGCAATCTGTGCTGTGCGTGCCTGGTCAGGTCAGTAGAATTAATAGTGTAAATATCCTTGTGTCTTCAAAAGGGATAATGATAGAGACTAAGCAGAACAAAACAGTCTTATTCATAAGCTTTTATTTTTAATGTCCCTGAGCCGGTAAGGAGCATATGGCCCCATAGATGGTAGGCAGTAACCCAGCCATTCCAGGGATATCAATGCGCACGTTGCCGAACCAGATGCTTCAATTCTTTGCTTCTCTGTGCGCTGACCTTTTACTGGTACGTCTTGAACGTAAGTACCTGTTGTATCAGTCAATGTCAATGTCACTTTGATAGATATGACAGCCCGCCATTTTTGGACAATAGATCTGGGAACTTTGTGGTATCTTGGTGATGCTGGGAGTTTTAGAGAGTAATAATAGATTATTAGGATTTCTGCAGCTGGTGTATCATTTTATGTATGAAAGAGCTGCTTGTACAATACCCTTCAAATCGGAACACAGCAATGCAACGTTACGTTATTTGCGCCAAAATCATGTGTGGGAGAGGTTGCGAATGAATCCAGTCCGATTAATACTAGTGTGAAAATTATCCCTGATTATCCCCAAATGGAATCACTATTCTATTTAACTAACGTGAAAATTATCACTGTATCCATTTCACGTGAGTCTGAGCAATTTTGATTCAGTGGATTAAACATTTATTTCGTCATCTTATGTGAATGTGTTTATGCTTTCAGTGTTTCTGCTACCCCAATTACATGCGCATAGTGTTGACGGTGCCTGAAGACATCCTGCGCGAAGCTTGCAAGCGGATCGTCACGTTTTGCATGGAGCACGCCGGAGTGCCCCAGAAGACGCTTATGGAAATTGACACGAACACACTGACTATTGAAAACGAATCCAAAGTTCTGATTCGCTACTAACTTAACTTAAGCTCTAGAATAAGGAGGTTTGCCACAACTGCTAAATATTTTAGATATGTAACCTTTGGAGATAAATAATAAGTTAATGTATACTACAACAACGTGTAACAGAAAGGTGTGGTCAAAATTAAAAGATCCAAAGTGTATCCAAACTAGATCTTGTATGCAGTTACTAAGTCATGATTATTAACTTTAATGTGTTATGCAATTTTTAATTTAATATTTCTATTGTGATGTCACATCAAAATAAACAAGTCTCAGCCTAAAGGTTTACCTAGTAACCTCTGTGTACTAACATTTATAATCACTGCTGCTTGCTTATGCGCGCCTGACGCGCATCACTTCACAAATATAAATATTTCATTAACCATTGCATGACAAATCAAAGTTAATAATTATGTCTTAATAACAACACATACAAGTTCTAGATAGGATACACTTTGGATCTTTTCATTTTAACCACAGCTTTTTGTTACACGTTGTATATGTATATTGTATAATAGTGATATATTTATCATAACAAAATAATAGAATAACAATATAATATATTTGTAATTTTAATATAATTATACTTATAGTTATAATAATACACAAATAAAATACTAAATTGAAAATGTTCGCACAGGGTTTACCGAAAACTCTACACGTGAGTTTTTAAGCCCCGTGTGAACATTAACTAAATTATAATGGATTGCGAAAAGCAGTACTTATACGAATATAATTATACATTTACAAATTTCAAAAAAAATAAAATAAAGAAAAAATATGGTTTGGTTTTTTAAATTGCATACCTCGTATTAAAAGATATAGAATGTTTTGTAAGGGGGGTGACTAGGCTCTGGACAAACACTGAGAACCCGTGTAACGCTAGTTCTCAGAAACGCTGATAAGTTGTGATTATTTACATATAATTTAACGCAAATTTTGTTGCGAACATAATATTACAAAATGAAAAAAAAAACACATCAACAAACAAATTACAAATTGATGACGTAGTAGTATCGACATTGAATAGGGCGTCTTTGGCTTACTGAGTAAGAGTAGATAGTGTTGATTAATTTTGGCGAGTTGGATTGAGCCACGATAGGATAGTTGGTGCACTACCTGACCCAGAATGTCAAGGGATAAGTTATTTTTTTAATAAGTACAATTATATCTATATCATTTAACCCCAACTAAACGACGACCAAATAGTTACATTACTCTATCAATCATTGACAAAGATAACATGAGTAGAGTGACACATTAAGTTACATGACAGACACATGTAAATAAAAACAAGGTGTGTGCGTGTGTTAAGTATAAAAATTACAGCTTCATGAGTAGAATCAAACATGAAACAAAACATGTGCTTTAAGGCTGCTACAAAGTGCTTATTTGAAAACCATTGATTTTTCGGTAAATACTAGACCAAAGGACATTCTAAAGAATTTGTAGTGCCCTTTTTCTGTTGTGAACGCGGTTTTCTCAAAATCGTTAGGGTGCATTTCTAATTGATGATAGCCGCTTGCTAAGTCCAGGGTTGTGAAGTACTGTGCGCGTCCTAGTAAGTATGTCATGAATACTTGGAAAGCGGTATTTGTCATCTACAATTCTATCGTTAAGTCTTCTATAGTCAATAACGAGTCTTCATTTAACCTTCCCTGAGGCATCTGCCTTCTTAGGAACAATATGAATGGGGCATGACCAGAGTGAAATGCTCTCCTTGATTACTCCTTGTTTTAAAAGATTATAATTTGGTTTTGAATTTCTTTTCTTTGCAACGGATCTTGTCTGTAACTTCTAACAAATATTGGAGTACCTTCAGTCAGTCTAAGTTCATGTTTTACCGTGTGAGTGAAAGAAAGAGGTATATTTTCTGAATGAAATAGGTCTCGATATAGAAAACATATTTTCATTATCTCCCGCTTTTCTTCCTCATTCATATGTCCAGTGCGTATTTTACTCATGTTATCCCTAAGTTTCTTATCTACATAGGCTGCACTGAAAGTTTCGGGAATCTAATATTTACAAACATATTTTTGACACATATTATACCTTTTTATAATCTCTCAAGTTTTATTATCTTAACACGCTGGCCACATAGAAAAAAAAGCAATGGTTCGGTTTTAATTGTTTTTTGAAGTCGTCGAGTCGCTGCTGAAAATGAAATTGTCCCGTGAAAATTTAAGAGCTATGATTTATTACGACTTTAAAAGTGAAAAAAACAATGTAGAGACCGGATGATTGCTGCTTTTAGTAATGAAGCACCTTCAAAGACAATATACAAGTGGTATTCAGAATTTCAACGTGGCCGTGTATCCCTCACGGACGACGTGCGTGAAGGTCGACCAAAATCGACAGTCACGCAAGAAAACGCCGATGTTGTGCGTCAGCTGATAAAGGAAGACCGACATGTGTCATATCGGGAGATTCAAGAGTGTTTGGGCATTGGAATGAGTCAGATACAAATTATTTTACAGAAACAATAAGGCGTGCGAAAGTTGTTTTCCCGTTGAAGACTCACTTATTGTCTGACAAGCAGAAAACGTCTCGTGTCAATTGGTGCCGCAGAACTTTGAATAAATTCACCGGAGGAAGCTCAAATGCAGTTTTTAGCATTGTATCAGGTGACGAGTGTTGGATATATGCATATGAGCCTCTAAATAAAAACCAATCTTGAGTAAGGGTCTACGAAGACGAGCTCAAGCTGACAAAAGTTATTTGTTCTCACAGCACGGCCAAAAAGATGGTGGCTACGTTTGTCTCCAAATCGGGACACGTGGCTATTATTCCTCTTGAAGATCGTAGAACGGTCAATGCTGATTGGTACACCACTATTTGTTTGCCGAGTGTCTTTGCTGAACTCAGAAGAAAAACCCAAGTCGCCGCAACATCCTTTACCACGACAATGCCAGCCCTCATACCGCTCGGAAAACAACTGAGTATCTGGACGGTGAAAAAGTCGAATTACTGGACCATCCTCCATACAGCCCCGACTTAAGCCCCAATGACTTTTTCACATTCCCCAAAATTAAGGATAAGTTGCGTGGTCAGCGGTTTAAGACACCAGAAGCAGCAGTGGAGGCTTTAAAAATGGCCATTTTGTCGAGCCCTATTTCAGACTTCAATAAGTGCTTTAACGACTGGTTTGAACGCATGGAAAAGTGCATAAAATATAGAGGAGAATACTTTGAAAACCAATAAAAATACTTTTATTCAATTTAACTGTATATTTTTTTCTATTCCCGAAACTTTCAGTTTGCCCTCGTACGTCTAATCTACGTTATTGATTTTATAAGTTTCTATGTTTTCTATCATTCCTTGCTCTAGTGGTTCTAGGGGCAGGGAGTAATTATTACTAGCTGTTCCCTTTGTGTCATTATAATTTATTACGGATGTCATAAACTTCCCATTCTTTACTGTCACTACGGCAGGTGGTGATCTTACACCCTTTGTCCAGTAATATTCGTGTTCAGTAGTACTAGTGCTAACTTCAATAACCTTTTCGCATCGCAGTTCAACCCTAACCTTTGTTACGGGATAGTCATAATAGATAGGTTTTTCCGAGTTATAAGTCCGTAATACTTTGTTTTTTAAGTCGATGCTAAATCCTAGTTCTTTCAACAGGTCCATGCCAATGAATGTATTGAATGTAATGAATTGTATTTTCTGTCAAAGTAAAACATTAAAAATCTATGAAATTTGTCTGTGTTAAATTCCGGCGGTAAAGAGGTAGATTAGCAACGTATTCGTGTCTAGTAGTCGCGTGCGCGGTTTTACTTGAAAAGGTTCGTGTGTTCAATAGTGTTCAAAAATAGTACCCGTTATTGCGTCAGGGGATATCATGCAACGCGACGCCCCTGTGTCCAGTAAAAACTTACCTTTATAATCTGGTAATTCTATATGGAAGATGGTCTTTACCTAGGTAATCCAGTTCGATTACGTCTACTAGCTGTGATCCGTTTGGTAGTCCTCCTGGTAAAAATCCTGATAGGATGACTCCTCAAGCATCTCCGTGGGTAACTCATAGTCTTGAGCATTAGATAATGCGTTATTATAAAACTCACCTTGATTGTAGTAGGGCTCGCAACTGTTTTGAGTATATTTTCGGTCGGTGGTGTAGAACAGCTCTTCTGAGAAAAACTGTGGTTATTCCGGCTTATTTATTGACCTCATGGTAATGTCAGAGACCTTCTGAGGTGGGTTCATCTGCTAGGCTGGTACGTTAGGTTGTAGCCTAAAGTTTCCAGAGTTCCTAAAGGTTCCCGAGCCACCTGGTCTGGCATTTCTCATACCTGGTCTGTTTTTCCATGGGAGCACGGACTGTACAAACTGTTGTCTCGGGTCTGCATTCCAGTTGTTTCGTTGGGGAACGAAATTGACGTTAGCTAAATTCTGTTGTGGATACGGAGGTCTAAATCTAAATGGTTGGTTTGCTAGCTGCGGCATAGGCCAGTTAGGCTTTGGTGTCTCCTTTGGTCTCGCTTGTATGATATTATTAGAGAAACCGTTGCAAAATTTGTTATGTGCTAAACTTCTTGTCTAGCTGCTACAATGGCTGCTTCAAAGGTTGTAGGCTTAGCTTCAGGTACACCTATCGAGGTATGAAAATCTAAATTATATAGGTATAAATTGACCTATTACCATATTCTCGTAATATGACTTATCGCTATGCTTACCCACTGAATTAAGAGTGTCTAACACTTCTCTGAGATGTTTCCCAAACGTTTCAGCATCTTCTTGTCTGTTTCGCTTTAGGCGACCTAGCTCCTGCATAACCTGTATCTCATTGCGTGGTTCGCCTAACCTACGGATTAACACCATATTGATAGACTATCAAGCCAACTATCGAGTGAATCCTCGTATGCAATGGCGTCTATTGCAGTGCCGCTTAACTTACTTTTTATAAGGCATGTAAGGGCCGGATGAGCCCTAGCCGGTGGGTCCAGTAATAAGAGAACATTATCTACTTCTTGTATAATATAGTTCAATGCTTTCGGGTAGCCATCAAATCGCGGAATAATGCCACTAATGAATTTGAAGGCAGACAAATCAGCACCCGACTTTGTCATTATGAACTCAATAGTATTTACTATTTAAAAAAAAATAAAAATAAAAAATTTACTAATTGACGAGTAAACCCGCGCGTTTATGCTAAAGTAAAAATTAAATGTCAATGCGATGTCTAGCTCTGACAAATCTATATATTAATACGTGAAGCAAAAACTTTGTACCCGTTTTTACGAAAATTGCGCGGACAGAGGAGTATGAAATTTCACACACTTATAGTTTATATAGAGAAGGATATCCGAATGTTAATATTTTTTATTAAAAAATACATTAAATCAATAAAAACAACATTACACACACTACCATGTATTTGACACACACGTATCTATTGTTTGTCTTTAATGCGGCCGACATCTGTCAATGCCAATCCAAACTCACATTCTATCTTTTTTAATTTTTCATTTCTTAGGATACAATCCGTGCAGCCTTAATAAAATTACGGTCGAATTTCGACAACTGGGCGACCACTAGTACTAATAAAACAATAAACGGCGAGCGCGTAATTTGACACTTAGTTACTATAAATAGATTCCTTACAGCGTATTGCTTATTCTAGCTTTAGGAAACTATAACTACGTCCTAATCTATGTCGATTCTAGCACACAGACAAAACACACAATACTTAAATACAATAAAATAACAACAGAAAATAGAGCATAGGAAACTGGGAAACGATAAGTACTTACTCACCCCAGTATTCTTTGCATCTCCAGCCGGGCCTTGTAGAACAGCAGCAGGACTCCCAATTTGCCAGGATTACCGTAGGACGACCGCCGTACGTAGGTTCTTATACGGATTCGCGATTTAAACGATCGATACCGTTCACTCTTATCCGAGGAGTTTATCCGAAATTCCAGTGTCGCGAAATACTACCGACTGCGCCAGTTAAGTCACGGCGGCCAGAAATTATATTAAAAAAATATTTATTTATCAAAATTACAAGTATACTCAATACTCAATACTTTATTGGATTCCATAATGTTTACACAATAAGATGGTAGGTTTTTACAATGGATCAATTATGAACCCTATCGGGCACAGCACAGCTTAGTAGGAGAAAGGAAGAGAGATCATTATTATTTTAATTATAATTATATCATATTTTTTTATTAATTTATCATTGATTAAAAATGAATTTATAATGTTATATTGAAATATTATAACTGTGTATTTTTATGTCATTTGCCAGCGCAGCGGTACCTACATAGAATATTTACTTACTTTACTTACCTACGTCCTAGACTGTTCTTACAAGACTAATAACTAATTTACATATTTCTATAGGTAACTTATTGCTACTAATCCCAATGCGAAGTCTGTGCGAAGTTTTGGGCTGCGCTCGATTGCTTAACTAGGGCCAGGAGATTGTTGTTTAGCCAGGATGCTGTTTGTTTAAGACCCTGCCCCGCATACGAGCGTGCTTCAGCCCAAGTCTCCCCCTGGAATACAAGAGCTGTATCATCGGCATATGAGATTATTTTGCAGTTAAAAGGTTTGAGTTAGCAGAGCTCATTTATGTAAATCAGAAAGAGACTTGGGCCTAAAACATTTATCTGTGGGACACCACAGGTGACAGGGAGGGGATGGCTGACGTGGTCACCTATCTTAATGGTTTGTCGTCTGTCAGTAAGAAAGTTTTCGAACAGTTTCAAGGGCAGTCCTTGGATACCAATTTGTTCGAGTTTTTTTAAAAGGATCTGTACAGAGACGGTGTCGAACGCCTTTGCGAGATCAAGAAAAATTCCTATACATCTCCGGCCTTTGTCTAAATTATTTGTGATGTCGTCTGTAAGTTCAACTATTGCGTCTTCTGTTGATTTTTTAGGTTGGAATCCAAACTGAGATTCAGAAATAAGTTTGTTATCTTTCAGGTAAGACATCAGACGTTTGTTGATTATATTTTCCAGTAGCTTAGACATGCTAGTTAAAACAGAAATTGGGCGGTAGCTTTCGACACTGTCTCTGTTTCCACCCTTATGAATTGGGTGTATAATCGAGAAATTGAAATTATCGAGGAAAATTCCATTATTAATGCACATATTATATATGTGCGTTAGAATTAGGCATATGGTATTTTTGACACGTTTTAGGAAAGAAACTGCTATACCATTCCAACCTGTAGCTGAATCATTTTTCAAGCCAACTATCAGATCACCAATTTCATATTGATCAGTTTCAGTCAATACAAAAGATTTTAAGGGGATACTGATGTCGCAATTTGTAGTGCCTTATTTACAACATCGTCAGCTAATTGTTGCCCAATACTAGCGAAATAATAGTTTATTTGGTCGACGGATGATAGTGCGCCGTTGTGGTTAAGTTTTAAGAGCTCTTCGGCTGGATTTTTCTTAGCCGTGGTGTTCGTGAATTGTATAGAGTCGATCGAGTGAGATTTTTTAATTTAATTTTTTTATTTTTTTATATTAAAACTAGCTGACCCGGCGGGCTTTGTACCGCATTTCTTTTTTTTTAAATATAGCCTATGTTACTCAGCGCTAATGTAGCATTCTAATGGTGAAAGAATTTTTTAAATCGTATACATACAAAAATACAAAGCTTTCCACTTTATAATGTTAGTATAGATAACTATATTCCAGTATTCCTACTCAGAGAGGCGTAGTCATTTCAAAGTTACATCTCTAGAAACACGCCGCAAGCAGCAAGACCTCCTTCACTTACACAAAATTGTTCATTCTGAATTTGATTCCCCCAACCTTCTTAAAATAGTTAATTTCAACACTAGATCTTTCTTGCGAAATAGACAGAAGCTTTTTATACTGCAAACATATAGAAACAATACCTCATACTATAACCCCGTAGTTCGGATGTGTCGCTTATACAACGAACTGTCGCAGGAACACGACGAGCTGGATATTTGTATAAGTAATCACATCGCGTTTAGATATAAGGTAAAAAATATCTTGAACTGAGATGTCCAGTTGATGTCCAGTCATGTCTGTCACCTGTTTCAACTGTATCTTAATTTATTTACGTGCTAATGCTTGTCATGCTGTGTGAACACGCTTTTGGGTTTCGATCTAGATTAGATAATTGTATAGGCTACTATTTAGCATAAGCTACGATTGTTACCTGTTGTGTACACCATATGTATAAATAAATAAATAAATAAATAAATAAACTTCCTTTTAATTAAAAACTTTGGCATCAATCAAAGACGATGTTATAGAGTCCTAGAGTAGAGTTACAAAATAGATAAGTAAAATGAACAGAAATGCTCGAGCAACGATAGGTCTATCTAGCAGTGCCTGGTTAAATTAGATCTAATATATTTTTCTCTTCTTTAAGCATACCTTGCTCTCTCACCTTTAAAATAGCAGAATTGAGACTCGGACGTCTCGGAGCAGTTATGTCGCTGGCCCGCGTTCATATTTGATGGTGGTTTACGGATACCAGCGGGTCTGGGAAAGCTCGCTGATTATGTGGTGATTCTACCCCCTGCTCCCGCCTCCCTGGTCCAGGTCCAAAGGCTTCGATAGGGATTCAGGAATAGAGGAAACTCCTTGTACAATCCAACGCATGTCACGCTCGCGAGAGTGGTCCGTGACCACGAACACTCCGAATTTCACCCTGACACGGTCTGCCAATATGGAGGACGCTCTCGAGATAGTTTAGGCGCTCGCTAGATTCTAGACTGCAAGCAGTGGAAGAAGGTGGGCAAACTGCTGCCTTCTTCTACCGATACGTTTGCAACGGACTGTGTCCGCACTCCGCATGGAGATCCTCTTCGCGGACCGTCTTCGCAGCCAACTTCAGCGAAATGACCACTTTACTAAATGAAGCCATGGTCCTCCACGACCTTTATAACTGTCCAGCATGATTCTTTACCACGCTTGGTAGCGAGAGATCCCCATTTCGCACGGGCCCTCGTCTAACACGCACTACTTATGATCTACTTTAGAAACCCAGGTGCAGATTCCCAGCATGGTTCAATCACCGCCCGATCCTCTGATGCCACTACACATTTCATCATGCTGCACTGAATCTATCTATCCTGCTAACCCAGTTTTAACATATTGAGCCTTATCTGGAGGCACGGCAGTGCCCCCGCCAAGTCGAGCAAAAAAGCGGCACGGCCGTACCATCCTTTTCTCGAAGCAGTTCAGGCCATTTTCGACTTCCAACAACTTCGTTGTGGATAAAACTAGAAGCCTGAATTTTCAGTAACCAAGCAGGCATTGTATAAATACGGTACATTTCAAATTTCATTCAATTTGAGCCAGTAGTTTAAGAATTAAAACTAGTCAAAGTTTCTTAATTTTGTCACTGACTGACTAACCGATCGATCATTAAAACTCTAAGCACTTCTAGCAGACATAGAAGCTTCAAATTTAGAATACAATGAGTGTTTAGTGTATAAATCAAGGAAAAACTAAAATGTTTTGCAATTTCGGTCCAGTTTTCTAGATACACCAACTGCAAAAATAACTTTGTAATCCCATATAAATGTATAAAACGTATAAAATGTAAGTGCGATTGCCAAGTCAATCTATTTATTTAAAACATAAAAGATTTTTAATATTGAGAACTTGGTATTACATGGATCTCACAACTTTTTACGGTAGAAGAACTGAGTTGCGAGACTTGGTTTTTTTACAAGTTTGTTTTTAATGGTATATCTATTAATTACATTTAAAATCTTAATGGAATGCAGACAAATAGGCTTTACAGCTACCACTTAAAATCTGAAGTTACTATGATATTAGCTGATAATTAAGAGAAAAGCAGAAAACTGTTGACTTTTATTTTCTATAAACTACGTGAGAGAAAAATGAATTATTAAATGAATAGCTTTTCAGTGAACATAATTCAACATAATTTTCACGTAAACGCCTATACTAGCAGTGACTGCCAGTCCGCTCGCGAGGACTTAAATTATGCAAAAAATACACTGGAAAGTGTTTTAAACTTGGATGTGTCCAATATGCAATGGATAATAAAATTAATAGCTTTCTACTTTCTATTGTTTATATAAAAGTATTTTGCAAACTACAATAAAATTAAAATTTTCGTTTTCGTTGATAATTGCCGCACGTAACGAAATAACTACCTTTATATTGCTATCAAATTTATCCTATAAAAAACACATATGTTGAAAAAATTTCCACGAGCAGGATTTGAACCTGCGCCCTTCTGACATATCGGGTCAGGTGCTCTTCCAATTGAGTTATCGTGGTTCTAACCAGCCCGCCGAAATTATTCAACACTTTTTACTTTGAAAGCCAAAGGCGCCCATTCAATGTCAACAACTACCTACCGTCACTAACATCCGATCATAATATATTTACAAATATTAAAGATCAGTTAAGGAGTAAGCAAGCCATTTATAAAATGTTCAAATAATTTTTAACGCAAATTTTGTTGCGAACAAATAACAAAAACACAATTATATTGAAAAAAATTCCACGAGCAGGATTTGAACCTGCACCCTTCTGACATACCTTCATCATTCTAATGAATTTCGTTCGCAATAAAATTTGCCTTAAAAATTATTTAAACATTTTATCCTTTATGTTAGTATTATGTAGTGATGTATCTAAATAATCTAAAGTACTCGTAAATCAGTTTGACGATAGACTAAATTAATTCTTTACTAATAATAAAGTTAACTTATCCGTAGGACTCTACTTCTTATAGCTACCCCGTTCCTTTTCACACGACGACTGACGGAGAATAAAATCATTCAGTAAAATGACCATTATTAATAGTAACTATTAGTTTGATATTAGTTTATGGTCTCGTAATCTCCGCGATACTGAACCACTTTCCCAAAAAACTAGGTACTAGGTACAATTCACAAAACCATGATCTAAAACGCTTTCAAACGTAATTCTGTATCACGATTTTAACACAACCCGAAAAAGTAAGAGTCAATAATAAAAAGGGGCGGCAGTACCATTATAGGGTTACATCACCGTATCAACAAAATAGTACCCACTACATGGGGAGATAGGGCTATATCCCACCATTCTGATCCAATGTTAGTGTTCTTTAACGACTGCGATGAGGAGCTTGATGGCGCAAAGGTTAAGAGGAGCTCGATGGCGCAGTGGTTAACGCGTCCGGTCTTCGCTTGCTAAAGTTAAGCTGTTAAGCAACTTTCGCAAAGGCCGGTCATCGGATGGGTGACCAAAAACTTATCATCTCGAGCTCCTCCGTTCTTCGGAAGGCACGTAAAGCCCGTTGGTCCCGGCTACATTAGCAGTCGTTAACAACCACCAATTGGCACTGAGCCCGCGTGGTGGTTAATGGCCCGTTCTCCCTACATCCATAGGAAAGGCTCGTGCCCCATCAATGGGGACATAAAATGAGCTGATGATGATCTAACGACAAGCAACCGGGACTACTTATTTCTTCTGTGTCGTTGGTGCCTTCATTTTTATTTAGAACCGTCATCGCAAAAATATCATCGTAATACAAACGCGCAGTAGGCTGCTGCGCCATCGAGCTTCTACCTTAGAACACTTTTATACTAGAGCTGTTAAAACTTCCCATGGCATACGCAATTCGAGTTTGTATTGAACTTTATTAGCAAGCGCTCTTAGAATGCTTGTAAAACTCTAAAAGTGTGGATTAACAGTAATTTTTTGGGTGAATGTCGATCAGTGGCGTGACAGTTTAATTGTGAAAAAATATGAGGAACATATTTTGTAGTTCGAGAAGTGTGGAGAGATTGCCAAAACAAACCTTTTCAGACCAGGTAGGTACCCAATTCATTTCACCAAAGACCAGTCATCAAAAAGCTGCGAATAATAGGTCAACCTAATCGTATCAGGACTATATTGATTATGGAAAATATCAAACGAGTCACACCACTGCCACACCACCGCCGTCTCATCTACATTTTGAAACCTGTTCCGCCACTCGGGAGCTTGTATTCGTCAAACGTCACAGTGTGATACAAAACTAAGGTGTATTGGAAGGTAGGCAATATTCTGTGTAAGCGTGTAGTCGTCGCCGCAGCTTTTAATACAAGTTTGGTGCCGATGTCGCGTCGTTCACAGGGCAAACGGTCATGGGATGTGCGCGCATCAGTGCTAGCTCGCAATACCCATAATTTGATCAGGAGCATCGTAGAGAATCTCCAAGTGGAACCGAATCCGAGCAAACCTTTGATTGCGTTATCCGTCGGTGAGTACAAAGTAGTTTTTTTATAACATTTTTTATTAGAAAGTTACGATCTAGACTGTTTGTTATGTGGTTATGATAAAAAGTATTTTTATTTAAATTCCTCGCTGAAATGATAATTGTGGTTTCAAATTAGCAGTTTTATTGCACCACAAACACGGGTTTTTATAACGCAAATTACTTCTTACTATTATCTAGGATTAGCTGGTAGAGATCTCTTCTAGAGACAAGCTTACTCTACCGTTACATCATGTGTAACATGTTTTTCACATGTGGTTTTATCTATGCAATTAATAATTGTTTTCATTATGATTCATGATGCACGAGGGATCTTCATTTTTTTATTTAGCTTATCTGTCTGTTTGTAGTGTAATGTTTCGTTTATTCATTAACAAATTTTTGTAAATAACTTAGGTACCTAAGTAAAGGTCAGCTTGCCAGCTTGTTAGCTTAGTCAAGGTCATCACCACGCAAGATAAACGAATGACTGTAAAGGTACCTACTTACTCTTATATGTTTTCATTATTACTAAATCAGATTAACATTACAGGTGATCCGACAGTTTTTGGAAACTTGAACCCACCAGAGCAAGTGCTTCAAGCGGTGCGAGAGAGTATAGAATGGTCGTCGAGCCGAGGCTATGGTTCCATGGTGGGTCACCCAGAAGCGAGGCAAGCGGTCGCGGAGTACAGTTTGCACCAGGGTCCGGTGACCGGCGATGACGTGATTCTGTGCAGCGGCTGTTCGCACGCTATCGAGCTAGCTGTGAGCGTCATTGCAGACCCCGGTCAAAATATACTGGTCCCTAGACCCGGATTCATGATATACAAGACTGTAGCCGAAGGCTTAGGAATCGAGATTAAACATTATGACTTACTGGTGAGTGTTTCCAGCCTTTTGCAATACGGTACGCAGACTTTCCACACTAATTTTCTCATAAATAAATAACATAATTGTTTCGACCGGCACAATATCGATAAAGTTTCTGTGGGTGGTATAGTTCCCTAAAATTCGAGAAACTACCACGCGGTGTCAGCTCTGTTTGGTATATATAAATGGATATTCGAACCGATATTATACAAGTTTCTAGATTGAAACGAGTTTCAACTTATTGTGAACTAAATTTGCATACCTACGGCTTATTTACACATTTGTCTCTTGTAACTGCGTAGCTAAATCCTTGATAAAGGTTAGATTTATATTAATAACTTGAGTAATTTTATTTGCAGCCTAATCAACAATGGAAAGTAGATCTGGAAGACCTAGAGAATCAAATAGATGACGACACAGCCGCTATCGTTGTCATAAATCCATCCAATCCGTGCGGTTCTGTTTACAACAAAGAGCATCTATGTGAAATTTTGGACGTGGCATCGAGAAACTGTATTCCTATAATTGCTGATGAGATATACGAGCACTTCGTTTTCAGTGGCCACGAATTCTCAGCTATTTCAGCATTGTCAAAAGATGTTCCTGTGCTAACCTGTGGTGGACTGACGAAGAGGTTCTTAGTGCCCGGGTGGAGAATGGGATGGATTGTAATGCACGATCGCCAAAATGTTTTGGGAAAAGAAGTTCGTAAAGGCTTATTCAATCTGTCGAGTAAAATTCTTGGCCCTAGCACATTGATACAGAGAGCTTTACCGACTATACTTAAATCGACGCCGCAGAGTTTCTTCGATGAGGTTGTTTTGTTTATCGAGGTGAGTGGAAGGTTCCACGGAGCGATCGAACCCATTCATGCACTTACCCTAACCGGTATTGAGACATTTACATTTTGTAGATAAGCTTCCTTACTGCACTTTGAAACTCATTGAGCCCAAAACATGAAGTAATAATTATGTTTTAATTAATTTTTCTTTTCCTAGAATAAACGAATATTTTGAGTGAGAAAATTATAAAAATTAAATGGCGAACTCATTATTACGTGCCTCCTTGTTTCCCATTTAAATACAGTTTATCGAAGTGAATATCACAACAGTATGTTAATTTCGCTAGCTTCGTACACTTCGGGTTTTCTCAGCATTTTCAATAATGTCTTAAAGATCTTATAAACTAAATCTAAATTTTCCTTCTCTCTCTAATTTTATAGTTACTATAAAGATGGACAGAAACTTATTACAGAACTATAAATAGTTCTGTAATAAGTTTCTGGGTTTCTTAGGTAAACCTAAGGACTCTTTCTAATGAGACGTTTCGTGTCGATCCGCTACCGTGCACTGCGTACTTATTTATTTTATTTCTTTGTACCATGTATGTGTTTTGTTTTTTATGTGTACAATAAAGTATTTTATTCTATTATATTATATTCTACCATATTGAAACTGTCGTGCGGCTGACGTGCGACGCCTAACTTGAAAGAGCCTAACAGTCACCAGAAAAAACATAAAATTTAACAAAAAGTAGAGACCAGCAAGCCAATAATTTACATAATAGATTATTTCTGTAAAGTTTAAAAAAAATACATTTGTAAATTTTTGTGAAGTGCAGACGCCCACCAATCTATCCAAAACTGTAAAATTTCTTCAATAAATGTTCAACCATATACCACAAACATAACGTTTCAAGTCTATTGAGAAAATTTGACAGTTTGTAGTAGATTGAAGTGCAGCCTGTGTGTACTTTGCTTACGCTTGCTAGAATCTGTAAAAAAACTTGTTTTGCAAGTGGTGGTGAACTGGTGACCTGTCCACTGAAGAGCTTACCCTAATTTACTTAATTAACCAAATTCAATTAAATTTTACAGAATCAAGCCAAACTGGCGTATGAGGAATTACGTAGAGTTCCTGGCCTGAGGCCGATCATGCCGCAAGGAGCCATGTATATGATGATAGAGATCAAGATGACACAGTTTCCAGAATTCCAAAGTGAACTGCAATTTGTTGAGCAAATGGTGTCCGAGCAGTCGGTGTTTTGTCTGCCGGGAGAGGTAAGCCCAAGTCAAATTAAACTACTTGTGATACTTAATTTGTAGACTGGCTGACTTTGAACTGCTTCTTCTTCTCAGACCTCTCAGACTCAGTTGACCCCAGAAGTCCCCGATTCGAATCCAAACTACTAGTATATTCTATACTCGGTTATAATAGATTATAAGTTAGTGGTAGAGCTTGTTTTTATCAGGGTTTGATTTTGATACCAAAATTCAAAATTCAAAATCCAAAATCATTTATTCAGTTTAGGCTGTAGCCTACTTGTAAGTAGCTCTTATGAATGTCACTATGCCATCGGTTCGTAAGTCTACTCTGGGCGGGAGATCTTGTACTGAGAAGAACCGGCAAGAAACTCAGCAAGTGTCCAGCTCTATTCTCACTTACAGCGTCAAAAGTATGGGAAAATGCCCTATCATAGCAGGACACTTTCCATTACAATAAACACAAAAAATATAGAAGACAACCACAACATGTAAAAAAAAACAAAAAATAAAAAATATACGTTAACAAATTTACATTTACCGTTACCGAATTCTTTCTATCAGTATCGTTAATTAACGTTATTTCTTGAAAGTAAAATTGTTAGCGATAATGCAAGTTACGTTATCTACAAAGGTAAAGGTAGTGGTTAATTTTTTTATTACGTACCCAATGCGCTTTGGCTAATCCGCATAGATCTGATCTGATTAGTTTACCGGTGAAAATGACACACAGATAACAATACCATGCATAACGTAACCTTTGCTTGATAGTGTATCGTTCATCATCATCATCATCAGCTCATTTTTATGTCCCCACTGCTGGGGCACGAGCCTTCCCTATGGATGGATAGGGAGAACGGGCCATAAACCGCCCACGCGCGCCCAGTGTGGGTGGCTAATGCAGCCGGGACCAACGGCTTTACGTGCCTTCCGAAGCACGGAGGAGCTTGAGATAATACATTTTTAGTCACCCATCCGATGACCGGCCTTTGCGAAAGTTGCTTAACCTCAGCACTCGCAGACCGAGCGCGTTAACCACTGCGCCATGGAGCTCCTCCTAGTAGTAGTATCGTTATCTAATTCTAACGGTATTCAAAGCCCTGGTTTTATGTCCGCCAAGCTGCATAAGTCTGTTACCATAGCAACGTTGTAGTAGCATTGCGTTGTTGTGCTAACTAGAGATAAGATAATCAGTTCCTCAGTAGTTTCGGGTGAAGTGCACTTCCATCTTCGGTCTTATTATCACATACCATCAGGTGATATGAAAGCTTACAAGTTGTTAAATAAAATAGTAAAGATAATAAAAAATCCAAAATAATAGGTTTGATATAGGAAGAGGAAAAAACATAGTTCCTTTTATTTCAAAACTCTACCACTTACACAGTTCCGCAATAAAAAAAATCCAACTGTGTATGGACAAAAATCGACCTTGGAAAAGATTTCTAAACAAACATTGGTATTTATTATTTATTAATTTTTTTCTTTTTATTTTGGCACCAGCAGTCATTACAAAATAAGCATCATAAAATACTACAAACTGAACAGACAAATAGGGCCGAAAGTTACATACGAAAACAATTTATATCGGTGCGAGACAAAAGTAATGTAAAATATACTTATAAATATAAAAGACTATGTTAAACACAATACCATACGATACAATACGATACAGTGCACACGTAAACAACTATTACTAACTGTAATAATAATTTAGTTTATACAAATAAATTGCTATTTTAAGCGATGACAAAAACAGTTTTGGTGACATCATGTCACCACATGTGTTCTATTACCTTTTTATTAACTACCTACGTAATATACTTATATTATATTCCTAACATTACCTATATACTATAACAAACTATGCCAAATTTTGCTTTTAAATTCATCTGAGAAGCCATTAAAAACATCGAGATCAGAAAATTCTTTATTATATAAGTTAATCGAACGTGAAATAAAACAGTTTCGGGTATAATTTTTATGAAGAACGGGTGCCACTAAAGTTTTAATAACACGTTGGGGACGAACAGGAAGGCGTGCTTTGATAATGAAATGGATCTTGGCTAATAGCGCGGGAGAATCTACCTTACTACTTAAGATTTTGTGCAGGTAAACCAGCTCAAATTGTTTTCGACGGTTACTGAGGCTAAGTAAATTATGACTAGAGAGAGAAGCATTGTAAGAGTCGCTGTAACGGTTACATCTATAATTAACAATTCTAATAAATTTCTTTTGTACCTTTTCTAGTCTATCAATATGCTTTTTGTAGAACGGGCTCCACACCACACAGCCAAAATCTAATATCGATCTTACGAATGAAAAGTATAGTACCTTAAGAGTAACTACATATGTCATTAAATGGTTTGGTTATTCGGTTAATAAAACCTAAGCTTTTGAACGCACGCTTTGTCGTAAGGTAAAAGTCAATTCATCATCCATGAGGATGCCCAAATCACGAATTTCTTTCACTCGTTTAAGTGCATTATCAAGAAGTGGTAACTATAACGGAGCGGTGCCTTTTTTCTGGTATATGTAACAACTTGTCTATGTCATTTATGTACAATGAAAAGAGTACGGGACCAAGGTGAGAACCTTGCGGTACCCCAGATGGGATAAATAAGTAAGTAGAGCAGTAGCCCTTAACGCAGACAGCATGACTACGGTTACGTATATAAGAATCAATCCATCTGAGCAGATTGCCATGCACACCAAGCCTCCATAACTTTTCCAAAAGCGAGTCGTGGTTTATTTTGTCAAAAGCCTTGGAGAAATCTGTGTACACGACATCCACCTGACTGCCTTTGTCTAAAGCTCTAAATAGGAAATCTGTGAACATCAGCATATTCGTGTTTACATTACGCGACTTAACAAATCCATGCTGGTTTTCATCAATATGATTACGAGCAGCATATGCCAGTTGACTTGTGACAATTTTTTCTAATGTTTTGCCTAAAACACATAATTTTGAGATAGGTCGGTATTGAGTTATTAACTCCCTTTGTGAATTCTTAGGAATTGGAGTGACTAAACCTTTTTTAATAGACAGCTGAAAAATGCTCGCAATCGGTTTAAGAAGTTCAATAGCACACTGAACAGCAGCACTGGATGAATTCCATCAGGAACGGCTCCTTTATTGACATTCAAACTTTTTAATTCCTTTAAAATGATTTCATAGTTAAGGCAAATAGTATTGATGTCGATAGGCGAGTCGTAGGAAGCACTGTCAAAACTAAAGTCGATATTACGGCTGTTCGTACTCGTACTAGTTGTTGGATCAACAAAAACCGATTGAAATTATCTATTAAAAGCAGTACAGATATCAACACCACTCGAAATAGTTTCGCCATCATAAATTAGTTTATGTGGGATTTCACCAGTTTTTTTTTTCGATTTTACGTATGACCAAAAGAATTTTGGATGACATTTTATTCTCTCTTCAGATAAAGTAATGTAATTCAAATAACACTCTTTTTCCATTTTGCATAACTGTGATCTTAGCTTAGAAAATGTATTATAGTCGCTTGCATTATGATAAATTTTCCACTTTCTATGGTATTTACGTTTCTCGTTATTTAGTTTAATAATGGCTCGATTATACCATGGTGGGTGTTTACCGGTGTCAGAAACAGTATATGATCGTGAATGAAAATTTCACAATTCTAATCTACCAATTATTTGCATTTTTCAGTGTTTCTGCTTCCCGAATTATATGCGCATAGTGCTGACAGTACCTGAAGACATACTAAGAGAGGCCTGCCAGAGAATCGCAATATTCTGCCAAGACCATATTGTAACTAGGGATAAAATTAAAGAAATAGACAGCAACGAAGTGACTATGCTAAATGAACCATGTGAAATTATAAGTCTGTAGTCAATATTTTATTTACTAATCTTTTTGATATACAGGTTGCGAGAAAAAGGATGTGTCGAACGAACGGTAAAAGTGTTTATCTAAGATTATTATTTAGGCATACCTATTTGAATTGTGGGCTAATGGCCGTTATCACCGACGATACCTAGATTTTTGGTAGCTGTATAGCTCCTATGCCATGTTTAGATGACGGTTGCTGTAGTTAAGTCAGTAAGAATAATAATATGTGCAATATTTCGATTTGATTTTATTCAAAACCGTTACTTATTAACATTGCTTAGGATTTATTAAACCTCAGAGAAAAAGACGATTTGCTTACTAACGGAGTTCGATGTTTTTTTGGTTAAATTTTGACCTACGTTTTTTGGGAAAAAGTTGTTTAGTATTGATACTGATCTGAGTGAACAAATGAGGGTCACTATGAATAAGGACTTTAGAACAACATGTAAGTTCAATCAACCGTTTGATTGAACAAACATATAATTATTAACTCTTTTACTCAAAATTTTATAATTTGAAATTTTCTCTTTTTTAACTTTTTTCTCGTAATTATTTTATTTGTTATTTCTTATAGAAAAATTGGCATAATCTTAACACCTTAAACGCCATATCTTCGACAAACAATGGAATAATTCCCGCATATTTCTATTGTGTCTGGGCCTGTCGGCCGTCAACCTGTTAATTAATAAACAAAGAGTTACAAAGAATAAAAGTCGTCACAACTATTGAAAGATGAACCTTGAAGGTCAATTAAGTATTTAGTTTGACTTAAGGAGATTGTTTAAAGCTTCTCGACCCTTACGGTTAGGCAGACCCTTTTTCAAACACCCTGTTTAGTCTGTACTCTAATCGGACTTTTAATAAGTAGTACATTATGTTGAGTAAGTATGTATCATATTTTTTAACAGCATACCAGAACAAATTGAAAATTATTAAATGGTTAATCGAACTAAACATGCTATCAGTCCAAATAAAACACAAAGATCCAAAATTAGCCTAATATTCAAATGTTTACCTACTTAGTGTAGAAATTGTATATAATTTATCGATGTATACATCTAGTTATAATTACTTACCATCTTATATAATTATAATAAATAATGTTACAAAACAAATGCCTTTCATTAACAAAGACTGTTTAGAAATATTTATTTTGTTTGCTAATATAAAGCTGTGTAAAGTAAAAAAATAAACAAATGAATATGATTTGTGAGTGCAAAATGTTCACCTTTTATTAACTGGTACCATGTAACGTGATAAAAAGTGTATTTTCTCCCGCATATATATTTGAAAACAAACCGTCTTACAAATAAACACGGAATAAAAGCTCGAAAAAAGAGAGCAGCTCGATGGCGCAGTGGTTAACGCGCCTGGTCTGCGAGTGCTGAGGTTAAGCAACTTTCGCAAAGGCCGGTCATCGGATGGGTGACCAAAAATGTATCATCTCGAGCTCCTCCGTGGTTCGGAAGGCACGTAAAGCCGTTGGTCCCGGCTGCATTAGCAGTCGTTAACAATCACCAATCCGCACTGGGCCCGCGTGGTGGTTTATGGCTCGTTCTTCCTATCCATCCACAGGGAAGGCTCGTACCCCAGCAGTGGGGACATTAAATGAGGTGATGATGAACCTACTTAATAATAATGACTGTCGATATCACCATTCTCCATGATGCGAACCTCGTGAATGCTGAGAAAGACAAACAAATCAAATATCTCGACTTAGCACACGAGGTTGTCGATATTTGGAGTGTGGATTCGGCTGTCTGACTCTGGTCCCGATGCCGGCGAACCCCTATTTTTTTATATTTTTAAATGTTTTATTTATTTTGTTTTTAAAAAATATTTAAAAATGTAAATTTATACAGGATGTTTAATATGTATATATTCCCGAAACGTACCCATGTTAACAAGTCTATATACTATTATGCCAAGGTCAGAAATTGGAAATTGTAAAAAAAAAAATCGACTTTCCATACTAACTCGATCAGCTGATGGGTCATTTTGTATGGAGAGTCGAACATTTTTTTTACAATTTCCATCTTTCATATGTGTGTGTGTGTGAGAGGGTGTGTGGGGGTGTGTGTGTGTTATGTTAAGCATGTTAGTAGACTAATCAAGCAAGTTAATGTTACTTAAGTATAGGTATGATGGCGACAGTCAACAATTCAAAGGACAAAACTTCCTTTTAATACTTTATTCCATAAAGTCAGTATTTCAGCATTTCCTTATATATTTTATCCATATTCTTATCCTTACCCATCCTATCCTTTATTCATATTTTCTATCCTCTCTATTTGATAAAACCCGCCATGCGTCCTACCATAGACCCAGATTGGCGTCCCTTCTTTACGCCCGGAAGCGGAAAGAACACGCCAATTGAATAAATACTTTTTACATTAAAACCTTATCACCTCAGATTCTACACGACCATATCGAAGAGCAAGTTGCTGATGGATAATCATGATCATTTTTAACATATTGTTAAATCACACCTATCACTTTCAGCCCGAGAACTCTTCCACACAGCACGTTTTATGATTGTTTCCTACCGTGCAAGCTGTTCGTCTCTGGACCTCGCCTCCAGTTGCGATCAGGCGTGCGCAATCCATTCACACATCTAAGGAGTTCATGTAATAACTCCACCTGTCCGCTTAACTATGTCCTGCTTCAAAACTACCACACCAGAGGCTTTTATTTATATAATAAAACTTACTGATCCGACAGACATTGTCCTGTCTAAACTTTATTAAATTTATAATATGCATGTATTAAATACATATAAACCTTCCTTCAAATTAATTGATCATTCTATCTATTTCTTATAGCTGCTATAAAATCCGTTGTATATATTATTAAAAGATCTAAGCGTACAGACAGCGGGAGCGACCTTGTTTTATACTTAATATTGTTAAAGATACATTTCCTTCCAGTACCTACATTTCAATAGTTTGCATCCAGCCTATTAGCTCCCTCCACCCGACCAGTTATCTAAAAATCGCTATAAAGCGATAAGACCGCCAAATTATTTTATTACGGTTTTTCGTTCATTACTTATTTAAAAATTGTAACTTCCATACAAACTTTCCACTCCTATTTCACCTCTTTAGGGGAGGTTTTTCCAAAAATGCTAATACACGTCATTCTTTATTTTTATTGAAAATCTAAAGAACGATTATATTATTTACTTTTATAGTTTTTACTTTAAAAATAACAATTTCCCCAAAAAACCTTCTTCCCTTTTTTTTACTCCTTCAAAGAAAAATAAACAAAATTCCTGAGACACGTCATTCTTTATTTCTTTTTAAAAAGCCAAATACCAATTTTCATGTATTCAACTTCAAAACTAACGGACTTTCATACAAACATTCACCCCCTATTCGACCCCCTTAGGGTATGATTTCCGTAGTGGCTGGCTACGTCACTCAATTAACCTACAGTCCAAATTTCATCTGAATAGCTTCAGCGGTTTCAGCTCGGCGATGATGAATCAGTCAGGACAAGTCATTATATATATATATATATATATAGATGTCAATTTGTACAGTGTTGCAAAATGTATTATCTATTTATCGTTGTGCATAATCCTCCCAGTCTAGCTCTTATGAAAGGACAAAGCTGGTTAACAACAGCTGCTGATCCAAAGGATGTTGCGCTTATTTTTCTATTGTTTCCACCTCACCCCATGGCTGCATTTCATTATCATTCATCCAAATCCTGCATAATTCATTAATTAATCAACAAAGTCAATTCATCATCATCGCCAGCTCAAATACGTCCCCACTGCAAGGGCACGAACCTTCCCTATGGATGGATAGGGAGAACGGGCCACAAACCACCACGCGGGCCCAGTGCGGATTGGTGGTTGTTAACGACTGCTAATGCAGCCGGGACCAACGGCTTCACGTGCCTTCCGAAGCACGGAGGAGCTCTAGATGATACATTTTTGTTCACCCATCCGATGACCGGCCTTTGCGAAAGTTGCTTAACCTCAGCACTCGCAAACCGGGCGCGTTAACCACTGCGCCATCGAGCTCCTCAACTCCTCAACAAAGTCAATTGCTTCGGATTACCTTCGGACTACCGGTAGTGCATAATGGCGCGCGAGAACTTAATATTCAGAATATCTATAGTAAGTAACCTATCAGCCCAAAATGTCAACCAGATATCTATACCAATGCACCGTAATCACATACTTAGATCGTAAACACATAGGTACTTAGAACCGGTAACGGTAATGAAATAATATTTACCTTCACCTTCAGCGATTCATTCACAAATCTGTTTGTAATCATTCGTAATTTTTTGACGTGACAACGTCTTATAATTCGATAGAGCCGGCTGCACGCACGAAAAAATGCGGCGTTACCTCGCTCTGAGGCGTTCCATGTAAGGCTTGAAGTGCAAGCGAGAGCGCGGAACGAGCGACATAGAAGCACAATCGGCTGAGTAGAAATTTAACCGTGCTGCTGTGCAAGCCCGTGTCCGGCATCGCCACCGCGGTACTTACCCCCAACACCCCCCGACACCCCCAACACCTCCCGACACCACCAACTCCTCCCGCCTACCTGTTCGACGGGCTGCTGCTGCTGTGCAAGCCCGTGGCCGGCATCGCCACCGCGGTACGTACCCCCAACACCCCCCGACACCCCCAACACCTCCCGCCTACCTGTTCGACGGGCTGCTGCTGCTGTGCAAGCCCGTGGCCGGCATCGCCACCGCGGTACGTACTCCCAACACCCCCCGACACCCCCAACACCTACCGACACCTTCTTAAGACGTTGTCACGTTCAACTATCGTCAGTAAACCGACTTTACAGACAACCAATTTTTTTATTTTTTTTAAATATTTTCGGCATGCGCCTCTCGCCTTCGGCATTCCTCAATCAATCATTCCTGCGGGAGTCCTCAAATACTGACTATCTGCCGGAACACAATAACGCTACGAACAATTGATTTATTCCGGCATATTTAGCAATGTCATAGGAAGAAACCTAGCATTTAGGACACAGGCCCAGCCTAGTTTTGATGTTAGTGTTCTTGCATTTAGTTCACAAATAAGTGTTTACATTGTGTTTATGTCCCTTAATGTATTTTTTTGATCAACAAAGAAAGAACATACAAAGAGGCGGCCTTCATTATTAGTTTTCCTAGTTGTACCTTTAAAAAAATCCGACGCCTGATGAGATATGATGACCCACTTTATCAAAGATTGTACACCGAATCAACGGCTCATCGCCACTCATCGCATCCTAAACTGGGGTGTCCGTTCTAAACACAATTTAAAAAAAAAACAACAATGTTGGAATCTGCTCTAAAAGGCGTTAAATGCAAGTGAAGTACACAATGCACAATCATCAATACCATCGTAAGCAGTGTACGGCTCATGTACCACTCTATCTACCATCTATGTCATAGACGTTTAAAATATTGATTTTTCTGTAATAATAATATTCTTAGGCCGCACCGTAACGGACACTTTAATTTTCACAGCATCTCTGAGAGGAGCTCAGCGTAGTCTACACAACATAGAAATACAAAAGCTTTTCTTTTAATATTTTTTCAGTCAACTATCTAATAATGAAAGTAAACCTTGATACCATGACCTCAGCTAAGTCATCTATCACTTCACCATACCGCATAACTTTGGGAAAGAATCTATAACTTCCATCTCATTGCAATTATAGATTTCATCTCAATCAAGAAAATTATAAGTATAACTACGAGCGGCAGCGGCGGCGGCGCAGCGACAAAACACGCAGGTGCGCGCGTCATTACGTATACGCATAGTAGAATAAAACAAGTATGGTATCTTCATACATACGCACCGAGCGCGGCTTGTATGTGAGCGCGGCCGAGCCAGCCCGTCCGTACGCATCGTCGCACGCACACACTGACAAAGTTTATTGATGCTAATGATGCGCCAGTCGCGGCTGAGCCGTAGTAAGTAATGCCGCGTGCGCTTGCGTGTTTCGTCGCTGCGCCGGCGCGCCGCTGCCGCTCGCACGTAGATTATAATTTGTTAAACGTAAGTCAAGGTCAATGATTGTTACAAAAAAAAACAAGAGATATTGCAGTGTTTATGGATGTCTAAATAGCAGCTTGTCCATTCAGAATTTTCTTTCTTTACTTTACCTACCCAACAAGAACGGTGAGTGAGTACCTCCTGCCTAACCTAATTACACAATTTTGTGTCAGTTATTTACTACCGAAAGAGTTAAGTTCTGCTCCAGATTTCGTGGATTAGAGAGGTAAATACATGTACCTACGGATTTGTAAGTTTAATTTATTAGATTACACGGTACACCCTACCGCTAAAACAAGGGACTAATTAGGTACAGTCCGACGAAACACTTTGGACTTTGTACCGCTCTTATGTTGTGGGCATAAGTACTAATATCGAACTGCAAGTGTTTACCGTGATGTGCTGTTGACCGTACCTACTTACCTATTGTCAGTTGTTGTGTTGTACAGTTGACAAACTAAGTTTAGGTAGATCGGGGATTCTCTGGAATTCATGAATTCATATTTCTAAGTATGTTCTTATTTTATATGTAGATACCTCATTCTAATTAAAAGCGACAGCCCTACAAGTTTAGGTGATTATCGCTCGCTCGGGGGCCGAGTCGACTTACTTGTTTCATTCTACTATGGTACGGACGTCACGGAACGGACTGGCTTAGCGATCGACGATATGCATCAAGCGCGGATCCACCGTTGTGGGCACAGTACAGTATTTGTATTTTAAAACTGGACGAGTTTCAATGTATATGTATGTATTATGTATCCGTTTCGTATGTTTTATTGTTATGTGTTGTGCAGGTCAATAAATGTTTCTTTATCTTTATATGCGGTTGTATTCAATCCCTAAAAAAAACTAGCAATAAAACCGTGCGGGTGTGTAATTCTGAACGACTATATGCTTTATTTGCTCTATAGCAGCACTCAACAAACGCACGCATTCACCGCTAAAATCTTACCAAGTCCAGAAAAACAACAAAAAAAAAGCAAAAAAATTATAAAAAAAACAAAAATATTTTGATTACGACTCATACTTGGTCGATTTTTGGGTCGCCGCCGTACCCGCAGTCATTTTTGTGTGCTGGATCCGCGCTTGCGATGCATATCGAACCGATGTATTAATAATACTCAAATATCAAATATATATCGATGTTTTTTATTCGATGTATCGAATACGCAAAATATGACACTAGTCATGAGAAATTTAGCTCTTTGAAGAGATAAGAGCTATATAGCTCTTTATCCAGTCAAGAGCTATATATCTCTTCTAGCTCAGTAGCTCATTTAGCTCAGTGTAGTTCATGAAGATAGAAGGCTCTTGAGTCGTTTAAATGTGTACAGATCAGACTCGCTCGACTGATACTTTTGAGTTATATTCGTCAGAACTACAGACTGATTAAAACCACAGAATGATTTATTAATCATATATTATTATATTATTTAGGTAGGTAGGATAAATTAGGTAGTTATTACGTAATTCCTAGTAAACTAGGTATTCCTATTTAGCTTTTTGAACGTGTAGTAGTCACAATTCGTTGTTTATTTTCAACACTAACTTAATGAATTTTAACTGTTTTTAGAATAATGTTTATTATTATATTGACTCGTCGAATTAGCCACGATTTTCCTTCATACTTTGACAGGCTTAGGACTGTCAACCAAAATAAACATAACTGTAACATATTTAGAATTTTTGCGCAGAAAATTCTACTCCTAAATATGCACCTTATTAGAATAGCAATATAGATTTAATTTGAATGCATACGTACGTAGAGCTAGCGTATCCAAATCCAATCCAATAGGCACTGCAGTGTTTGTGTGTGTACATCTCTTTCTTTCGCTCATACACGTCATTCGAAACGCATTTGTCTCTCTTTGTCTATCGAGCCGCTCGTTTCCGACAGTCCGATGAAACACTGAGCTAAAAGATATGAATTGAACGAGAATGAGCTAGATATACGTTGAGCTAGAATAGATGAGCTAGCTCATTTTAACAACTCGCTCGCGAGCTACTCATCGCTATATGACACTACAGCCACCTTTAGTGAACGCTGTGATCGTAATAATCAGTTCAACAACGTCCAACGCCTATTATCGTTATCTTATTATCTGTCCCATCTGGTTTAATGCTCTAAGGTCCCATCAGAAAGACTCTTTTCACAGACAGGGTTAGTTTTAAATAAGCAAAGAAACCGATTGAAGGGAAAATATTAAGTACCTACCTAAACATTTGGTTTTACATAGCATTGAAAAGAAATATTGGGATTTACAAATTTGATTTTTTAATTTGATTTGATTTTATAAATATTTTTCCATAAACCTAGTTTTCGTTTAGTTTCGGCTTCAGTTTCTTATGGGCTGTTAGACCAGTGACCTAACTATTGTAGTTTTTAAATCACCTTACTGCCTAAACATATAAATTGAGAAAAACAATCGATGTTTTAGAAACATCAATGTATTTCTCAATACATCAACATCGATGTAACAGAGCGATGTATTACATCGAAAAAAGCTATGGCTATGTATGGCTATGGCTGTATGGGCTTGACGCCCGTCCTATCAACTAAAGTGGTGTTTTAATCTGTGTCATGTCAGTCATTATGTTGTTTGTCACTGTCAAAATTTCAATTGACGGACTTGTTCTGGAGTTGCTTGCTCTTCGTCTTTAGAATAAGTTCACTCAGAATTTAATAAGAATTCCCTTTAAATACGTGCTCTGAAGTGCTGTATTGATAATTTCAATAATGTCTCAAATAAAATCGAACAAGAAGTTTAAGTGGGCCATGGATTATAATCAGAAGTAAGCCCTCCTACTGATAAAGTTGTTTTAAGGTTTAGCTTGAACTGCAATTTGTTAGGTGTGTCTAATAAACCTTAACGGAATGATTTCAGGAATAAGACATCAGCCGATTTGCCTGCACCGCCAGGATATAGCCAGTCGACAAATGCAAATTACATTGAGACATCTAAGGATACAGATTCCAACTTACTGTTGATTAAAAAATTATGGGATGTAGCATTAGGTCCCCTCAAACAAGTGCCAATGAACCTGTTCATAATGTATATGGCAGGAAATTCAATCTCCATATTTCCAATCATGATGGTGGGAATGTTAATCGTTCGGCCAGTAAAAGCTTTGTTTACAACCCAAAGTACTTTTAAAATTGTGGAGGGCACTCAAGCTGTAGGTCAAAAGTTTGTGTATTTTATTGGAAACATTGTAAACATCTTACTTGCTCTGTATAAATGTCAAAGTATGGGTCTATTACCCACCCATTCTAGCGATTGGTTAGCATTTGAAGAGCCTCAAACGAGAGTCGAGCATATTGGTGGTGGTTTATCATTACTGTAATATTATTAAGAATAAAAGTCACAAGACATGTTTATATTGCTAATTTAATTAGTTTATCATTGTAAAGTTCTATTACATGGTATTTACAGTAACAACATTGAATTTTTTATTTTATCTAGCTTGTGTCATTATCAGTCCTTGCCACCTTTCTTTCCATCTTTAACTTCACCCAATTTAGACTGGATAAAGTCTTGCGTTTTTCGAAATAATGCCTTCGGATCTTCTACTTTATCTATCTGAAATAATTAACATTTAATTAACATTTTGTTAAATATTTTTCATATATTTTTAATATATTTTCATTTTATAACTGTCACAACAAATTCAGCCTAAATTATTTTAGAAATATCAGGCTAAAGTGGAAATTTTATGTTTATCATCTAATAAAAAATGAAAATAAAACACAAACATAAATAACTAATTCCTGGTTCATGGTGTTCAAATTATTAACAAAACAAAAACAAAACAAAATTGAACTAACCATTTCTTTCTATCCATAGTGTTGTCACATTCCTGAGATGTTTTCTTATAAACAAGTTGTACTGCATCCTGGACAAGGAAAAGAGTGTTCAAATACAACTGAAATTAAACCTTGTTAATTTACCTATTGGAACAGGCAGAAATGTGACAGACGCAAAAGAGGCCATAATAAAAACAACACTGAACCAGGAATATTTTTTTGTAGATAATAAGCAAAACAATTTATCTAAAACTATGGGATGACCAAAAAATAAATGTAGGGATGGCCTCCTTTGTGAATTTCAGAAGTAAACTCTTTCATAATTAAAATGTTCAATGATGCCAACCTGATAATTTTGTGCTATGTATACACCAGTGTATATTCCAGAGCCAAATATTATCTGGAAAAAAGTAAATATCGAGATTGGATGGTTGGGAACTAGAAACTTGCAGCTAGTTTATCCTCTTTGACAGTCACACTTTATGCACTCCTAAGTGTAAAATGAAAGTAAATAAGCCCTATACATTAAGAAATAACAGCACACAGTATCTAGTTAATAATTTATGTCTAATACATTGTTTGACAATTAATGTATACCTATGTCAACACAATATTTAATTGAAAATATTGCATTGTTTATTAAACTTACGGAATTTTTGGCCAGTGAAAAGAAACAACCCATGGTGAAATAGGTTTGAGTATTTTCAAAATGATTGGGATTTTCATCAGTCTGGCATTTTTGTATTTAAAATTTTATTATATGTTTACACTTTGCAATAATTTATTCATGAATGACATATTGGACTGTCTTTTTGACATTCTAATTTTAAATGCTACATATTGCTAGCCATAATTTTATTTTTAACTATTCTGCAAGAGGGAGGTTGAATTATATTTCAATTAAGTAGGTACTTGTTGTAAAAATATCAAAATAATACTGATGTCATGATTACCTAAACATAGGTAATACACATAAAATGTGGTAATATGAGAAACTATCAAAGGTCAGATATATATTTTAGTGTAAGATTTAATTTGCATAATAATTGTAAAATCGTACTTAATTATTTTGTCAATATGTTAGGTACCACAACATTCTATTTTAATGATAACCGTGACTAGTCCTAAGCTTGTCTTAAGTATGCAGAGGTATTAAACTACGCAGATAGATATTTTAGTCTTAAGTGTAACTACCATTCTATTTTAAAGATAACCGTGACTAGTCATATTCTTGTATGCAAAGGTATTAAAAATAATCTCGCTTATTTGCACTTTCTACAATAGAATTTGTCTCCAACAAGTATCGAATACCCAAACTGTGACTGTACTTACCAGAGCTTTAATCATTTTACAATTTTTTTTTATTTTTATAAGGTTTGAATTGATTTAAATTGTTTTACTGAGAAATAATTAAACCAACCAAATTCAAGATTTACGAAACCTTTCTAATTAAAATTGTACCTACCTACCTACCTACTTCACTTCACCAAAGTGACAGTGACAATAGGGGTTTAAGAAAGGCATTCATCTCATACAGCCTAATCTTCCGCCTTTTTTTTATGTGATAAAGTGTGTTTAATCCAGAAATAGCTACGAAATCTATAGAACACTAACTGCCTTACAAATAAACACGGAATAATAAATAGCAAAATATTTTTTATCTATGTGAATTATTTTGTTTATGTAGGTACCTTCATACATTACGTACCTACTAGGACCTTCATGCCATTTAAAGATTCATTAACTGGTTTTTTTTTCGTATGAAATATACTTATCTACACTTATATTGTTCTGTTTAACTTTTAGATACAAGATGATGCTGCCGACATTCACGGTCTTACTCAGCAGACTCTAACTACAGTATGCCGTCGAGTTGCTTAAAGATTTAATTACATTGGAAAGCCTGATTCTTTAAATGACCAGCTGAATCTTATACAACAATTTGAATCAATAGTTATTTTAAGGGTGTAGTTGGTGCCATAGACTGTAGTCACATTAGAGTGCCTAAAGTACAGGGGCCTAGTCAATGACCTTTTGTATATAGACTAGTCATACGTAAATGAATTGCATTTAAAAATGGCTAAATTGTTTCTATGACGTAATACACGTCGAAAGGGAAAGAAAATAAATACAGTCATATCGAACCCATTGTTAACAAGAGATAACTATATAAGGTAATTAATTCTTGGCTTCCATTGTTTTCTCTCTTTCACTCTTACAGAAAACAGTACACGCTTCTCGCTCATGCATATCGAATTGGCAACATCGCAAATGTCATACATAACTAAATGAAAATTTTCTATTTTAAATTCATAATTACAATATTACGAATTAAATGAAACACTTTTCTTGTCTCTTACGGTTGCAGTATAGTTTTTTGCAATTTCTGTATACATAGGAAGGCATTTTATCTAATAAACAACAAAAAACTTATAGAAGGCACAAACGTATTGACGTGATACTGACTGACATGTGACTGAGTGAATTTCAGGCAATTACCTTAATTTGTCCTAGCCACTACGGAGGCCAGACAACGTATCTAAACATAAAATATCATTGGGCCTAGTGATCAATTTTACATTAATCGTAAAGGATATAATATGTGATCAAAGGAACTTCAAAAGTGAAGTTCGATCATTATTATATGAGTCGCTTCATTCGAAGATATTATTCACCACGTAGTTCCTCTAACCTACAGGGTAACGATACGCACGCGCACGTTCAGAGATTTCCTTTGCTTTTTTTTTGTTTTGTTTTCCCTCTCCACTGTCTCGTCACAGTTCATAATTTAACGGCGTTGAGCCATCATTCTGTTTAGAGATCATTGTTCTTGTAATAAAGGTGTGGCGGCGTCACCTACCGCATACGCCGCACATTACTCGACACGTAGAAACACCTTCTCAACCGTGTCAACAGATGGCGCCACAAACGCATACCCACGACGTTGCCCATACTAGGCCAATAGAATAGTATGGGAAGCCTGCATCGCGGTAGCGAAGTTTCACCGTCTCCTTCGCTATATATAGCACCTCCAACTAACATCCGTTGGACCTCGGTCCCCGAGCTATACCACCCAGCTCGGAGGAAGATCTTCCCTTTGGCCTTCCTCAATGTGGCATTCCACCTATCACAGGCATCCCTACAGTGGTGATCCCGACGTGATACAGAAGCACCTTCAACATCGTCGCAGTAGCGCCCATCCATCACCTCCTCATCCACCTCATCTACCTTCGCCAGCAGTCACAACAAGCCAGCAATCGAGCCAGCGGTAGTCACCACAAGGACGCCAGCCATTATCCTTCTTCGGTGCCAGATGTAGGGGAGAAGACCATGATGATTCCGACGGCCGACAGGTACCAATCTGTAACATGGCCTCAAATTCGGCCTTAGCAATTTTAAGCCTATCCGGTGCCAATCTACGGGGTGAACAAGCTACTGGTGGTCCAGGTGTAGTCCGTATATGATGTAGTGTGTTGTGCTTAATTGTACTGTGTAAGCCAGAAGGGCGAGTGATGTCAGGGTATTCAGCTAGTATGCGATGATAAGCCGTGTCGCCTGGTGTTTGAGAGCTTGCACTCACTCAGCCACCCGGGCACTAGTGCCACGGTCAAACTAGTCAGTGATCGTTTCGTATGGCCCGGGATTCGCCGCGACTGTAGAGAATGGGCTCGTTCTTGTCTTGCTTGCCAGAGATCCAAGGTCACTCGTCATGTGTCGGCACCTATCGGTACATATAATCTTTCATCGGCCAGGTTCAGGGACCTACACATCGATTTGGTCGGACCACTACCCTTATCACAAGGTTACCGGTACTGCCTCACCGCCATCGATCGCTTTACGCGATGGCCTGAGGCAATACCATTGCAGGACATCACAGCACAGACAGTGGCGAAAGCCCTGCTCAGCGGTTGGATAGCGCGTTTCGGATGTCCCACAAAGATTGTAACTGACCGTGGAAGACAATTTGAGTCGGCATTATTTAAATGTCTTTCCCAGATTGCCGGCTTCCAACACAGACGAACCACTGCATATCATCCATCATGCAATGGATTAGTGGAAAGGTTCCACCGGCAACTGAAAGCTGCCATAACCTGCCACGCTGATAGCAGTTGGATTGAGTCTCTTCCACTGGTACTACTCGGAATCCGTAGCACCTACAAAGAAGATTTAAAAGCTTCATCGGCGGAGCTGGTATATGGGGAACCGTTGCGTTTGCCTGGGGATTTTTTTCAACCAGACGGTGAGGAAACTGTTGACGTAACAGACTATGTCGCACGTCTACGCAATTTTGCAACTAAGCTGCAACCTTCCCCAGCGTCACGCCACGGCGCACAACGGTCACCGTTCATCTTCAAGGACTTAGCCACGGCTTCTCACGTCTTCCTGCGTGATGACGCAGGAGCCGGCTCCTTCAAACCAGCTTATACCGGACCCCATGAGGTTTTACAACGGGACAATAAGGTCTTCAAACTTGCAGTCAATGGTAAGTCTGTCACGGTGTTTATCGACAGATTGAAACCTGCCTATATACTGCGTGATTCTGACACAATTACTCCCACACCTCACCTTTTAACTCAATCTCACAATCCCCACCACCACTCACCCACACAGGCAAAAGCTGTATGCGATGATGCACCTGTTTCCAATGACCTTCCAAGCAAAACATCTCGGTCAGGTCGAAGGGTAAGATTTCCAGACTACTATCGCCCGTAGGACGGTCTCTGGAAGGGGGTAATGTAGCGTATCTACATAGTAAATATTATAATAGAATAGATATAATAATATAAATATTACTTATATAAAAACATATGTATTTGATAAACAAATTAAATATCTTGTTTGTAAATAACTAAATACATATAATACATTGTATACAAACTATAAATATATATTACAGTTGTTAACATAAACATGCCTAATCAATAAATATTGTATACTAAAATGTAACAGTAAAATAAGTTTTATGTTGTATGGCACACCGGACAAACATATTCTAAAAGAGTGGTGTGGCGGCGTCACCTACCGCATACGCCGCACATTACTCGACACGTAGAAACACCTTCTCAACCGTGTCAACAGATGGCGCCACAAACGCATACCCACGACGTTGCCCATACTAGGCCAATAAAATAGTATGGGAAGCCTGCATCGCGGTAGCGAAGTTTCACCGTCTCCTTCGCTATATATAGCACCTCCAACTAACATCCGTTGGACCTCGGTTCCCGAGCTATACCACCCAGCTCGGAGGAAGATCTTCCCTTTGGCCTTCCTCAATGTGACTTTCAACCTACCACAGGCATCCCTACAAAAAGGTAAAAAGGGTTGGGTGGGTAGGGTTGTGTAATATCTTCGAATGAAGCGACTCATATATTAATGATCGAACTTCACTTTTGAAGTTCCTTTGATCACATATTATATTTCGTCGCTTCATTCTTCAGATATTATTCACCACGTAGATCTTTAGAGAGATTTTCTTTAATCTAATTTTTATTATATTTTTCGCACTTTGTATGTTCAATGATTCATTAAATCTGAAGAATCTTAAAAATATATAAAATACGTATACGCAACAATCAAAGTAATTACTACAAGTACCACAACTAGGTTATTCCGACCTTAAACAAGGGTGAGGGTCGGAATAACGCTAACATGGAGAGTTACGCCGACGTTCGACTCGGTGTAAGTAATTCCGAGTTTATTTGTAGGAATTTTGCTTATTCTTACGTTACGCTGTGTATAACTTTTATTCCGTGTTTATTCGTAAGGCGGTAAATGTTTTAACATCAGCTGTTTCGTCTAGCTAGACCATAGACCATGTGATTGACGACCAAAATCAATGTATCAGCTGAATCGTTTTTTTTATTGCTAACGGCTAAGCAATTGGCCTTCTTCTCACTCACCTGATGTTAAGCGACGATAAAGCCGAAAGGTGGAAGCGCACTTCACCCATCCCCAAAAAAGGGGATCGCTCGGATCCAGCCAACTATCGACCCATCGCTGTAACTTCTGTGCTGTGCAAGGTGTTTGAGCGGATAATTAACTCTCAGCTCATTCACTACCTAGAGGATCACTCGCTGCTCCATGATCGCTAGTACGGGTTCAGACCCAAGCGATCAACGGGTGACCTTCTAGCGTACGTAACTCATGCATGGGGTGAAGCGATGGACAAGCATGGCGAATCTCTGGCAGTTAGCCTTGATATAGCCAAAGCTTTCGATAGAGTGTGGCATCGTTCCCTTCTTTCCAAGTTGCCGGCCTTCGGTGTGCCGCCCCATTTGTGCGCCTGGGTTGCAGACTTTCTAGAAGAGCGGAGGATTCGTGTCCTTTGTGAGGGTAGTTCCTCCGCGCTCTTCAAAGTCAATGCCGGAGTGCCGCAGGGTTCTGTGCTCTCACCTACTCTATTTCTTCTGCATATCAATGACATGCTGTCCTTGGGCAATATTCATTGTTATGCGGATGACAGTACGGTGCATGAGCGGTACTTGGGACATCCTGCGGCAAAGCAAGCCGATATCGTGGTGAAAAGGCAAGAACTGGTTGCCAAACTGAACCTGGCTCTCGATCGTGTCTTTAGGTGAGGATTTGAAAACCTGGTCGAGCTTAATGCCAGCAAAACTCAGGTTTGTGCATTTTCGTCCAAGCTCTCAAACTCCCTTCCTTACTCCTCCCTCTCTTCAGAACTCTCCGTTATCCATTTCGATGGACCTCAGCATTCTTGGCATGGACATCGGCCAGGAACTGAACCCAAAATGCTACATCGAGAGTGTTATTTTAACTGCCTCCCGTAAGTTGGGTATTCTCAATAAGGTGAGGCGGTTTTTCACTCCCGAGCAGCGCTGTTTGCTGTACAAGACTCAGGTGCGATCGAGTATGGAGTATTGTTCCCATCTATGGGACGGCTCCGCTAAATACCTCCTCGATGCGCTTGACTGTAAAGGCGAGCGGTACGCATTATTGGAGATGCTGAGGTTACAGCCTCTCTAGAAGACCTCCAGCTGCGAAGAGACATTGCTTCTCTCAGTGTCTTCTACCAGAATTACTACGGTGAGTGTTCTGAAGAACTTTTTGATCAAATCCCGCCTTCTCCTTTCCTCTCCCGGACTACACGTGCTGGTCTTAGGAACCACCATCATACTGTACAGACAATCAGTACTCGTACCAAAAAATTTGGCAAGTCGTTCCTCTGTAAGACCATTCGGCTTTGGAATTATTTGCCGGCGCATGTGTTTCCCAGCTCCTATAGTCCCGGGTCTTTTAAGCGGGGCGTGAAACGGCATTTATGCAGGCCGTCATGAGTGGGTGCGCTTGTCACTGTGCTTGTTCCACGGTGAGGAGCGCTCTCATTATTTTGGACTGCATCGGCTGCTTACCATCAGGCAGGATGTGGTCACTATGACGTGTCAATATAAAAAAAAACCCAGAATCCTATTCTACTGAGGCACTGGCTATCTTATCTCTATCTGTCGGGACCCAACAATGCTATAAATATTGACGTTATGGCATAACATATTTATATAAGATGCTAGCCAGGCGGACAAACAAGCCCTCCCACCAACCAAACCGAGTACACAGATGTACCCCCCGGTGGGAATCGAACCCCGGACCTTTGGGTCTAGTGATCTTAACCGCTAGACCACTGTGTAATAGTATGCTTAATCGTCTTATGATAAAATAGGTATGAAGACATTGTATTAATATAAGTACTTTTTTCATTTTATATTAAGCAGGTATATTTGAAATGTTATTATTTTTTTTACAATTAGGTAGAAAAAAGTAATACCTACTACATAGGTACCTACATACTGAATTACAAATAAGTAGATTAATTATTCTTCGCTAGACAGCAACCCTAACAGCGTAAGAAGAGTTAAGAGGCACGCGATAGAAAGAGACAAAACTTGTAGGTGTATAAAATTGCAAGTACGTAGTGCTGTGCGAGCTGAATTCCACTGTATCGTGTTCGTAGCAAGACTCGCATTTATTTGAATCTTCTTGGGGAGTGATTCTTCTGTACCCTGGTACTATTAATTATTCTGTGGTTTAGCTAATACATTGTTCTTGGTCGACAACATCATGGTCAAACGAAACAGTAGTCTTACATGTTTTGATTGAATTGAACAATAATAATGTAATAAAATAATTTGAGTTTTTGCATATTATATTATATTAAAGTAAGCACTGCATCACCAATGGAACGGCAGCCAAAACCCACTTCATTCTATTGGAGAGAGAATAGCTAGAGAGTCCTGTGCGTTTCTTAAAATATTACATTGACAAATAGAATCAAAAGAATACAGGTATAGGTTTTCAAAGAATTTATTTTCAAAAAAGAAAATCTATTTAAATAAACTTATTCATAAAAATTATTAAATATAAAAAAAATATTTACATAGTTGTTACATACATGTAGAAATATTACAAAAAAACAAAGGCTTAAATTAGTTCTTGTAATTGTTTCTACAGAGAAGCTAGTTTTGATACCAAACTTACTCTGCCTCTATTAGAAATTGGTACAACATTATAATTACCGATGTTAATAAATGTGTCTAATGCGATACCAAAGTTCATTAAGGCGAAGGGTAAGGCACACTAGCGCCGCTAATGGATTTAATTTGATAAATGCTAAACTGGATTTTTTTTCAAACATTGCGGACCTTCCGACATTAGGCAAACATCTATTATTTAATAATTGTGCACTACTTTTAGGTTTGTTTTTGTATTCATTCGCTAACTCCAACAGTGGCCATTGTTTGTGAATAAATGCGATAGCCCGTTTTGTGAATAAATCACGCAACAAAAAGTAGTGCACAATTATTAAATAAATACTATGGATACTTTCCTGTTGTCGGACGGTACGCAATGTTTAAAAAAAGATCCGGTCCATTAGTAATTGTCAAATTATCAATTAGTGGTGCTAGTGTGCCTTACCCTTCGCCTTAAGGCAAAGAATGACACAATAATAAATTTGTGACATCCCTACATTTATCTCCTATCTTAAATTATAAATTAAAAGAATATAATTTTTGAGCATCAAATTGAATAGATTTATAAAGATAACAACGATGTAAACTTCTGTTATTAATTTTAAAATAAAATTAAAACAATTTAATTAAATTAATTATAAATGTTACAGGGCCCTCAAAGGGTCATTCATTGGAATTTGTAGATGTACATATATTGTTAACCATTTTAAATATAAATTAATATAATAGTTTTTTAAATTAGGTAGTTCACAAAATAAATTCATTACGGAAGCATTATAAAATTTACATTGGTACTCATTATAATAAATTATAAATATTTACAAACTTTTTAAAGATTATGTATACATAGGTATATAACCTAATCTTATCATTTATTTATTATTGTTCTCTTGAAAATACACTGGCAATCATTATCTTTGAAGACATTGAAATTAATTTTAATTTAGTTAGCTTGCGTAGTAGATAAATATGCGGATATTTCTTGTTTTCAGACATTTTAGTAACTTTGTAAAGAATATTCTATACGTACAATGAAAACTTTATGTGAATATGTGGTAATAGATATGTAACAGTTTTTTTCCAAAAACACTATTTTTAAGTGGTTTAAAATTTTATTTTTGCGGTTGCGTAGTTGGGCCATAATATTTATTTACCATTATTTGTTTTGCTACCTTAATAAATTACTAAATCTATTTTGCCTTACAATTAGTTTTGGGACGTTATTTAAGGAATGGTCAATAGGTATATTCTACACGTAAAATGTCTTAAATTCACACATACTTTGCGTGTAGCAATAATGCTTACAGCTTTCTTTCACAGTTAAAACAAGCATATAATATATTTATTCTAGCATATGATATGTAGATATATAAGCGCATAAAATCTACTCTTTCACATATATTTTAGTTAAAAATAATTATTTTTTAAACTCTAAGTGTGCATATTATTGCATTATTAAGGTTTATATCATTCACTTAAAGGGAATTGTTATAAATTAAAAAAGATGTTAAATTTCTACCCTGTACGACCTGGTTTTGAAAACAATTAAAATAAGACAGTCAACCGGCATATTTATACATTTTTGAATTATCAATTGATACCTACCTATGCGAGTTTAATGTGTAAATAACTTTTGATATGTAATGTAACGTAAGGCTGTATCATTCGGAACAAATTTTTATTAAATTGTGACAAATAGCTGCCACCTTTACTATTTTTTATATATTTTTTTAAAATTTCTATTACCAATCTCAAAATTAAATTTGGTAATTAAATGTTTTAGTTTATTAGCATTAATGCGGTTCGAGGAGCTCGATGGCGCAGCGGCTAGCGCGTTCGGCTTGCGATCTTGCCCGCTAAGCAACTTTCGCAATGCCGGGTCGCCTGATGGGTGACCAATTAAAAAAAAAAAAACATCTCGAGCTCCTCCGTGCTTCGGAAGGCACGTTAAGCTGTTGGTCCCGGTTGTTGTCGTAAGATGGCAGTCGTTAAAACCCACCAACCCGCATTGGGCCAGCGTGGTGGGTTATGGCCCAATATCCCCACGTGCTATTGTTCACGTGGGAGGCCTGTGCCCAGCAGTGGGAAGTTTATAGGCTGTTGATGATGATGATTGATGAATGCGGTTCCAAAACACGAAAGGAGAGCTTTCCCTCCGTTCAGGTTCTCGCTTTTGACATACCGGATCTGGCCGGGTAGCCTAGTGCGAGTTTCCTTCGCCATTCGATCAAGTCGACGAAAACGAAAGTTTTTAAGTCTAGCGTTTAAGCCGCGCCACCTGTTGGAAAACGAGAAGAGTTCAAATTTTGCCATACTAATCCTTGTTTTCGTTAAAGTGATCGAATGGCAAATGAAACTCGCACTAGGCTCCCTGAAGATATATATCTTCTCGTACGACTAAACCTTTATCCCGGATACCTAAGTAGATATACCACACAAACCACGGATAGGCCACACAAACGCGTACACTTAAGGTACAGTTCAACGTGATATTTTATAATGCCAAATTAAAATCTTGGTTATTGCCTTATTCTTAAAAGTATGCCAATTGGCAAAGTAAAACGTGCCCTACTATACATATAATGTTTTTTAAGATAGGAACTTAATTTACTTAAAACTATTGAACGAAGTTATTTTCACATAAAAATTCACAACTACTTATCTTAACTTTAGTTCAGGCGTTTTCTATTAAAAATCTTAAGTTAATAATCGAAATAAAAACTTAAAATAATAACTCACATAAGGTCCTTATTAATACCACAGCTAATTACGAAAGAGGCTTTTGTATTGGGCTAGCTATTTGCAACATATCTTGAACAACCATGAGTTATATCACATTGGAGCATGCACTAGAAAAATAAGTTCATTGTTCCGCACTTCTAAAGAGGTATTGTATAGAATCTTCGTGTAAAGCGATGAGTAACATTATGATGCCACCAGAAAGTATGCCTAGAAACGCTAAAATTAAATTTATTGCTTTACCGTGGTTGTTCTCATTTATTTCAGGCACTAAATCAGCTAATGCTATGTACAAGAAAGTACCAGCTGTGGCGGCGTATATCCACTGCGACGCGGATTCGTGGTCTTCTGCAAGCCAGATACCTCCAGCCATACCCATAAAACTGAGCACGGATGATAATAAGTTGTAGTATAAGGCCCGCTTTATGGTCATACCAGATCGGAGTAGGACCGCAAAGTCTCCGAGTTCGTGTGGCAGTTCGTGGCAAAAAACAGCAAGTGCTGTCGCAAAACCGGTCACAGGATCTCCGCTGAAGGCTGCGCCGATCGCCAGGCCATCCGTCAGGTTGTGCAGCCCGTCTCCCACAATCACCATGAGCGCGGTGGATGTCATCGGCCGCTCCACCGGCGGTGGCGGCGCACCAGGCATCATAGCGCCTAGTTCTATTGGCTCTATTTGCTTGCTCGATTCAGTTTTCATTTCTACTACAGTCATTCCTTGCGAGTGATCGTGGGAATGGGCATGCCCACCGTTTACGGTTTGCATAATAGCTTCAACTGTATAGAACAGTAGGATGGTGAGAAAAGTGACGCTGCATTTGAGCACAACTTCGGTTTCCTCTTGGGGTTCGGAGGATGCTCCGTGTGATTTGAGCGCATGTGGCAGGAGATGTAGTAAAGCATCTCCACATAGTGTGCCCACTGCTACTGCTATGAGGAAGTGTAGTACATAACCGAATATTACAGATTTGAGCAAAGGCACGATCGCAACGCCTACCAGTCCTGTTGCACTAATCACCAAGATGCTTAAACTCGCGTATATCCAAGCTGAAATCAAAAAGTGACAGATCATGAGAAAAGTAAAGAGAGAGGGATAAACAGATTTATATTTTTTATGTTTGCTTTTTGAAACTTACTCCAGTGTCTTTCTAGTTTGGGAGTAGTCGTTTCCGTTTTGTAGCAAGACCTCTGGTCGAGCTGGTACACGAGGGCCGGACACATCTCCATGAAGGTCTTCGGCTCTATAGTGATGACGCCGGGCTCGTTTTGTATCCCGTAAACCTCCAATATATCTCTTGGTGACAGACATGATTGCTTCAGTATGCGATCCCCTGCAAAGGAAAACAGTGGACGGGTTTGTAAATTATTTTTAGCATTTTTGAACTAATATGTAGGCCTAGAAAAATATTTTGGTCAGCCAAGCCCTGAGATAGTAAATAGAGGAAATGTACGCGCAAGGGAAAAAAATGCCCGCTTTACCGTCTCGTGTGTCCTCCTCTGTTTTGTGCAAAGATTTCGGGTCACTCCTAATAACAAAACCATGGAGTGTTGTTCAGAAATATAAAGAGGACCTTGCTCCCGAGGGTCTCTCGACTCGTTCCCTTAATAGGATAATCGCACAATGACAAATGACCGTCATGTGCGTCCGTCTTTTCGTAACACATGTTCTTGGCTAGATAGCCATTGTTGCCATCTCATAAATAATATTTTTAAACGCCGCGTCGGGTATATAAAGGTATGCCTGCCTATGTTACCTATACTAACTAGTTTGCGTACTTCGTCATAAAACTTTGTTTAATATTTGTAAGTTTGATATACTGTCTGTCTGTATAGGTATGTCTGTAAAAGTACTAATAAAAAAACAAGTTAGGATAGTATACTTTCAGTATGCTAAGTGAATTGATTGTATGAATGCATTAAGTTATAACAAGGTACGTGGAAAGTAAAGTGTATGTGGAATTAGGAAAAAGAGCTCGAATGGGTTCGTGTACGTAAGTAAGTATGCACACGGGCAGTTCCGCGTTACCGACTTTCTTTGAAACTCAATACACAATACTAAATATTTTTATTGCACTCTTAATGTTAACAATAGTTGTTATTATAATATCAAAAGTACCTACAAATGCCCGGTAGGGTCCATACCCTACCGGGCATCGCAATTGGAATTTAACAGGAGGATGCCATATTGTTTAATAAGTGAAATAAAATAAAATATATGAAGCTTTATAGGTTGTTACTATAAACTATTGTTATATAACTATTGTTTATAGGTTATACTGCCCATGTCCAGCAGTGGCCTAATATAGGCTGATGATGATGATGATGGTGATAATGAACCTAGTCATAATCAAAGGTCATTGCAGATACCTTGCATTTAATTTCCTGTATGGAAGTTTCGAAAGTTTCTGCATAACGTTATAGATTTTATCAGTCAACATATTTATGCATAACCGTAGAGGTTGGGTTCAGTGAGAGTGCCGACCTACTGCATCGCTTTCTATTGGATCGCTGGTACCTACCTGCCACACCGGAATGGATATTGTTTTTATAAGAGGAAATAGTTAAAACTTTCTGTAGTAGGTACTCTCCCGAATGCTATACCCTAAGCTAGATACTGGACACCGAAGTCATCACTGTAACGGGACTTTATACAATACTCGAAATATACCTTGCCGATGATTAATTTTTACTGATTTTCATAAACCAACTATTTTTATCACCTGCACTAAGGAATGACTTTCTTAACTCAACCATTGGCAGCAACGGAAGTGCTAAATTACTTAATCCACTTATTCACTAAGTAAAAATATATTGATAAAAGAATTATTTACACAAAAGTTAACTACGACATTGTCACCATCATACAAAGAGTTATTCAAAAGAAACAATTTATTGATGCTACATTGGCAGCTTTACAATTGTCAAGTGTTTTTATTGCGATTGAACGGACTACATAATAAAAACTTAACAAAGAAATGACTAGACGCATTACAACAATAAAATTACTTGTAGGAATTGTTACGTATAACACAGATGTTGGTCGTACGCACGTTTAAAAATATCCTATGGACAGTTTCTACTCTAATCGCATTTTTAAATAGCACATAGCCAACATTATGTGTAGGATCTATCCTACTCTTTCAGCGCTTCTGCTATGTATTTTTAATTTTTAAATTGTTAAAGCATTTTTTAATTTAAACTAGTGGACGCTAAACGGTCGAAATTCGACCTTAATTCATAAAGTATACAATGTAATTTAAGTCATATTGCACATATTTTGCCTTTGTCTAGCAGTGGACGTCTTTTAGCTGAAATAATGGTGATACATACATATTATCTTTCGCAACTAAACTCCTGCTACTACTACATATAATTATTAACTAAAAATAAATTTCACACTAATCCGTAGTTTTCTTAGGTATCCTAATGTCTGTACATGTCTGTGCAAAAAATGCCTGATTTGGTTAATTTTGATTTTGAAATATTTGTGGAAGTTCAGGGAAGGTTTAAACGGTGAGAAGCATAAATAATAAGTACCTAACGAAAAATACTAAAAACGACAATTTAATTTTTCAATACAAAATGATTTGTTTGTTTTGTTGTCATGGAAACGTCAATATATAAAAAAAATATTGATGAGAAAATGTTTAGGAGAGAGTTTGCTGTTATCTGTAAACAGCTTTCACAGCGTCATCGTCACCGGACTTTTTTGGGGGCGGGCGGTGAGAAACTTAAAGGGTTCCTCAAGCCACACTGCTTGATCTCGATCAAAACGACGTCAGAAGGTTTCTAGAGGGAATGGCATTACGCAAGCGTGCTCCCGCACTCTACTAGATTCTCCGAGTAGTTTGGATAGGATTGGAATGGCTTTTACAGGGTTACAATAGTGGTATACTTACGTTATAAGCAGATGTTTGTCTAAATCAGAGTTTATACCCTAACTATCCTAACTAATAGTAACCTAACTTAATATGCGAAAGTGAGTTTGTTTGTTTGTTTGTTTGTTATTTGTTACACTTTCACGCGTAGGTAGGTATACTATTCAACCGATAATCATGAAATGTTATATATAATATATTATATTCCCAAGAGTAACCTACCTATAATCAACGACTTAATATTAAAAAAGTTAGTTTGACTGTTTGTTTGTTTGTGTGTTACCCTTTCACGCGTAAACTATTAAAATTTAACGATTAGTTTGTTTTGTTGTCATAGAAACTGTCAAAGCGGTACGAATTCCGCCGGGTCAGCTAGTCATAAATAAAGGGGTATGAGTAATTTGCGGGGTTTTTTTTGGCGATGTCGCTTCAAAAAAAAATTTCATGTTAAAGATCTTATCCCAATAAGCAAAAAATTATTAAACAGAGTAAGTCTATCATGGGCAGATCTTGTGCTATTTTTTATTTAAAAAAAAAAATCTGTATGTATTCTTGTAACATAATCTGCTCCTTTGTTCTTTTCTAACTATCTTGATTACCTAAAAAACTGAATGAAAATATACTGAAATTCCAATTCCACATTTACACATAAACAGGTTTACGGAAAGCAAACAAGAGTCGATATCTCAAAAACTGCCCAATACTGGGAAATGTTGTCATAGTATTTTTTTATGTCTTGACAAGTTCTTTAAAAAATTGAGGCGCGACAAGCAAAATTTTTTTTTCATTCATTTCGTATTTTATATGAGCAATTTTTCACAAACTAAGTATGAGGTTTCCGACTTTGCGTTTATTTTTATGTTGAAGTATATTTTATGTCGGTAATGAATTAATTAAAAAAAAAACCCACCCCTTCATACAAAATTACTCAAACCCCTTTGGTACTACTGCCTTGTATACTCGTAGAATAAATAATTTATATTTTATTAATTATTTTGCAAAATTAGCAAAACAATAGAGATAAAAAGATATGAAAGATTTGTTCACTTTTTAATATCAAAGTAATATTGAAATGGCATGGGTTTAAAGATAAAATTGATCGAAAAAAAAAATCAAATCTATTAGAACACTTTATGGTGAGTTCACGGCAAGTCATCGTACGGTCATCGACCAGCGCGTTGCCAATTGGAAACTTTTTTGCAGTGTTTTGCTTCACTTCTAATATTTATTAAAAACGGTTAAATAAAATTATTATTATAGAAAAAGCGTGCTATTCTAATATCAACACGTAAACGATGTTTTACAAATAGGTAGGTACCTACACAACAGGTTTCGCAATTATCAAGATAATAACATGGCTTCCATCCCATCTAAAAAACTCTACGGTGTTTCGTTTTACATGGCTTGAGGAACCCTCTAAGTTTCTCGCCGCTTTCGTTTAGCTTCAGGTTATCAGCGAACTCTCTCATAAAAGGACATGAACAATGGAAATGTTTATGATGATAACTAATTAATTAACCTCATAAATAACATGATAAATTATCATTGATAATTTTTTTTGAACCTAATTAATGTTTTAAAATTTCTTTCTATTATTATTCTATTGTATTCTTTTACTCTACTGTTTATGAATTTAAAAATACATTATTCACAATTAGGTACTGATTAAAGATTCTCATAACAATCATCTACGAGTAGTAGTAGATGTATTAAAATATATTAAATCACTTCAAACAAAAACTAATTGACATCATCAATACATCGACAAGTATAATAAACTTTGGCAAACATTCAACACATGATTTAAAAAAACTATTACGATTACGATATTGCACAATACACATCTGAATGCGGCCCGCCCCGGCTTCGCACGGGTGCACTTTTATTTTTAAACATTTTTTTTTCTAATATAGCCTATGTTACTCAGATATAGCATTCTAATCTACACTCCCGTACTCCTAAATTGAGCCACCTAGCATAATGAGTTTGTATCGTCCATAACTTTAAAAAAATGTATGAATGACCAAAAAGTTTTTATGCAGTTTTGTAACTGGCATATTCAACATTAGGCTCATGTGCTGTTGTTCTGAATTTTTGTTATTTAATGACATCTCTCTTTCTCTTTCTTTATCTTTCTCTTACTCGGGATTAAAATAAAAAAAGGCTTCTGTTCCTACAGTTTTTCATCAAATCAATGTCTGCTTTTATTAGCTGTAGATACCTACTTTTAAGGGTAACCTTCAAAGCTATGTGGCAATGTTTAATCTCTTCCTACATTTACTTTTTATTTTTCCATTAAAGCCTTGACGTTGAACGCTACCTGTCTCTAATAGAAACTTTTGTGCGTTTATTTTTTGCCAATTACTCAATATTACCTAGCACGTGCTAACCGACTGATTAATCACGAAATCACAGGAACTAAAGTTACTAAATAAAAACTTGAAATTATTCTTTTTAGGGTGTTCGTAGACCAGTGCCGCAGTGGCAGATTCGCTAGTCGATTTCCTACTACAACCCGCCACTCCCGGTGGCTATGGGTATGCCCTTGCCCCCCCTATATATGTATAATTAATGTAGGTGGTTTCTTTGAAACCGTTTTAATTATGTAAAGTAAAAAAAAGTTTTTAGTGTAGTACCACCAGTGTTCGACAGGAACCAGTAATCGACATTTTAGTCCTTTAATCATTGAAAATAGGATGGCTCCTAGCAACTGATTTAAGTCTTCGCAACTGATTTTATTCATTGCTGACCTGGAGGACGTCGTACCGCATTTCTTCTTTTTTTAATATAGCATATGGCTTATGTTACTCAGCGCTAATGTAGCATTCGAATCGTTCCAGTAGTTTTCGCCCCGTCTCGTGCCCCAGCAGTGGGGAGATAAAAAATGAGCTGATGATGATGATGATGATACATATATACATACAAAAATACAAAGGGTTCCTCTTTATAATATTATATTAGTATAGATAGCAACAACTGAATACAGATCACTTGCTTCCTATATAGCTGTCTTCCGACAATGAAAAACCATGTTATTTTTTGGCGACAAAAACTCTGTCGATTACGCGACTAAAATTGTAGAACACTGGCGCTACTACCCTATATTTTATTTAAAAAATAAGAATAAGAATAAAAAAATATTTATTGACGATCACGCAGACAATACAGAAAGATATAGGTCCGATGCAATAAGGAAACATGGACGTGTGTGAAGGCCAACTAGGACCCTGCTTCAGCTTGTGCCGCTGCCGTTGCGGTGCTAAAAAACAAACACCACCACAACGACGCTGGTATTGTGACAGGGCCTATGGTGTGTGACTGTAGTGTTGTGTGTGTGCGTGTACATATAGTGATGGTATAATAAACAATAAAACATAGTTACATACATATTTTATAATAACATACATATAAATAGGTACTCACGGACAGGAGGCGATCTCTTGTGCCGGTGCTGCGTGTCGTGCAGCTGCCGAAAGGTGCCGTTGATGCGGTGCAGCTCAACGGCATGCGGCGAGTTAAACACGCGCCCGCCCAGGCCGAGGCTGTCCAGCAGGTGCTCGAAGCCCTGGAAAACAAATGAGAATCGCATCAACATCATGATAATGATAAATGAGTGTGGTGAAGGCGCGGATTCGTTAACGGATTTTCTACCCCTAGCCTACGATTTTTTGTAACCGGAGCAAAAGTCGAGGGTGGCAGTGGCACCTTTCTCCAGCGCAGCGTAAAGTATTGCCCACTTATTATAAAGTTATAACACCCGGTAGGAGAATCGACGTTTATTCTACTTTACCATTATTTTAGATTGCAACGGCGAAAGTTTTTGAAACTGGATCAAATGATAGATGCATTGGAGATGGCTGACGACGACAAACACTTCCCAATACAATATCAATTTTTCCACCCGAAAATGCAAACGCAGACGTAACCGATGATGATTCGGGTGACGAAGATTGTGTAAACTTACATAATCTTCCAGGTAATTGGACTTTTATATCAATAGTACTTGTGCAAATATTGTATTTTGTATAATAACCTATTTGAATTATTAAAAAAATAAGTAATAAACTTTGCTGTTTTAGGTACCCAACTAGAGGTGGAAGCTGAAATGGCCTACAATACTACTATATTCCACTGTCTCAGTTAGCCAAAAGAAAGCGCACTGGTGAATCTAATTCGCCAAACTGCGATATTTGAGCCTCCAAGACACTCTCGTTCTTCTCCCGTGGCCAGTACATCAGCAGGTGTAGGTGCAGCTGCAGGTGCATCTACGGTATCAAGAAACCAAACTTATAAATGGCGAAATCGTCATAATCTTAATAATTATCCAGAAGGGTAAAACGATCAGGCCCCCAACAATATGCCGTCGCCAATATATTATAGTATGTTTGATAATGATACCGTTCAGTTGCTACACTACACAAATCTGTACGCCAGCCAAAGGAATAAAACGAACACAATTACCATTTGTGAAATAAAATGCTTCTTGGGTATTCTTCTGTATAGTGGTTACATTGTTGTACCTCGTAGATCCATGTACTGGGAAAAGTCCGCCGATACTGATTTTGCTCTCATTTATAATGCCCTGTCATGAGATCGATTTAACTATATAATGTCACATATTCATTGCTGTGACAATATGCAAATAGTTAGCAGTGATGATAAGTTTGCAAAATTGAGACCACTATTTGAGCTACTAAATAAAAACTTTTTGGCTGTGGCGCTTTTGGAAGAACATTATAGCATCGATGAGCCAATGATACCTTATTATGGTCGCCATAGCTGCAAGCAATATATCCGCGTTAAGCCCATACGAAAGGGCTGCAAATTATGGGTTGGCGCTACGAGGCTTGGTTACGTGTTGTGGTTTAATCCATACCTTGGAGGGGCACTCAGAAACAATAGCACCAGTATACAAACAGTTTGATCTGGGGTGGAGTGTGATTATGCGGTTCGCAGATGTGTTGCAATCGCAGCATCCAGATTTGCATTTCCACTTGTTTTTCGTCAATTTTTTCTCTTCTATACCACTGTTTCATGAGTTGAGTACCCGAAAACTAAAAGCCACCGGCTCGATTCGCGAAAATCGTACGTCTAAATGTCCATTACCCTCAAACACGGAATTCAAAAAAAAAGGAAAGAGGCACTTTTGAATTCAAATCAAGTAACCCAGAGGATATTCTCGTGTACAAGTGGAACGATTAGTGTAGTTATAGTTGCTTCAAACGTGGACACAGTCGAACCATTACATAAGGCTAAACGCTTTTCACAACCGTTGAAAAAGTATATTCAAATTGATCAACCTTCCATATTAAAAATATAATGAAAACAATGGAGGAGTTGATCGTTCTGATCAAAATATCAGTCTTTACCGCACTTCGATACGAGGAAAGAAGTGGTATTTTACCTTGATTGTCCACCGTTTGGATATGGCAGTACACAACGCTTGGCAGCTAAGTATATAAGCGTGATAAAGGGGAGAATGATCATCTCACTTTTCGAAGATCTGTAGCTAGAAGTTTGTTGGAAACCTACAAGGAAAGCGTGGGCCAAGTCGTACACCTGCTAGTCATAAAGAAACTTCTCGGTATGATAAAATCGATCATATGATTGATTACAAAGAAAAACATCTCAGGTGCACCATATGCAAAACAAAAACTAATTTCATTTGCAAAAAATGTCAAGTCCATACATGCAAAATCTTGTTTTATTATCTATCATACAAATTAGCTGAATACTAACTAGGTATATTAATTGATTAGAAAGCCTAATATGTAAAAAGATTTAAATAAAAACAAACGAATTTATCTTTTGTTTCATTCTTTAGTATCATAATTCTTCATGTACAACTAGCCTTAATACTTGTATTGGTAGGGCATTCTCCTACGGGGTGTTATAACACCCACCATTTTCCGACTTTTCCAGGTGATTAGGATTTTTTCCAGTAATTATCCGGAGAAGTTGGTGACATATTTACCAATATATAAAAAAAATATATAATAATCTGAGAATAAAAATAGTTTCAGGAGTATCTGGGTTAAAAAAACTCACAAATGTAGGTATAACGGGTCTCGCCTTTTTGGGTAATGGAACAATAAGAACCATTTAATAACTTACCACGTACTTTATCATTTGTTGGACATAAAATTTTACATAGGAAACATGTCAGACAATGAAGACATTTTTTCAATCTTTAGGTCTCAGCTTTTTTCTATCTTATCTTAGTACAACATTACACGACGTGCTTTCTTTTCTGCGAAATATATATCAGGGTGCCAAGTACGAGTTTAATTCGCCATCGATAACGTTTACGTAAACGAGAATTTGTATGGTAAAATGTTAACTATTCTCGTATGCCGCCAGGGGGCGCTGCTTCAATGCCATACTAATTTTCGTTTTCGTAAACGTAATCGAATCAATACGGATAGTAAACAAAACTCACACTAGGGACCCTGCTCATTAACGTTCATCGCGAACACCTCATTTTCGCGAGGACAGATATACGTCCATCAGGAACGTTCCTGGCTCTTTGTTGAACGCAGATAGGATATAATTATTTTTAGTTTACTAAAGATTCGCTTCATCATCGTCAGCCATATGACGCCCACTGCTGGGCATAGGCTTCAAGGATCGCCACAACGATCGGTCCTGCGCTGCCCGCATCCAGCGACTTCCCGTGACCTTGACCAGCTTCGCTTACTCATTTTTTATCGTGATTTATTTACTAGGCGTTTTAAAATCAAATGATAGAACAAAGTTCGCTGGATTGTTATTCAACCATTATGTTTTTGGCGCCCCTTGAAACTGCCGCCCGGTGCAGGCCCCGGTTTGTATTACTTTGTAAATGTAAAAAATGTATTACACGTTGGTAATAAATAAATGTAGAGATGTAGACAACAACAATAATTAATTCCAGAACATTAAACGTATGTATAAGATAACACGTAACAGGCCTTTAAAACATTGACCTTTTTTAATTTGACCTATGTATGAATTTCGACTGAACAACGTGACCCGGAATGTCAGAAGGGTGCAGGTTCAAATCCTGCTCGTGGAAATTTTTTCAACATTTGTGTTTTTGTAATTTGTTCGCAACAAAATTTGCGTTAAAAATTATTTTAACATTTATGAACAACGTGAAGTCATAGTTTGTCACGCCCAGACAATTTCTATTAAAAACAGCGTTTTGACAGTTTTTAAAAGTTTCCCTATTGACTAACCAGTGTGCCAACCAATCACTTACTGGCACTGGCTATCAAAGAGCTTATCTCTTATCTGTCGGAACACAACAATGCTTGTTTGTTGTGCTTCTCTCGCGTGTTAGGTGTTAGTGTGGTAGGTACCAGGTACAGGTGGAAGGCTTAATAGTTAATAAATAAAATAAATAAACAAATAAATAAATCGGCAAGAAGTTATAGGTGAAGTGCCCGTTTACCTTTTAGTCTTATGACTTACCATACCATAAGAATGAAGTGCGTATATCCTACTAATATTATAAACGCGTAAATTTGTAAGTATGGATGGATGGGTCTTTGTTACTTTTTCGCGTAAAAACTACTGAATGGATTTGGATGAAATTCGGCATACAGATAGTTTATAACCTGGATTAACACATAGGATAGTTTTTATCCCGATATTCCCACGGGAATGAATGGAAACTGTCAAAGCGGTACGAAGTCCACCGGGCCCAGTAGTACAGTATATATATATTTGTATGTAGTTTTAAAAAGAGGAATAAATAAAGTAATGCATAAATGAAATGAAAATAGAGGTAGTCAGCTGTGCTAATGCTAATACTTCATTAACAACGGGACGTCACTAACAAAAACTTATTTGCAATGAAAAATCATACTTGCTAAGTAATCATTAACGTTAATTGATCTCTCTGAGTGAGGTAGTAAGATATGCTGCGTATGCGTAGGGGAAGGGTGGGCAAGACGGATATAGTTGTGTTTATGAGCTTATAATTTTAACAAATATGCAAATACGGAGATTTCCAAGTAAAAAACGATAAAGTAAATAATCAGCTTTTATTATAGAAAGTTATAACAATCAGTCTTTAATAATTTTCATTATAACAGCAAAAACCGTAAAAATTAGAATTATCCATTTTGCCCGCACTAGGGTGGGCAAAACGAATTCTTTGGGTGGGTAAATTGGATATACCCTTTTAATAATTATAAAATAAACATTTAACTTCTAAAAACGTAAACACAAATAAACTTTATCATAATAAACAAAAATGTCAGGATTCCTTCTTCGAAAATGTCTAAACCAATCTTTACCGGCTACATTGTTTTTAAATTGTTTTTATTCCTTCCTTAAAGGCCGGCAACGCGTCTGCGATTCCTCTGGTTTTGCGGGTGTCCATGGGCGGCGGTGGTTACTTTCCATCAGGTGACCCGCCTGCTCGTTTGCCTCCTTATTTTATAAAATAAAAAGAAATGCGTTTTTCTTCCCCTTAGCTTGAGCAAACTGTCCAGCTATTTCTAAAAGTTCATTTCTAATAAAACCATAAAATAAAACATCTACTTTTTTAATGTAAGCACATAGCTAGTTCCATTTCTTCTTCAAATGTAAAAATTGTTCTATAGCGTCCTAATCGTTTTTCTGTAGAATTTTAGAGATTAAATGTCGATGCAGAGTTCCATACTATACATATCTTTCGGAAGCTTTTTTATCGATGTTTTTAAAGCTTCGTCCATCGCTTTTTAAGTTGATCAGAGCTCCAAGAGCTTCTATTTGTTTTCCTAATATATTTATACACCATCTGAAATGAAAAATAACTATAATTAAATAAAATAAGTGCTATATTTATATCTGAGAAAAAGGCGGGCAAAACGGACACAGGGCAAGATGGATTTATCCATTTTGCCCGGTACTCGACTTGCTGCACATATTCACTTATTAAATCAAAAGTTACCAACAGAAAGTAATTAAACGTGATTAAAAGTAGAACTATGATAGGTAATCATCAGCCATACACAATGATAAAGGAACAGTTTAAGCGCAATAAAGAAATATAACACTTTACGTACCTTAGACATATCAATGTTTTTTCGATGAAAATGAACGGAGCGTCTCCTACGTGTGCACTTCGCATTGTGACCCGCGCCGCACTGAGCAACGAACTAAGATCGACGCGCGGGAGTTCAGGGTACGTTCGGAATCTTCGCCCAGTCTTTAGTTTTTAAATTATTAAGGTTATTCATCTTGCCCACCCTATCCATCATGCCCCCCCTTCCCCTACCTATTTACGTATATAGTCAACTGTTTAGAGATCTGTTAAATTTCTTTATGGAAATAGAAAATGTGTCTATAGTTTGTTTTTGACAAAATCATTTGAATTACTAGCATAAGCGAGAACAGCCACTTATCTATACATTCTCTCACGAACATACAAATTGAGTAAGTATTTCGGTTTCAACTAACTAGGTAGATTAATGCGCATTTTATAGTAGCCATGTTAGTATACTGTACAGCAATGCCAAGTTGAAGGACATCATTATGAGCTGTTGATATCGTGTGAGACTTAAGTTCGTCAGATTAGTTAATATAGATATCTTATCACTTATCTTCTTATTGCTGCCGCATGTGTAATAGCGCATTCATTATGTAACTGGTGAATAGAATTCCAGTATACTCGTAATCATAATTAAGTAAATACAATTCACAGTGTATTTATCATACCTACTTGTTAGATACCGTTGTTCCTTGAAAGCCTTAAAACATTTCGCTATCTCGTACAAACTTAAAATTTAATAATTTTATAAACCAAGGATCCAATTTTAATAAAACTTTAAATACATAGCGAAAATACGACGATCTAGCATTGCATAAATAAGTTACTTTAAAAGTCTAGTAATCAAAGTTTCAAAACATGGAAATCTAAGATATTAATTTTCAATTAATTTTTATCTGAAATTTTCAATTGTGACAGAAATATTTATCTTTCAAAAGCCGACAAATAACAGCATGGTACGCTTGTACATGCAATGTAGGTTATCCAAAATTAGGGTTTGGGTCCCGGGACGTCTCAAGTCTCGAAGTTCCAGGGCTTTTTCCGAATTTTAGTGTCTTACCCGGTTAGTCACTCACTCGCGCAAAAAATTTAGAATATGAGGCTTTAAACACAATAAATCCGACATTTTTTAAATAGAGTGTTCTCCTTGCTCGAAGCCGAATTTACCAAAATTAAAAATAGATTATCGAACAAAGCTGGCCAATGCACTGTTTTTTAAGCGCTTTTTAATACTTAACTTTGGAAAAAACACTGATTGATAATAATTATTAGTAATATATTTTCACGATTTAGATCTCAGCCAAAAGATGTCCACTGATGTTTTAATTATTACAACTACGTTTCAATATACTCGATTCTAATTTTATTTTAAAAAGTCTTAAAGTCCCAGGAAGTCCCGGGACTTTGAACCTAGGTGGTGTCGTGTCCCGCGACTTGGAAAATGCCGAGACTTCCCAGATCATATCCATAATGCAATGGTGAAGTGATTGACGCGAATTATAAAAAGTCATTTACGACAAGAATATCAATGACTAGCACTTCAAGCGCGTCTTTGTCCGCGTGGATTTAGGATTTTTAATGAAATTCTCTTGGTGAAGGAATGAAGGACATACCTACAAAGTCACAAACGTTGCTTCTTTATTAATAGTATAGATAGATTGTTATATACATTTTAAGAGGATACATTTCGGTATATCATTCAAACTCCGCAATTAAAAAAACAAACCTATTAGCCATTTCAATTCAGAAAACTTTTTCACTCTGTCACAGCGCAAATGCATTGCCGGCTTTTGAGGAAAAAGTTACGTTTCTTGAAGGTCCCTAGGTCATAAAGGGCGAGAATACCGCTACAGTGTAAGATGGACGGTTTAAAACCACACATTGGTAGACAAGTCAAGGTGATAATGATGGAATTATGATTAGAGTAGTAGGTACGGTGAAGGAACTCAGCGGCGCCGGCGGCGATCCGAAGAACTCCGTAGAACATCAGGTACTTACGGTTGCGTAATGATTTCGGACTAGATATTGGTGCTTTGCTTTGTTATCATCTATCAGTTTTAGATAATTACAAGCGAATACATTGTAACATACACAATGTATTACTACGTTATCACCGATAACGTTTTAAAGTTTACTATCAGTAAACATTAGATCCGTCTTGGCGCTGTAGTGGTTAGTGAAATCAATTGTTACGAATAGTTAATATTGTTTTAACTTCCGGTATTGGTTATGTAAAACAAGTCGATTATTGAAATCTCCTTTCTTCAAAAGGCACGTGAAACCTTTGGTCTTGTTTATGTCTTGGTTGAGGCAAGTCGTATGTGGTATGGCATAGGCATAGGTATTTTTTTATTACCACCAATTAAAATAGTTAAAATAATCTATCAAAATCAATAAATGAACTATAATTCAAGCACAATAACGCAAACTCTCTCAAAATATTCGGAACTATATATTTATATTTACATAACATGTAAATATAAATATAAATATAGCAATATATTTCACAAATTAACAATGAACCTAAAACTAAAAACCTTAAAAAATATAATAAAATAACTAAAATTAATTAACTTAATTAAATTAATTAACTAAAATTATTAAAAGGAGTCCCTTTAGGCAAGGTTCCGAAGATACTAGCAGCGTTCCCTCTTTGAATAGCTAGACATTATCAATGCAACAATACGATTCACTAAATGTCTGCTCCAATGCGCCTGTCTACTTTCAGGTACAGACATTGTGTCTGGGCGTGCCGTTTACCCACTCCCACGCACGACCTAGTCAACTCGAGCCGAAGTACCTACTACTAGCATTTAGAAGCGCCCTCGGGTTGTTCCACTCTCTATTCCTTGGATAATCTAGTTACAGGGACACGCTTGCACATCCCCTCTAGAAAATCCATGAGGATGTTCATGTTGCACGACTTGAGGAAATTCAATCCCGCATAGGTACGCGGGATGGATAATACGGGATTGGTGTATGTAGGACATTCGAAGAAAATGAGCACTGACGTCGTTCTAAATATTAATTCGGTCCAGTCCCGGTCTCAATTTAAGGTAATTATTCTCCATGGAGCTCATGATATTGCCTGTCTTTAGAAGGTTACTAAGCCGATAGATTAGAACTCTTGTCAAAGAAGAAATTTAGAAAACTCGTACTTGAGCCGTAGAAAACAATACTTAGAAAAATACTTACAATATTACAGAGTATTCATTATTACGTAAATAACTAGATTATAACTCTACAAAAAGTCTCGGTCACTTACAGCCAATTCCCTGCACGACCACTTTGTAAATACCTACATCGGCCATTTCCTTGTTAGGGCTTTTCCTACTTCAGCCGTTTCCCTGAAAGACCACTATGCAAATTCCCACTTCGGCCACTTTCCTGAAAGACCACTATGCAAATTCCCACTTCGGCCACTTCCCCGATAGACCACTGTGCAAAATCCTACTTAGGAAATTTCCCCGAGTGACCTCTATGTGAATTCCTAGTTCGGCCTTTCACTTGAATTTGACAAATTAACGTGTCGCTGGCGTTGAAGTGATAGTGCGAAAACAAAACCCCGAGCCCAAGTGCAGGTAACTGTTATTTTGTCTAACTGATTTCTCGAAGCTAGAACTGCATGTTTGAGCTACTGGGGTGAAAAAATATTATGTTATTTGGTACTTAATCATTCCTATTAACCAAACGGAAGCAAGTAGGATTATTAGTCCAGTCAACAAGTTGAAAAACGTGAAATAAAGCTCCTAAAAATATGAGCAATATGAGGATTGCATGTAATTGTTATTACAAAATAAGTTTAAAAAAAGGTATTTAGTTTTTTGTTAATAACTCAAAAACTATTAATATTTAAGATAATTTGAAAAAAGGTCCTTAAAGAGGAGGAAATTTTCGAACAAAAAGTTCCAGCTCCTGGAATCTACCTCTATTATTAATAATATTAATTTAACGCTGAAAATAGGACTCCGCGCAGCCATTACGGTATGAGTGCACTGCCGCTAAAGACAGCGTACCACATAAAATATGTTTTTAAGGTAATAAATATGAATTTAAAAATTTGAATAAACTATGGTATCATCCAGATACTTACTTGAAAGAATATATACCCTTTGGAATTTTTTTTTATAAACAAGTAGACAAGTTTTATATATAATAAAAACATTTTTTCTTTTTTATTAACCTGTGGAGAAATGCTAAATATGATTTTTAAAGTGAAAATCTTTCCTTAACTAATTATTTAAACAATTAAAATATTAAAAAAAAGATTATAAACTATGAATAAATTTATTTAAGATTTTTTTTTTAATACATTATTTTGCCAAGATATCCAAGGTCTTGTATGATGGCCAACCACGCTACGCATAGTGGTTAATATAAGTGCTCATATGGGGAAGTGGTCGCTCACGGATTGTGGCCGTTCAAGGAATGTGGCTGTAGCCGATAGGAAAGTGGCCGTGCAAGGGAAGTGGCCGATCATGGGAAGTGGCCCTTTAAAAGATGTGGCCGTAGTTGATTTCGACGACTACGGATTCCTACAAAAGTTAGTTGAAAACAAGCTATTTTAGCTTCATTGAATGTTAAAAACATATAACACTTCACAAATTTGTAAACTAAACTAAGCAGTACATAACGAAAAAGATGTTTTTTTTTCAGTTCTACAAATCCCGTGGATCAGCGGGAATGATGACTTTGATTCCGCAGGCTTGCGGGATTGAGATTATGATGCGGGATTGGATTCTCTACTCGCCGCCCATCAAAGTCCGGTAACGCTGTAAGAGCCACTAGCATCCAAAAGCAGTATCTTTAAAAAAATATCTTGTGTGTTTTAGTCGACGCATTAGTTTTTTTAATCACGGCTGTTAATTTGCTTGTGCTTTATTTCAGATAAACTGCTCTATTGTAATTTGCATTCGTCACTCACATACAAATAATAAACTGCAATTGTATTGTGCGATTTGTTTTCACATAAGCGCGCCGAATTGGGTATTATTCGTTTTAACATTTTTTATTTTACTGAATGTGTTATGTCTTTGAATACCTATTAATTGCCACTGTACTACAGTTATTAAGGTTATGGTTTATTATATCACATATATAAGTAAGTTAGTAAAGTAAATAGCCTATCATCATCATCATCATCTCAGCCAAAAGACGTCCACTGCTGGACAAAGGCCTCCCCCAAGGATCTCCACAACGACCGGTTTTAATAGCTTATACATAAGTACATTGAAATCAAGTCAACGCCATAATTAATGGGTCTTAAATAATAATTAAATATATTAAAGTCAATATTATCCTTTTATTAATGAAACAATTCCTTTCCCGTCTAGTTTAAATAGTTTAATAAGTGGAACAAGATATGAAGGACATCCAAGAGCGTTGGTATCTATGAAAATATTGTTCAGACAACACTTCACTTTCTGAAACTGTACTATCAACATACTTGGTTATTCATAGCAGTCTATATTATTATGTACTTCAACAAGTCATATTACTTCAAAGTATGAAGTATTCTTTAACTTTATTCCTAATAACAAGTTGAATCGAAAAAACACTTACATTATACTATACAATATTAGTTCTTCTACGAGTATTTCGTTTGTCTCTTAATTGAAATTGTCTAATTAGGCAAGTTCGAATTAAATTTCTTTTACCATCGCCGCCGCCGCGCCGCGCCGTGAAGAAATTTGGTAAAAAGGAAATACATTTTCCAAGCATTGTCTATCGTAATTTCATGATAATTGTACACTAATAGTAAGAATTGAACACAATTGATCGCCACACTCAACTCGCAGGATGTCGGGCATTCAATTGCTGAATATTTTCGTGTAAACCCCACTTGTATGCGTATTGTCGAAACATCTGTCGAGTCATATACGCTGTGTTTATCTTTTCTGTGGGAGAACAATACGCCAAGTGTAATTTTTGCGGCTTCAATGAACGAGCTACTTGATCTACAAAAAAAACTATCACACAAATAGTGCTATCACCAGCGATTTTTCTTTGATCGATGACTTTACCCAATCCAAGAACCAATCTTTATTATTTTAACTTAGCTGGGGCTAAACGTTAAGGTGTTTTCAAACCTGGGCTATGCATAAACAAAAACATAACACACTTTACTCAAACTGGGAGTTGAGCCCACGACCTTCGAATATCGGGCCGAGTGAACTCATCCACTGAGGCGTAATACTTTTAACTTAACTTATAAGAATTTAAATTTAATATAATTGAAGTTTTAATTTACTTACTTACCAAATATATTACAACTAATTAAAAACATGTCGTCATATATTCTAACGACGGGAGTGGTTAACTATAATCACCAAAGCATGCAAGCAAATATAATTTTTAAGTAGGTAACTGATAAAGGTTAACTTTTGTTGACAGTTCTAGCTATTTAACCTGTCGTCTGCTGTGAATACAAACACAATAAAACTTTTAATTGGTTGTAGGACGGATCTGGCACTAAGCAGATGAAAGGTTATGTTACGTTAACGTCAAGCACGCACCTACTACAGCTACATTAGAGACGGTGGGGAAAGTCAGTGCAACTCAAAAATAACGTCTCGCTAATGAAGCATTGTAAACGTTTTCGTGGTAGTAGTGATATCATATTATTTCTGTCTCAGGTCTCTCTGGTCTTTCCAACATGGGCAATATCACATACGGAGATCGGCCATAGACCACTATTCTGACCCAACGTAGGCTGGTGTGTTTTAAGTCTACCTTGCACGTGTACTTTGAGGAAGTGCCCTTCTTCATTGCCATTTAAATTTTCGTTTACGTTAATGTGATCGAAAGGCAATCACGACACGGTCAACCCGAGCCGAGGCCCTAGCCCGAGCCGAGGTCCTAGCCCTAGCCTCTCGAGGCGTCCACGGGTTGTTCCGCTCCCAATATAATCTGAACCCTTCGGAGAGGCTATTAGTGGCGAAAGAGGACACTCTTGCGTAATTTCATTCCCTCTAGAAACCCTCTGACGGTAGTAAGTAAGTAGAAAGAACTGTGTATAGCAAGTTTGGTACTATTAACATAACATAACATACATAACACGCATATGTACATCGCGTTGCAATCAGCGTTGCAGTTACTTGAACCTGCATTATGCTATAATATGCTGAGCGGGATCTATTCGACGTAGCAATAGTATAAAGTATTAGATTAAGTTTAGAATCTAAACCCAACAACCCCATCCCAATAGACAAGTTGCATAACGTTTGTAGAATAGAAATTGAATAGACAAATAAAAAAATATTGAATTGGCATAAAGCTACTCAAAATTGTAGCGTTGGATTATGTCAATCACATACGATTATTACTATATATTCCATTTCTATTCTATTGGCGTTATGCGACTTGTCTAAGGGCTGTGCTACTTCGAATAAATTTTTGACTTTGACATCTGTAATCTAGGCCACCAACGACTTAACTGTAGAAACTGTTTCAAGAATGATAACTTATATTTAAGCTTTGTCTTCGTCAAGGCACGTTTCATCCGAAACACGTACGTGTACCATAATAATATTATTTTGTTTTGCCTGTCTTAATTTTCAGCCATTGCATTCTCCTCACATCTTAAATTTCAATTGCTTTCAAAACATTCATTATTTTGCAATTGATACGGTATAACCAAAATATTTCAGTATTTTGGTTTGATTGAACATAAGTAGCAACTCTGCTCAAGTGGCAGTGGGCAGGGCACATTGCTCGCAGGACTGATGGCCGCTGAGGTGGAACAGTCCTTGAGTGGCGACTGCGTACCGGAAAGCGCAGTGTGGGCAGACCTCCAACAAGGTGGACCGACGTTCTAGTGAAGGTCGCGGGAAGCCGATGTGTTGTGGAGATCCTTGGGGAGGCCTTTCTCCAGCAGTGGACGTCTTTTGGCTGAGATGATGATGATGATGATGAACATAAGTATGATAATCTTTCTGTGGCTGCGTTCTCGGTGCGTTAGTGTTGAATATTTTGAATTTCTGATAGATATATTTTGTACTACGAGTGGATAAAGATATGTTTCAAGTTTAGATGGTATAAACTCGATTATATTTGCAGACCTTCATTGGCTTCTTTTGAATTAATTTTGTACTGTTTAAAGTAATTTTAACTGTCCATGTTGTAGTCTATAAGTCAAAAACCAACTGCAGCTACAGAGATCCTATTGCCAGCGAAGAGTACATTTTCAATTTATAGTAAAATATTATAAAATGGAAAAGTAGCAGATCTTTTACAAGATTAATAAGGTGTTAACTATTAAAACCATACACTGTGGCGACGACTTGATTACAATGGTGGAGGTCTTAGCCTAGAAATGGGACTGTGCTACATATAGTGATCATTCATGCATTTTGTTAAAAGTGGTAAAAGCAGTAGAAAAGACTGGAAACAATCTAAAAACTCGCTACCGAAGTAACGGCGTAACGAATTAAAAAAATGTAGACATAACATTATTTGACATAATCATACGGCAAACACAAACATAGCAGTCACGCCGCCGCCGGCGCAAAGTTTGCATAGTTTATGTTACTAAAAAAGTTGTTAAGTAATTGAAATATTTGTTGCGCAGTTACACGGCGTCGAATATTATATTATAATTTGGTAGTTCTCTTTATTTCGTCAATGGAAGGATATCTGCAGTAATATCGAGCAGCCTGCCTGATGGTGAGCGGTCACCGCCGCCCGTCGACATCAGCAACAACACTTGGAAAACCTCACACATGACATGTGTATACAGTGCACAGAGGCACTGAGACGGACCATAAAATTGTCACAGTCCAGACTCGAATCTGCGACATCCGCAATTAACGTCCACGTCCACGGAACAAGATATCCGCTGTAATCAGCTTGATGTTCAACTATTATCCTCGCGGTTACGTTATTCAATTCATAAAGGTGTTTGTTTGCGACGTGATAGGCTAGCAATGAAGTTCCCAAACAAAAGAAAATATTGCACTAACGAGTTAACAATACTAAATATCAACATTATATAATATGATGTGAGAAGTAGCCAGAATCGGCAGAACTTAAAACACATTATGATTTGCGAAAAGACACACCCAAATAACTTATCGACTGATCGATAGATTTAAACTAAACACAGATATAAGTAAAATGTGTTCCGATTCAGATAAGGAAACTATCTTTTCGTAGTTAATAAATGGTTCATAAGTTCGATGAACTTTCGTTTACAAAATAAGGGGAAGGTGGATATGAAAATGCCGACTTGTGGCGTGCGTGTACCTTGAAATTTCCCTCGCGTCCTAAGTAGTTTGTTTTGATCGGTTTATCAATTTAGTTTTCTTGTGTGATTAATTTAGAAACGTTATCTTGATTAGGTAATCGACGGCTAATGATAATTTATTGAGGGGGACACAACCTTCAAATTATTTTCTAAGTTTTGTAGTATCTACACCAAACATGCTCCGAAAAGTTATAGTCACAAAAACCTACTAACAAATGTTTTGATTTTAGAAGAGGTTATTTTTTTTAGCTCTTTTGTCTTTACAATTTGTTTTTATTGACCCATTGTTTCATAACATTTGTTTAGTGTTTTAATAACAAATAGTTACAATGTAATTATGACTTACCTCGAAGGTGATGACACCTCTGTCACCATACTTATCAAATATTTTGTTGATGAAGTATCGTTCGGCGAAGGTTTCGTTCGGCAGCGAGACGTTGGTGTCCAGGGTGTTGTTGACAATTTCCAGCATGGGGACGGCGATGTCCGCCGCGGCCGACTGCAAGGCGGCAAGCGCCAGCGCTACGACGACGCAGCTCGTGAACATTGTCGCGACTGAGCCGCGGTGCGCGCGCGCCGCACGCGTCTGCGGACTCGCGCCTCCGCACACTATCAGCACAGAGGCGATCGCTGCACCACCCTTTCCGAACTGGTGACGCGTCTCGCGGCTGCGCATCGCCAGACTGCTCCCGCTCTTTTGTTTGTTTATTTTCAGATAACTATCGGCGAAATCGCGTATCGGCTCGTTTGATAGCAAGCGTGCTTGTTACTTGAAGTGAAGTGTGCGTCTGAGACTTTCACCTGCCGCTCGATGGTCTCCTCGAGGCCGGTTTAGACAGACCGTTACTGATAATAAAGTAATATTTACGCGGTGACCGGTGTCGACTATTCAATTTGCGAGTAAATACGCGTTAGTGTAAAAAGTACGGTTCAAGGTGTACAGGTGTCAAAGTAATTATCTTTGCTAAAAAGTTCTTATCACATGCAATGCAAAAGCTAAATACAAAAAAAATACGTTTCGTGTCTTGGAAACAGATTTACGTCAAATGCTTGGTAACATTCGTTTTTATAGCTCCATACATGAGCAATGTTTACCGATCGTATCAATAAGATCATTTCGGTCATTCGTATCAGATATCAGTGTTTTTTTTAAACCAGGCTGGACACTCACACCATACCATATTATAAATTTTAAAATGTAACTAAAAAGGTTATTGAAGTACTTACTACCTATTTAGATTCTTAACGCAGATATACCTACAATAATCAACGCAGTACCTTTCTCAAGATCACATCAACAGCTGATGTGGTGTGCAGGCCCAAGCAGCTCTTCCGCGTCGGTTTGCCAAGTTTATGTCCTTAAATTTTTCTGTAGTACACAGTGCGACCTTATTCAAACATTTAATTCCCTGTAGGTAATAAACACAAAATCTTTTTTTTTTGTAGCAATTTTAGGACATTTGGCAACACCAAATATTGAGGGTATTTTTGGCAGTAGGTTGGTACATATTTTGATCTATTATCATCGATCAACGAAGATTTATCAGACCACGTCCTTTTCTGCCTCAAATTGTTCTTTGTTGCAAACGCGTAACATCATTTACATCGTTTAAGAATTTCGCATTGTTATCTCATTAAATTTTGGCGAAGACACACATTTATTAATCATATCACGTTTAGTAGGCATTAATATTCACGATTGGTACGCACGAACGTTTCCTACTGTACTGCAACTTGGTAGGAGCACTTCTCACGGTAAATGGATTAATAAATAAAGGAAATCTGGTTTAAAAAGTTAACAAATTATGTAAGATGTCTTTGTAATGTAGGCCGCCTTTCCGGATCAGATTGCGAATTAGTCACAGTTAGATAATGTGTATTTGTATACGTTTGTAAGAAAGTCGGAAAATAATGGCCTAAGGAAGAGTATTAAGGACTTCTACTTACGTAATAAGCCTATATATCTAATGTCCCTCTACTAGGAAAAGGCCTCCACCATAGAAATCAAGTCAACACTGAAATTGATGAGTATTGACTTAATCCCTACGCTCGCCAAATGCGGTGATCACAAAACCATAGCCCCCTTTAAAATTCACACTTTGCCCATTCTGGGAATTGAATCCAGATATGGGGGCGAGCGCTTTGCCACACGGCCTTCGAGGCGTTGTATATATAGTAGGTATAGTTAAGACAAATAGATATAGTAAATAGGCTACAAAAAATAAAAGTTTTCTAGTCAAGAACGTGGGGCATCTGGTTGGCCTAGTAGACAGACAATGACAACCTAAAAACATTGTTATGAAGACGCCAGATGTAGGTTGCTCAAAACAAACGGTAATCACATTCTAGGTTGTACTAAAAAGTTAACTAATGAAGAACCCGGTTTAAAAAAATACTGACTAACTATCTGCTGTTCGAAAGTGGTTGTAATTCGGAACTACGATTTCCCGAGCATATATCCGTTTTAAAACTCTGAGAAGATGGAATCTGAAGCTGATGACATACGGGACTGAGACGTGGTCGCTCACTATGGGTCTTATCAGAAGGCTCAAGGTCACTCAAAGAGCAATGGAGAGGGCTATGCTCGGGGTTTCTCTGCGTGATCGAATCAGAAATGAAGAGATCCGCAGAAGAACAAAGGTAACTGACATAGCCCGAATAGTTGCTAAGCTCAAGTGGCAGTGGGCAGGGCACATTGCTCGCAGGACAGGGCAAGCCGCTGGATGCGAGCAGCACAAAACCGGTCGTTGTGGAGATCCTTGGGGGAGGCCTTTGTTCAGCAGTGGACGTCTTTCAGATAATGAAGCTGAAAATGCCGTCTGAGGAAACAATCAAACTCTCTCAAAAAGAAAACCGTTTGGCAGGTTATCCTCTAAAAGGCAATAAGAATAGTTGAAAAAGAAGAATCCATTTTTTCATAATAATAATTTGTAAGATTTATAAAATGTTCAAATAATTTTTAACGCAAATTTTTGTTGCGAACAAATTACATAAACACAAATGTTGAAAGAATTTCCACGAGCAGGATTTGAACCTGCACCCTTCTGACATACCGGGTTAGGTGCTCTTCCAATTGAGCTATCGTGTTTTTGTCAAAGAACATTCATAATCATCATTATCAGCTCATTTGATGTCCCCACTGCTGGGGCACGAGCCTTCCCTATGGATAGATAGGGAGAACGGGCCATAAGCCGCGTGGTGACGCGGGCCCAGTGCGGATTGGTGGTTGTTAACGACTGCTAATGCAACCGGGACCAACGGCTTTACGTGCCTTCCGAAGCACGGAAGGCACGTAAAGCCTTAGAAGACTCGCATGTTAAGGAACATTAAAATATAAAAATATCATAACAACTTTGCAGAGAACTTCAAATTCAACCTAAATTTAAACTATAAGACCACCATTTTAAAGTTCAATGCAAATGAAAGATTCAATGAAAACGTAAGTAAATAGTGATATTAAAATTACCATAAGAAGAAAATAATAAATTTTGTGTTTACATAAAATGATTCATCATATTTTATAATATATTCGATAGATATTAAAATAAAGCAAGTGCTGTTACTAGTTCAAATACAATTTGGATTGGACACAGTTAGAATTTAACCGTGTCACTTGGCCTGTGTCATTTGTATTTGGTTTGGTTTTTTTTAATTTTACGGGTAAGCACAGTGCCTTGATCGCACCTGATGTTAAGTGATGATAAGGCCAATGGTGGAAGCGCACTTCACCCGGGATCGTCAACTAGTGAGGCACGGCTATCTTATCTCTAGCTGCCGGAACACAACAACGCTACAAACATTGATATTATTGCGATATATTTAGATAAGATGGTGGTAGCTAGCCAGGCGGACAAACAAGCCCTACCACCAACCAAACCGAGTACACAAACATCCGCTGGGAATCGAACTCGGGGCCTCTGGGTCTTAACCACTAGACTACAGACTTTAAAGTTAATTTAAATGATCTGAAATAGTGTTTCATTTACTCGAAAACCTACTTGCTATCATTGACACTTTTCTTCTTGGAAAGTATAGAAATAAACCTTCGTCTACCAAAACTCCAGATACTCGTGATTCGAAAGAATTTAATATAAAAGTCTTTTCTTAGCGAATGTAATTAGGCACCTAACTTTTTTTCTTTATACAGAAGAAAATGCATTTAGCATGCCACTGCGCCCATAGAGACTCGCCAATAATCAACATGCCAAATCTCAAGTAATAGTCCCCGAGATTTCGTGATTGGTAAGACATCGAGTGTTTTTCACTTTCTGTACTTGTTCACAGGTGACGTGCAAGTGAGCAATCCAAATGGGACAGTATAGGAAAGTTCCGAACCGGAAGAGATAGTCAAATAAGTCGTAAGTAATCATCTAGGTACTCGTATTAGGTTCTAAAGTCAAGTAAAACTGCATTCAGTAACTTACAATATCTCTATACACACTCGGAATCGAACCGCGTTACTTGTTTTATTGCAGCAGTTGAGGTAGTGTTGGTTGTAGTAGTGTAGGTTGTAAGGAATATTTTTTGCTACGTTACCTCGTGTATGTGTACTATAAAAAGACAACTCTTTAAATTCTAAATATTATAAAAAGCTCCAACATTAAGTATCCTATGAGTATGGGAATAGTATGGGAAAAAAATTCACAAAATTTTACCGACTTTTGTTGATCTGTTGACTTCTGTTTTTTTTCTGTCATAACAATGAAATTATCATTACAAGAAACAGAGTTGAACCGCATAAAAAGATTTTAAATCAATTTGACTCATTTTTAGCAAAATTGTTTTCATAAACGAAGATCTAATGGTTCATGAGACAGATTCCCTGTATCTCTTATGATTTCGAACTTCCTCATATACCTAGGTCCCGGTAAAAAAAACGCTTGTATACCTCAAGTTTGCTGCCACAAGAGCCACATCAGGCACACTAATCCCATTAAGTGCATATCTTAATAGATTAGGTAATTATAACAATTAGAGGTTGGTAATATTATTGATTTGGGAGAAACATGGAAGAAAACTCGAAGGAGCTCGATGGCGGCGTAGTGGTTAACGCGCCCGGTCTGCGAGTGCTAAGGTTAATCAACTTTCGCAAAGGCCGGTCATCGGATGGGTAACCAAAAATTTATCATCTCGAGCTCCTCTCGCTTCGGAAGGCACGTTAAGCCGTTGGTCCCGGCTGCATTAGCAGTCGTTAACAACCACCAATCCGCACTGGGCCCGCGTGGTGGTTCATGGCCGGTTCTCCCTTGCCATCCATAGGGAAGGCTCGTGCCCCAGCAGTGGTGACATAAATGAGCTGATGATGAATATTATTAATAAAACGTCATTTACGTACAATATTAATTAAATTTTGCACCTACCGACTATCTGGCAGTGATGAGTAAGCATTTTAATTTGTATGCTCGCTCCTAGATTATCTAATTATGTCATAAATGATTATCTACAACACATAGATATGAGTATATTTAAGGAAGGAGTGTAACAAAAATATTATTGACGGTAGTAATTAGCTTACTATCATGCTTAATTAAATCATTACCTATTTAAGTACAAGTTTAGCTAGAAAGTGAACACATATTTACAACATCGTCGATTTAACTGAATGACTTTCTGAGCGGCATTAACGTTAGGTAGTTATTATTTTAAACTGGATAAGTAGGTACTATTATAAAGTAGTTTAGCGTCCCACCGAACTAAAAAAAGTAAAAATTTCAGTAATTAATTAATGGAATCAGGCGTTATTCTGCGGAAATCCATGGTACAAAAAAATGTGATTGTAATTGAAATTAATTTGTAATAGTCCGCTAATGTAGCTTAATTATTATAACACTAAAATGTTCAAATAAAATTTTTAACGCAAATTTTGTTGCGAACAAATTACAAAAACACAAATGTTGAAAAAATTTCCACGAGCAGGATTTGAACCTGCACCCTTCTGACATTCCGGGTCAGGTGCTCTTCCAATTCAGCTATCGTGGTTCTAACCAGCCCGCCGAAATTATTCAACACTTTTTACTTTGAAAGCCAAAGGCGCCCATTCAATGTCAACAACTACCGTCACTAACATCCAATCATAATATTTTTGTTTTTTTTTTTTTTATTATAACACTACATATTATTTCAATTACATTTTTAAAAATCATTGAACTACATGGATAAATAAATGGGTTCAGTAGTAAAGATAGTTTTGGTACGGTAGTCGGTATCGGACTAGTGTATGTGTTGTTATAATTTTCCTACAAAATTCAACAGGAAGTGTGACTTTGATAAAATATTCCTTGCGTAATGTGTCGGAAAGTATGTTTACTTCCATTAAGTGGGTAATCTCAAAATTGATTGTATCTATTTACTATCTTCATATTGTACTAAGTTACCACATCGACACTTTCCGCCACAAAGTCGTAAGCAGCATTTTCCTGGAAATGAGATTTCCAACTATCTACATTTTGTTATTTTTTATTCATTTATTTTTTGTTTCCCATGAATGTGAGGCGCCGCTTGTTTATTGATCTTAAAATTTTTAATTCTCACTAAAAATGGCTGATACGAGTAATAACTAAGGCTTCTGAAGAAAAAAAATTACACTTAACGACTTACGACTTTGCACTTGATAATAATTTAATAAAAAAAAAGCTCGTGGAATTTTTTCAACACTGTCTTTTTACGAAATAAAAAAAATATTTTTAAATAATGTAAGTACTGAAAGGTTAGTATTTTAAAATATAATGCTTACTTTGGCTTACTTATTTGTTTATTTTATCTTTTTGCCACTGAGCCGGCAATCGAGCTGTTGTCTATTATGTTGTAACAAGTGGTATCACACTTGCGTTGCCGACTGTAATATTAGTGTTATGCCTATATTACAGCACCCAATAAATTTTACAGGGCATAGAAATGCCCTGTAAATTGTCTGGCGGCAGAAATAAATATTAACGTGGTCCACCGTCCAGTCAGATTTATCCAGAATTCAATTTCCAATAGTCATCATTGGTATTGATATTTTACATTGGCAAATGAAAGGCGGTGCATCAAATAAAATTAACTGTTTGCTTTAAGGTTTCTTAAGAGATTTATTTTAGATTTTTTGTTAGTTCTTTAATTTACAAGTTAACGAAAAAGTTATGGGACATGATTTAAGATAATTTCTGTCTATCGCTTTATCGACAAACATCCTATCAAGTTTAAAAATATATATAAATTGGAAACTGCTGGAATTACGTCAATATTACTAGAAGACGTGTGAAGTTGATGGGTAGGTAATCGTCGTAATCGCTTTGTCTATTTGCCCACTGTGCCCAAGGCAAACGTTCCCAGCCACCGATGCTGATAGCGAGTGTCAACAAACAGCTCCTTATAGTAAATACAATCGGAAAATATTGATTGAAGCTAACATAGAATTAGTAAAAGTTAATGTTTACTTAAATTCTTCTGACCTTTTATGTCATATCCTCCGGAAGTAACAAGCACTATAGAGGTTATGCAAGCTGATTGTTAATTTGTAACACCTCGAAAGTATTGACCTTTGATCTAAGTAAGTTCTCTCTTGCATTATGGATCAGGACTGTAGGTATGGACTACTGGCGCAGAAGACTGATGTCAACGATTCTTCACGAAAGCAGGCTATTGCTGTAACCTAAAATAAAAGAGAAGTGATGAACTACAAATGAGATCTTCGAATTTACGCGGTAAGGTTTAACCGAAACTACTCGCTTCGGACGCTAAACTCTAAAAGATGCTGTTAGTTCATTTGCGACAAGAAAACAAGAAAACAATTGTAACAAGACCATGGGAGATTATAGTTTAACAAATCGATCATGACAATTGGTTCGTCTCTCTATTTTAGAGGTGCACTCTGTATTTCGAACTGGTGGCACTCCGGTAGACAGGTAAGCACAGGGCACGCTCGCGCACAGACAACCCCCATAGAAACCTCCAAGAATTCTTTGGACACTACGGCTTGAGGTCCCATTATATTTCTCGCCGCCCACAAACCTGGTAACGCTGCAAAGACTATTGGCCGTTAACAGCAAATTATTCGGCAAAAAACGACTCTACTACAATTCGAAACCAGCTAACCCCGGACCAAGGATAACCACGCACTCAACTGGACATGATATCCGTGACCGTTACATAAGTTGAATTTTTGGCAATTTCCTCAGTCGGAACACAATGGAGGTGGTACAATGGTGTGGTGTAGTGGCATTATACCTACTTGTCACCATTATGTGGGTACGTGCGGACATACCGGCGAGCACGAGCGGTGGCTTCACGCTTCAGCGACGACCGTTTTGAGAATAAAACCAATCTCTCCATGACCTTGATGCTTGTGTCATGTCTGCCCTCTGTAGTCGTAATGGCGGGCAAATTTTTTGTCAAATGAAAATCGTTGCTTAAAACTTCCAGTACTTGAGATTTTTTGTTAGCTGTAAAAAGCGAATTTGGTATGTGTTAGCAAAACACCTTTTGCATACAATTATGTTTCCTATCTTATTTACTGAAAGACGCTTCTATGTACTTAACACTAAGGCAATACGCAACAACCTGGGACCTGGGCCCCGTTCGCGCTATTTGCCAACGTCTCAGACGTTCCAACGATATTCCTTAGTATCAGAAACAATAAGTAGGTGAATTTTATAAAATATTTTTTTATATTCTTTATGTTATTCCAATGAGAAAGCGCTTGGCTTTCCTCTCACTTATTGGTAAGTGATGATAATAGATAATAATGTGAAGTGATGGATGGTGGTAGCGCACTGCACATTGAAAGAACTAGCAGCTCTTCTTTTGGTTGGGAAGAATAATGCTTCCAACCAAACTCAGCACATAAATATGTACATCTACTGGGAATCAAAAGTGGGGCATATATGTATATCTTTGTCCGGGCGGTAGGATGATGCTAAAAGTTCATCCTAAGCACAAACAGATGTACCTAGATATGAAAAGCAACATGTTAAAATGCTTGCTAAAATGTTACTAGTCTCATTAGGCACACTCCAGACTCCAGTCATTGATATTGGCATAGCAGGCTACAATTTATTTATTTATTTATCAAGTAATAAATAAACCTATGAAATCAACCATGGTCATTCAACCAATAAGTATAGTAATATTTAACATTAAAGTTGACAAGAAGACACAACTAAGAGCATCTTTCTTTACTTATATCGTACGCAACGATAATGCCAATGGAAAAGTAGCTTTAGAGGAACTTTTTCAAAAACGTTTAATTGATAGCGTTAAATAGATTCCCAGCGTTATGCCTTTGGTCGTCACCGCTGTCAAAACCTACCCTGATACGGATTAAAATGGAAAACTTCGATCGCTCGTTAGCTCCAAAGATCGATCGTTGCGCCATCGTATTTCTCAAATCATTGTCTTTAAAATATTTAGCGCGATACGAGTTTGCCTCTTCCTGACCTCTATGCATTTTGGTAGAATCTTAGCATGTATCAAAATGTATCCGCGAGTAACTTATCAAACCTAGTGTACCTACCTAGTAAAGTACCTACCGTTTATAGGGCAAGATTTTTCAACCTGTAACAATATTTCTCACACTTAATTAGTATGTGTGCTCCTCCCTCACGTATTTGCCGCTGATATGATATTATCATAGTGTGAATTATTATCACCCGTTTCTGTGTCAACCATGTGCGCGGTCCTGACGTGAATTTAGGGATTAGCAGCAAGAAGCTTTTTGCCTCTGGGTTGATGGGGGAAAACTCGGTTCGGGGGTAACTCAGTGCTTGCCATTCGTGTTGCCGAGTCATCTCCGTGGCAGAGAAGGAATGGTACTAGTTATTTATAGTGGATAGGTCCTCTTCTCCATATTGAGTTTTCGTAGCTGGACGGGAGAGTTGGAGGATAATCCCACATAACCAGGTAGCCCCTGGCCACTGTCTATGTGTAAACCATCATTATATCTAGTTACAAATAAGGGCTGGCTTAATTTTATATGGCGCCGAGCTTTAGCATGTGTGGAGACATATCTAAGGCCTTACAATTTACCACCAAGGTCCACTACAACGTTGTCATGGAGGAATTCAACGCTAAAGTGAGAGTACAGAATCGCCATGAATCGGTAGTAGGATCACATGGTTTTGGCAGCAGAAATCATAGGGGTAAATGCTTGTCAACTTCCTCGAAAGAGAGGGGCTTTTCTTGATGAATTCTTTCTTTAAGAAACAGCCCCAAAGAAGATAGACATGGCAGAGCCCCGAAAGTATGACTAAAAATGAGATCGACTTTATCATGACGGACAAAAAGCGTCAAAAAGCGTCGTTCAGAGACGTCTCAGTGATCAACAGGTTTAATACCGGCAGTGATCACTGACTTGTCCGAGGCTCTCTTAATATCAATTTTAAGCTTGAACGTGTCCGCTTGATGAAGTCCAGGCTTCGTCCTAACCTGCTCCAAACTATCGTAGGATCTGAAACGTTCCAGTTAAACCTGGAGAACCGATTCGTTGCCGTGGAAACCACAAATGCAGTTGATGTCAACCAGGCCCACGAAAATGTGGTCGAATCCTCAGGGAGGAAGGTATGAGATTTTGCGAGATACAGCGTAAAAGCAAGAAGTCGAAGTTTTCGAAAGAAACCCTTAGACGCATGAGGAAACGACGTGAGGACCCACCTAACACTTCGTCCGAACAACGGGCTCTTAACAAGAAGATTGGTAAACTGGTGCGCTACGACTTCCGATGCTCAAATGCACGCTCGATTGAGCAAAACCGGGGATTGACAGTGTTTGTCCAGTCTCTTGGGAGAAGCCACTTGACGAAGTTGACTACGGCTAGTGGAGTAGGCGTTGCCTCAAAGCCAGAGGTTCTTTCGGAAATCGAAAACTTCTACAGCCAGTTATACGCATCGCATGCATCTCAACCTGATCCCGAAAATGAGGATACCAGAGCCACATTGACCCGCCACTTTACCAAAGACTTGCCAGAAACCAGCCTAGGTGAAATTGAGATGCCTCTAAGGCGGCTCAAAAACAGAAAAACCCCTGGCGAAGACGGTGTTACATCTGAGCTCGTCAAAGCAGGCGTTAAACCTGTATTAAATGAGCTCCAAAACATCTTTAACGCCGTTCTTTTTGATGGGAGAACTCCGGAGACGTGGAGTAAGTGTGTCGTCGTGCTGTTCTTCAAAAAAGGAGACAAGACCCTACAGAAGAACTACCGACCCATTTCGCTCCTAAGCCACGTCTATAAGCTGTTTTCAAGGGTCATCACAAACCGCCTTGCGCGCCGACTCGACGAATTTCAACCGCCAGAGCAGGCTGAGTTTCGAGAAGAATACGGAACCATAGACCACATCTTCACAGTGCGGCAGATTATACAGAAGACCGAAGAGTATAATCGGCCCTGTGCTTAGCATTTGTAGACTATGAGAAGGCATTTGACTATCGAAACCTGGGCTGTTCTAGAATCCCTGCAACGATGCCAAGTCGATTGGCGATATATCCAAGTGTTGAGTTGTTGTACAATGCTGCCACCACGGCCGTCCAAGTACAGAACCAGCAAACTAAGCATATCCCCTTGCATCGTTGTCTCACACCGATGTGATTTCCCTCAAATTGTTCACAAATGCATTGGAGGATGTGTTTAAAACGCTGGACTGGAAAGGATGTGGCATTAACATCAACGGCGAACACATCTCACACTTGCGATTCGCGGACGACATCGTCATCGTGGCCGAAACGTTGCAGGATTTACGGTACATGCTGAAGGGCCTAGCTGATTCTTCTCAACGCATCGGTCTCCGGATGAACTTGGACAAAACCAAGCTTATGTTCAACGAACATGCCATTCCAGGACCGATTGCAGTACAAGGCGGTGCTCTCGAAGTTGTTAAGGAATAAGTCTACTTCGAGCAAATTTTGCAATTGGATAGAAACAACTTCGAGAAAGAGGGTAACAGAAGGATACAGCTAGGCTGGGCAGCATATGGAAAATTACGTCGGGTTTTTACGTCGCCTATTCCACAAAGTCTAAAGACGAAAGTCTTTAATCAGTGCGTCCTACCCGTCATGACATACGGAGCCGAAACGTGGACCTCACGGTAGGGCTGGTTCACAAATTTAAAGTCGCTCAGCGTGCTATGGAAAGGGCTATGCTCGGAGTTTCTTTGAAGGATCGACTTCGGAATGAGTTGATCCGACAGAAAACGAAAGTAATCGACATAGCCCATCGGATCAGCAAGCTGAAGTGGCAGTGGGCCGCAGAACCGACAACTGTTGGGGTAAACGAGTTCTCGAGTGGAGACCGCGCAAAGTAGTGTAGGACGCCCTCAGACTAGGTGGAGCGACGATCTTCGCAATGAGCTCCGCGGATCGTGCTCGGTGGCAGCAGTGGACTAGTATAGGCTTATGATGATGATGATGATGATGATGACTTCTTGTATTCGGTTTTCTAGTTTTATACACTAGAGGAGGTGCCAAAGACTATTTTATCTCTAGCTGCCGGAACACAACAATACTACAAACATTGATGTTATTCTTCGTTTTTCATTTAAGGGCTTTCCTTATTGGATAAGTCAGCCTTAAACTAGTAATTTTAAAATTAATAAGCCAACGTAATAAAACTTTTAATGCATAAATTAAATGAGATTTTTTTTATTTATTTAAAAAATACTTAACTTTAAGTTTGTATGATCTGAAATGCGCTATTTATGCATGTTTTCTATAATAAGTATAGTTATACAAGTATGTATACAATATACAATGCCGAGAAAAATAAATGTTATAGAAGACTATATTATTAGCAATAATGTTATTGTTTCCAAAAAGCAGAATATGACATTTCCTCGATTCAAGAAAAAACCCAAGTTCACCTCTAAACTGTATGAATTTACATAATTACCTATCTTTTGAATTTACTAAAGTACCTCGATGATTTTAAGTATATTTAAACGTAATACTTATTAAAAATCGCTGAGTGTTTCATTTTTTAATAGCACATCTAGATTTTAGATAAATAGCGTTTTTAATTTTTTGCCTTGAATCCAGTAGATTACGCACTGTTTGCATCCCTTTTGCTTGTATACGGATCGACTTCCATCGTTACAGGGAAATGTGTTATTGTTTAATTTCTGCTTAGGATCCCATCATTCAGTTTATTTAATCTCAGCTCAAACACCACATTCAATTAACAAAAAACAATGAAACATTATCTGTGTGAACCGGAACGTGCTAGATTAAAAGTACTTAGTTTACAATTTGTATAAGTTATTTTATTTTGAGACAATCAAACCTCAGTCTACCTCTGACCATGTATGTACCCAGCAAAGTATTTACATAGTCAGGATTTCAATGTACGGTAGCGGTACCGGGTTTCGATAGGAACCATTAATCGACACTTTTTTCCTTTAATCACT